>OX155958.1:1384576-1459576 GCA_944548615.1 Micropterix aruncella | reverse complement strand
TTGTCACGCTCTTTTTTAATGCAATGTGATGTTCCATTTAATGCCGATTTTATAATGATATTTCGTTTTATATATTTTTTGACGACCACATTTTAGGGAAATTTAGTTTTAAGATAATTTTACTAAAACTTTTACAAAATCTATTGTGATAAACTCCTGCACACCCTAGAACGGGCTAGTCCCAGTTGGGTGAGAGCAACAAATAAGCAAAAGGTTAAGGTTTTGCCATTCTGTTCTTGTTATTTTTGTAAGAAAATCAATGTTTCATAGTAATTAATTCTTAAATATGTAAATAAATAAAGTTGTATATTTCATTTTTGTAGATCGTTTTTTTTAATTTGCAAAAACAATAAATAAAATAAATTTATAATAAATATAATTTGTCAATTCTTTTTAAAGCTGCTAAACTACCTAAGTAGGTATAAATGATAAATACACATAGTCAAAATATAAAAACGAATAGTCAGTTATAAAATAGTCAAATTAGAAATAAGTTTAATGTAATAATCCATTTGCGATTATCAAAATGATTAAATTTAGTAATTTAGTCACAAAAAACTGATAAAAATAATAATGAAAGATTAGAAAATTCAATACTGTTAAAGACCTTAATAAAATAAATTGAATTCTTAATTGTATTTGCAATTATGGATGAATAAAAGACTATTGACTATTGACTTCACGACCCGGTGGCATAGTGGTTAGGTCGCCTGATCTTACATTATAAGATTCCGGGTTCGATTCCCGGCTGGGTCAACCGTTGGGATAAAAGTAACGGAAATGCATTTTAAAATCTGTCGATTGCAATAATAAGACACACTTACGCACATATTACATGCACACATACATTTAAAAACTTCATAGTAGGGTTGGTTGTAAAAGATTGCCGTATAATAATATACCCGCCCATTGTAAAATTACACAATAAAGAGTAGAAACAAACAAACAAACAATATTGACTGCTATTCCTTGCGGCATGGCTTGCTAAATGATAGCCGGTTATGCAAAACCGCATGTGGGACGCAGAAAGTGCGAATGAAGAGATCGATAGCGCGGTTGTTCTACTCCATCTCTCTCTCGCTCTCACTCTTTCTCTCGCTCTCTCTCTCGGGGCTTGCAACGCCCACGAGTGACATTTCAGCGATGAACTCCCCACCCCCCAACCCCAACCAGCGTCATGAAAACCACGCTGAAACACACTTTATTTCTATTAAAGACGGCTTCGCGGTGCGTTGGGTTTGTGCGTGAATGGTGTGTGCGTAGAAAGATCTTTTCATTCATGGGAAGACCAGTGAATAATAAATGATATACGATACGCCCGGCTGTTCGAGGAAAACTACGGTAGATCTGATATAATAGGAAAGCCTACATATGTACAGTCGGAAGAATTTACGGCAGGGCTGTCCAACTTCAAGTGTCGTAAGGGCTGCTTTAAAATAAAAATGCGATTTATAGGGCCGCATTATAAATTACTTTGTATGAAACTTTAACAGTGAGTTGGTACGTAGGTATGGTATGGTTGATATAATATACAATTAAAAAAGGCGTTTGTAATATTATTTTAATTTATTCAAAAAATATCAAATTACAAACAAAAATAGTGGAAATTGTGAGGACGATGGTTTTTCACTAGATAATGCATCAATATTATATTTGTTGTTGATAAACGAAGCATCTGAGTAAGTATCATAGAGGGAACATCTGTATTTTGACTTAATAAATTTCATATTGTTAAAGCTGCTTTCGTAAAGATACGGGCTTCCCTAGATTAAGCCCAGTGTAAGCCCTAAGTTTCGCAAGTTAAGGTATCGTTCTTTTGGCAGCAACTTGAAAAAGCCAATTCAGTTGAAGGTCTGATCTGCTTACATTCTCAACTGAAATTATATGGGACTGAGTAAAAACTGAAATCTCTCTTTCGGTTTTTTAAGGTCGCTAAATCGATTTGAGAATTCTACTCTAATTATTTCAATGTTTTTTATGTGAGGTATTTTTTTTTTATTTGTTGAGTGGGGCTTTTCTAAGGTCTTTATGAGCCTTGTAACACTGCGACCATTGCTGATCTATTGTGTTCGCCACTTACTATAGTTCTGCGCTAAGCCTCGTGTCATTTAAGAACCGCAGCAGGCTTTTGGCGCCAGATTGTTTTACCTCCTCAGGTTGGAGGTAGTGACCACCCAAGTGGGTGTATCTTTTACGCATCAGCAGGCCACACTCGCACATGAGGTGCTGAGGAGTTTCCTCTGCCCCTTGGCAGAACCTGCACATTTTTGTGTCTCTGAGCTTGAGGTTGAACATGTGTTTGTTCAGGCCACAATGCCCCGTAAGCGCCCTCACCAGTATGCGTAGATTGTTCCTATTTAGCGATAGGGCCTCACGGGCCGTCTTACGGTCGTAAGGCTTAATAAGCGCTTTGGAATAATTCAACCCTGGCGTGTTCCAGTGGTTGACGGATTGTTCTAAACACATTTGTTTGAGCATTAGGTTTGCAAGGCTTTTTGGTGCGCCACAGCAAGTTCAGGGCCGTATAACGTTCCCTTTGCTCCCGTCCTAGCAAGTTCGTCAGCTTTTCCATTTCCCTCGATTCTGCATGGCCGGGAACCCATCTTAGAATTACCCTGTTCTTATCGCCCAGGGAATTCAGTAGTGATATGCAGTTTTGCATTTGTGAATTAAATTCAAAACTTCCTCAAAATCCCTCATTTCTTTAAAATGCTCCGTGGGCCTCATGTTGGACAGCCCTGATTTACGGTATTAACTGAATGAAATACGTCGAGTTGTATTTTGACACATATATGACAACAGTCATAGTCATAGTCAGAGTCATATTTTATTAATTCCAAAAAGTACATACTGTGGAATACGTCTTTTTACATTTGCTACAACTTCTTTACGTGTACATATACTTTTTATATGTAAAGGCATGGAACCATTGGATCAATTATAAAAATTAAAATAAAACGGCCTCAAATAACATTTTTTTTTAATAATCTATCATTAAAATCGAAGACTATCGCGGTTGTTTGACATTATAAATACATAGGATAGAAAACGAATTTACCGCGTGAATTTTGTAGCACCCGACGTTTTGGTGACGTTGCAGCCGCCGTTGTCCAGGGTAGACGGTCTACCCTGGACAACGGCGGCTGCAACGTCACCGAAACGTCGGGTGCTACAAATTTCACGCGTTAAAAACGTTTTCTATCCTATTTATAATCTATCAATAAGTTTTCAATAATAGTCAATCAAAATCTGTAAAATAATCAGTTAATAAACAATAACTTTTACAATAAAATCAACACTAAAGTAACAAAATACAGAACAAAGTAGATTTGATAAATGGTAAATTATCTTTTTAAAATTAAGACAGCCTTGTCGAATTCATCAAAATTATAGGGAGCATGCATGGTTAGGTTTCTTTTTATGCATTTCTTAAATGTAACCTGTTCAAGTATTTTAATTTCTGTTTCCAACGAGTTGAAAAATTTAACCCCCAAATATAAAAACGATTTCTGGTATAAAGAAGGCCGCACTTTGGGAAATACTACATTATGTTTATTGCGAGTGTTATGTTCTTCTATACATGGTTAAAGAGATAATACGACATAGGTATGGAACTGCGACCATGTCTCGGGTTGGAACTCCTGAAAGACAATATATTTTGGTACCAAATAATAACATTACATCTAATATAGTATACAGAAAAGTTTTGAATAATTAAATTAAGCAAAATTTATTCAATCATAATCATTTCATTCACTCATTTGAAACCCGGTAATATAGCCAAATTGGCATGCAAATACATACATACATATGCAGTAAAAATATAACCCCCATTTTGGCAGCTAGGAAATAAATCATAGCACTCAGTACTAACCGAACCACACTCATAATTTCATCACAGTAAATATGTTTACCGCCCAACGAAGTGGGCACGGGTCAGCTAGTTAATTATAAAGCTAAGCATCCTGAAGGCCATATTGACCTATATAGATACGAATTACTCCCAGTCTTCCAGTTATTTTTTTACCTCAATTAGAAACGCTATGGCCACATAGAAAAAAAACTCTCCTAATTCTAAAATAATTTATAAATTTTGATTTTACTGTATTGATAGTTTACCTCATGAAACTGAAGTTGGCAATCCCTACCTTATTCTTAACAATCCCCATAATATAACTAATAATAATAGTCATATAATAACATTCTTGTCGACCGCCATTAATAATAATATAACATACAAATAATAACATAAAACTGCAATATTACCGTTTCAGAAATTACGGTCTCTGCGCGGCGCTCGGAAAGCGGAAGCTATCATTCCACAGAATATCGCATTTCATATGATAAATAGTCAAAGTTAATAGTATGCAAATGATATCGCAACTGCGCCCACAGCGTAGCAGTTCTTCTTCACCAGTTTACACGTTATAACGTACTTATATTTATATTTAAATTTCTCATTTTATTAGCCGATGATAAAGGGCATGGGCGACCATATCGACGTACTTATATAACTTTATCTAGCGTTGGTAAGTACTTCCCTTCTGAACTAATTACATATAAACGCCGTCGCGTCGCCAGATATGGAAATGCTGGGTGATGCGATTCGAGTTTTGGAAAGTAAAGTCCTGCCATTTTACACCTGTCAAATTGGTCTGTCTTCCAAACTGGTTTTTGGTTAGTTCAAGGTTTGCCATTTTAAAATATGGAACTTTTACGACAGAACAAAACGATGAAATTCTTAAATTGTTTTACTGGAACAACAAGCACTAAATGGCAATTTTCTCAACAAAATTTTCTTCAGCGCTGAGGCCTATTTCTGGCTCTGTGGATACGTGAATAAGCAGAATTGCCGTATATGGGGATCTGAAAACCCTCATTTTACCATAGTGAAGCTATTGCATCCGGAAAAGTGACGTTTTCTGGAGCAATGGCTTCTCTGCATCCGGAAAAGGGCCTGTATTGAAGTTGGTCCGTACCTATTCTTTGAGGATAATGAAGGGGCAACCGATACAGTCAGTTCTGAGCAATATAGCAGCATGTAAACGAGTTTTTTATAGATTATTTTTATTACAATTTATATATTTTTTAACCATTTACATTACTAAATCCAATCAATTTTATAATCGGACATGGATATTATTATTAAAAAATTTCTTGCGTAATCCGCCATATTTATTGTTGTAATTTTATATTTGTAATATTTCTAATTTGACTATTTTATAACTGACTATTCCTTTTTATATTTTCACTATCTGTATTTTTTAGTTATACCTACTTAGGTATTTTAGCAGATTTAATTATTTTTAAAAGATATTACATCTTTAGTATAAATAGTTTTTAGAAATGAAAAAACAGTCAATTTATATAATAATAAATTATACTGTATAAGGTATACCATATAATCATATAAAATTAATTTCACTATAACAACAGTAGGGATATCTACCAACTGGCTTATTTTATAAACAAAAATAAGAGAAATTTATGAGCGCGCGTTAAAGTGTTCTTGGTGCCTGCGTTTGAAGCAATACAATCTCGGTGCTGTCCCTACGTGTGTGGGTAAAGCATTCCAGAGACAGACTCCATGTACGGAGAAGGAGTGCTAGTAGAAACACCGCTGTGACCAGGGATGGGGAGCAGTAGGTTGTCTTCAGATCTCAGAGTGAGGCCGTGATCTCATAGCTCGGAGCGCCCTTCTTCAAGATTCTGAAGAGCAAACCGAGGACTATCGTATCTCTCCTTGCCCGGGTCGCCATCCGTTGAAGTCTCCTACTGTACTCCGTAATATGGTCATACTTTCTTGAATCATAAATGATTGCAGCTTTTCAACCCTGGTGGCTATATCTTCCTCCATATCGAGAAAGGCAACATCTGAATAATTAAGGAGAGGGACGAGATTAAATTGGCAGATTTTGATTTTGCTTTCATCGGGGAGAAAATTCTTTAGTTACTTTAATCGAGCCTGGAAGCTGATTGGAAATTCAAGCCATTTTATTGCTTTTCGAATATTCTGATATTTTCGACTTCGATAACATGCCCTTGGAAAAACGGGGAGTAAGTAATAGTGATGAATTAAGTCGCAAACTAGGACTGAGCTCGCAGCAGCTTTCAACGTAAATAACTTATGAAGAGAAGTTATTTGAATAAAATCGCAAAAGTAAAGAAACTGGTAAAGTGGGTATCGGAAGACCCAAGTGGATGCCAGCTGCAACAACGCATTGATTCTAGAATTGCTCAGATGAAACAACGCGAAAAGGAAGGGTTTCAAATTGGATTGTCACATCCGGCGAAAAGTTACATTACGAGTACGTATCCAATTGACGAATTTACTTTTTTGGGACGTGTCACAAAATACTCCAGGTAGTATATATACAAGCTACTGTAAGTAACAGGTAGTTATTACAAGCTTTTTGCATTATACTGGTTTCAGCATCCTACCTATTTTAAAGGCAAATAAAACCATTACGTTCCCACGGTCTCGTACTTAGGTTAGCCTCTGACAGTTTACTAAAAATTCCGTGTCATAATAGTGATTTCTATTCCTACTCTTTCTGTGTCCATGGTGCAAGACTCTGGAACGATCTCCCGGCAAATATACGAAACTCGCCATCTTTGCTATCATTTAAGACTCACCTTAACCCTTCAGGCCTCTGCCCCTCAGCGGATTAACAAGTTGATGTCCCAAAAAAATTTAGTAAAAATTTGTAAAAAAATTGAATTATGACACTATTTCACCAAAAACATAATTACTGCCAAAACACTGTACCCATAATTAAAATGAAACATATTAACATAATAAAACATAATAAAATAAAACAAATTAAATTAAAATAAAATTAAAACGGGCCCGTCACGCCGAATCAGTTTGTGGCCGATATCGGCCAATCGGGGCTTGAGGGGTTAAGGATTACTACCTTTCAAAGAAATAGCCGGTTCTTCCCTTTCTCTCCTCTTCCTCTCCCAATTTCCTATCCTCGGGCTTTCTTAGTTTTAAATACCTTTACTGGTCTGTATTTTATGCAGACGAATGTTTTAATCTTTATTTTCACAATGAGCGCATGTATTGCTGTGATTAGGTTAGTTGTAAGACATTGTTATGTGGCAATAAGCTCGCCTTTTTGCATAATAATTAAGTGCAAATAAAGAGTATATTATTATTTAAAATCTCATGATTTCAATAATTGAAAATAATCGTGAATTGTAATAATCGGATCATATAAACAGTCAAAGTAATTAAAATAAGTAATAATTAGAATAATATGAAAAAATCTAAATAATAGTATCTAAATATATTATATTATATTATGTATGCCGACAGCATACATCCCAGAACTTCGCCCAATCGCCCGACTATCATATTTTCGGCATTTGGATAACTTATTACAAGGGAAAATCAATTCAGAAGTGGCACTAGTTGAAAGCCAAAACGAAATAAATCCACCGAAAGGAAATTGGTAAACAGAAAATGTAATAAGCTAACAATTGACAACCGCTCACACGAATATGGCGGAGACCAGTTTCACCAAATAGAGTTAATTGTAGTTAGTGATGACTTTTAACAGGCGTATGATAATATGTGCTTGTAAAGCATTTTGCTTTAGGATTCCTCCACGTCATCATGTATCACCATTTCTTGCTAAGGCTTCGATATTAGGTGTGAGTAAAAGAAGACAGCTCCATCTTGCGACCCATGGTCTACTCGAAGTAGTACGCAATAAACTACTTCGATATCTTTAATCGCTTATGACCTGGTCGTCTAACCGACATGATCATTTAACAAGGCCGCGTGAACAACTTGCAATAATTCCCAAACACAAAACCACGAATTTCAGTGCAGTTTCTCCAATTATTCTGCGGTTGTATGAAATCGGTTGAGAATGACATTGCTATCAAGATTAATTCTAATATTTAAGGACCACTACAAGAATATGATATTTAAAGAAGATGTTTAGAAACCAAATATTTTTATATGTTTTAGAATAATTACTGGCCAATGTTATTATTTATTAGTATTGTTTATTTATTTGTTTAAACAATTTCTACGTGATTATTTGATGTTGATTTTTGATTTTTTGGTTCATTTGATTTGATTGCTTCTGCTTTGATTATTCAACTGTTTAACTGACTTTTTTAATTATTGTGTGTTTGGTAGGTAGCCATTAGAATTATTGACTATTTTTTTAATTTGTTTTGTAATACGATTCTACGACGAATAACTTTTAGTAGGTTCCAAAGTTTCTTAGACACTATATATTTAAAAAAAAATAATATATGTGTGTATTAAAGTAGTAATGACACTTACTACTTAAAACACAAATATTTTGACACGTCCAAGAGCGGTTTTTAGCGGACAATTGGACACGACGTAAATGTAAATGTAAATGTAAATTTTGTTTATTTCATTTTAATTTCAATAAATAGTGGTACCAATAATAGGTGTGTCCTGAAAACCAAGTTGAGAGATATCCTGTGGATACTCCTTATTTGCAGTGTTGGTAGTTATATTACATAGTCTTTGTCTTTTTTCAGTTTCAATTTGTAGTTTTGTGCATTTTTGTCTATTGTTGTATTAACAACTGCAAATAAATAAATAATTATTAATATTATTATAAAATCCTGCTTGTCATCCCGACATCCTCAAAACGTGCGTCAACACGGCGACAAGTAGGAGACTCTTTATCCCCAGCCTTATTTATTAGACTAGATAGAGTAGTGACAAAACTTCAGCAATTCGAGAAGGGAGGCGATTAGAGATACTTATATTTTGGAAGTATGTACGTATATTTCGACATTAGAAGACGAAATTAGTTGACACCGTTTCACCGCTACGTAAGGAAGAGGGCTACGCCGCGCAAGCGACCTCGAACTTGTAACCAGTCGGGAGACCGGAGTAATCTGGTCGCAACTGGAAGTAAGGGCGCGAGTGTCAGCCCGATGGGTAACATACCTGGCTATCTCGCGGATAGGGCGTTGGCCTCTTACGGGCATGTGGCGGAGCTTGACGGTGGACCGTTTAGTCATAAGTCTTCTGCGCTCACCTTACGGGAGTCACAACGATAAATTTCGTTAAAACGTCCTAAGATGACGGGTTCGCCCGATGTAGTTGACAGCCCTAGTTGGTTGGTTATAAAAACCCATTATTTAATAATAATAACATATGCTATCTGTCGCATTTTTATATAGGCTGATTAAGTCACAGATATAATACGGGAGAGATTAGAATGATATGTATTAGTCTATATGATCATTAAAATGAATAACTATTATGTATTGAAACCTGAGTACCATATTAAAAATTGGCATCTTTATGTAAATATTATTAAAATAATTAGAGCTATAACTTGCTAAACAAAATGCCTTTTTTGTACTAAAACACTTACATTGCTGAAAAAAACCTTAATTCTATTTTAAATTAGTACAAACGTCGGGCATATCGTTTTGCGATTTCTTACAGCCAACCGCTGTAACATAATCAATGTTTGGAACTATGCGTTCTATCTACACAGTGCGCTTCATCATAATATCCTAGCTGCCAAAAAGTATTACGGCATTGACCAATCTATACTCTATACTCTATATAATCAATACTACTAACTTATGCTAAGGAAATAGGCCCACCACTTTGTATACTTAGTGTACATTAAACTTTATCAAAACCAACGACAACTTTTAACAGCAATTCTCAATTAATTTTGTTTTTCTCAACATTTCTCAAGTAATGTGTTCAGGGTTCCTCTATGTATGTTTTCCGTATCTTTATTCCACCATAACTTCTAAACGCTTGGACCGATTTAGAAGTTTGTGGTATTGTTAGAATCATCTAGCTAGAGGGTCATATAGTACCTAAGTCTCCTAGTTAAGGTACCCTTTAACTGTCCAAAAAATAAGTAAGTAGTATAAATGTCCAAATGTCAATAAATTAAAATAAATGAAAGGTCTGATTGACTACATTCCGGAAATATACATGTATTTATATGGATACATACATAAACCACAAATAATTTATTAAAAATACCGTTAAAATTAAAATAAAAATACGATAGTTCACTTTCTGTAACTACAGTCGTGTTTTTTATTCTTTTGAATATATTTACTTGCTATTATTAGAGCATCTTATCCGCCTGTGATTCACAGAACAACTGATCATGTTAAACCACTGTTTCCATTGCTAAAACAACCGGCCCTCTGGGGCGTAATCTATAGCGGTAGTGTCGATACGGCTCGGAATCTTTCGTCATCCGGTTCAGAGTTCGTCCGAAAATATTATCAGCAGACATTTCTAATTTGGGTCTCTCACAATATCATCTCCCCCTATAACAACAATGGTGGCCGTTAGAGCGTACCACAGAATCAATCATTCAGATAATATCGTGTATATAGGTTTTCATTTAGAGATAATAATGTTGATTCGTATTGCCATTCATTGTCAACGGGTTTGCTCGTATATTTTATTTATTTATTATTTATTTAAGAATTAATTTCTATAAAACATTGATTAGCTTACAAAAATAACAGGAACCGAATGGCAAAACCTTAACCTTTTGCTTATTTGTTTCTGTCACCCAACTGGGACTAGCCCGTTCTAGGGTGGACAGGACATTATACAATTACAATCAAGTTTGCTTGATTGCTTGATTTTTTGCTTAAAAATGATGTTTGAAGAATGTACATATCTAAAAATTATGTTTGAAGAATGTACATATGTAACAAGAAATGAGCGTGCCAATGGCGTGGCGAAGTGGCAATATCGAAGCACCGTCAAATGATCTAAAAGCCTGCGTACACTCCCAAAAAACGTTCCTAGTTGGAATCAGCCAGAATGGCACTGGCCTGGGGCAGTACAACCATGAGCGATGTGGACTTGAAGAAGTCTTTCTTGCGAGGAGATTATGATAGCAACAGCATGGCTCATGCTATTGGCCTTCAATGCCAAAATGATTGGACAACAATTAGGGACATTTGGATTCCTCCTCCAATGCACTGGAAAGAAATGTTATATGACTGGGCGCCAGAGATGCTTAAATTTTATTTAAATGCCTTTCAGCTTACGCTTCCAGACCCCAGTAGCCTCCTTCGTTGGAGCTATTCTGAGGATAGTTCATGTCCCCTTGCACAACTAAAGTTGTCAACTACAACGGGCGAACCCGTCATTTTAGGAAGTTTTAATGATATTAGATTGTTCTGTCTCCCGTGAGGTGAGCGCAGTAGACTTGGGGCAAAACAGTACACCATCTAGTTACGCCAGATGCCCGTAAGAAGCCGACGCCTTACCGCGAGATAACCAGATTAATCAATTAGCGGTCCGACCCTCGCGCCCTTACTCCCAGTTGCAACCAGATTACTCAGGTTCTGTAACCAGCTCGAGGTCGCTTGCGCGGTCCTCTCCCTTTACGTAGCGGTGCTACGGTGTCTACCGAATCTATCGCGGACCACGGCGTTCTTTAACCGGCTTGCAACCCCTTGCACAGCTAGATATATTCTAGCTGGCTGCAAGGTGGTCTTAGATCAAGGACGGTACACTTACCGCCACGACAAAGTCCTTATTGTTCTTCGCGAGGTAAGTATCGTCTCAGTGGCTCGTGCCAACAAGGGTCTGACGGTACTCTTCAAAACCCCATTACAGTTTGTGCGGGACGGCTCGAATAATCGATAAAGCTTCAGATTGGATTCTGGAGGTCGATTCGGTCCTAAGCAGTATAGAATTCACTGAAAGTCTCGAATGCTCATCAGATATAACTTTACTCTATTTCGGAAGATGGCCCTTTTTGTAGAATGAACTGTTCCATGGGAACCAAATATCCCGAAAGACCACGATTACAAACTAAATAAATACCATGATTTCCCAAATGTCGTCACCCGGAACGGCTTCACTGTTCACCTTTACTCGGTTCAAGTTGGCGCTCGTGGCCTGCCAGCCAAATCTTTGTTTCACCTCTTTAAAGATCTTGGTCTCTCCAGGAAAATAAAGAACTCCTTCCTAGAAAAAAATTCTAAAACCGGTATTTCCGCATCTCAAATTCTATGGCTTCGAAGGGGGGAGAGAATGGATCGTAAGTTGAACGCTCACATGTAGCAAGACAGCTGTCCTAAACCTATCACAGCCGGTCGTTAGTCCTAAGTCCAACGCTCACCACCCAGAAGTGTAATAATAGCATTATGATGGGCCCAACTCCGGTCGGTGAATTCCATGGCTGCTCCGTTTGTATTTTATTTATTTATAAAGAAAATCCCAGACCACTATTAAAAAAAACACTTTTTGAACTTATCAGGAAAACGGTAGTTTTTTTTCTATCAGATGTAATCAGATTCTAGTAATCAGATAACTGACCGTAAATGTGTTTATGTGTAAATGTGATGAAGGTGGCTGGATTTGTATACTTATTCGTTCGTTAACGTGTCCGGGCCAGGTTAGGACATGTCTCTCCAAAAGTATACGGCCTGGATTGCCTTGTCGTTCGCCTCTTGTATGTCGTGTTGTGTGTGATGGGGCTTGACAGCTTCGGGCAGGATAGGAGGGGGTATTTATCCTGCAGCGTTCGACAGTCTCATGTTTGATACTCTGTGTAGCCCAAGCGGGCGACGTTGGCTCGGCATCTTGTCACACCTACCCTCAGTCAGTTGAGGCTACGCCAGATGGTATAGAGGCGATGGGACCCCGGTGTTATCTCTTCCTTTACGTCCTCGCCAAGTGAAGCCCTCCATTGAGCGATGCGGTTCGAAAATTGACTGCCTTGGAGCGGTTGTGCGCGATTCAAAAATGACTTTCACAATTTGAGGTGAATGTGCAGTGATTCTTGCCCATGCAGTGGGTCTCTTGGGTCGTCTATTACATTTAGGCATTCAGAACCAGCCAGGACATCACCAGTACGTATTGCAGAGGAAGCGATAAAGCTTTTAGACGGAAGTACGTTTGAGGCAGCCGGAGACAATCTATCAGTTTGTCTGTTTATGAATGTGTTGATCCACTCCACACTGGAGCGGCACATTTGTATACTAAAACATAGCCTGTTTCAAAACAAATCAGAATATCCAGTTTATCCGACAAGACGATGCAAAGCTTTGCTTTCGGTAAGCCACGCACCAACAACCATCTTCAAGAAACAATCCTAATATTAGGGATGGGAAATCATTCCCAATATTTAAATCATCAATGAGAAATTATTTGATAAGTCACTTATTATACACAGTTAATGAGTTTCTGGAAATTAATAAGGATTAATTTTATTATTAACAATTTTGTATGTAAATATTTTATATTTTACTTTTGTGACTGTAATTTCTGGTTTTGATTGTAATACTTTATTATTTGTTTCTATTATATAGTAGTTAGTTAAAGGTAGATAATTCGTTGGTTTTAGGGTTCTTGTCTTTTTTACTCTAATGTACTTAGACTATATACATTTGGTTTTATTCGTTTTTGTCTCTTTTGTTTTTAGATTACAAAAACATACTTTATTTTCTTTGAATTTTAAGTAGGTACCATAATAAGATCTAAGTTGTAATTTAAATGTTTATGTTTAAGAATTTAATATTTGATTTCAAAACGTCTCATTTTTTTTATTTTTTTTTATTTTATTTTCTTCAGGTGATAAAATAAATTGATTTGATTTCACTAATTGGATAACCTGTTATTAGGTGTTAATATTTCATGTTTTATGTAAATGATATAGATGCGATTGGTTTAAATTTACTATTACATTAAAAAATTTCGAAATTGAAATGATTTGTAAATAAAAACACTAAACTAAACAAAACTTTGATCTGACCCTTTGACTTTGTTCCGTCTGTAAACTCTATCTATTCAAATACTTTTTTTCGGTAGAGATTTCTTTGTATATTTTCTTTGGAAGACTTCAGTTTATATGAAGTAAACAGGTTGGCAAATTACCAAGACCAAAGTGTTTTTGTTTATTGTCCTGTAGCTTAACAAGCAGGTCACGACACCCGGCCAGCTGCTAACAATCCCATGCATTAATCCAAGCAGAATAATCAGTACAAATCGAGAAATGTCGCTGCGGCAACGCCGCTTGATGAATAGCCGGTCTGGAATTCTGATGATCCTAACAGATGGCCTGCAAGTTTGCGGTGGGTGTTGTTATGTATTAATACCCTATATAAAGCATTCCCTATATTTTTGTTCTAGCTAAATATAAGTGTAGCTCCTAGTAAACACGGTATAACGTAAAAAAACATGACTAAGTTTACAAAAAGTTAACTGACAAGTAAATTAAAAGTATTAAAAGAAACAAAAAACAAGACTGCCGTTACAAGAAGTGAAATATTGTATTCATAATTATTTTTATTACGGCTTTTTTATGAAATATTTGTCGTTTATGTATTTATCCATATATGTCTTTGGATTGTCCATATATGTCTACATATATGTCTTCGGATTGAACTTAATCAGACCTCTCATTCGACACTAAACACGATATATTTATGTTAATTTATTGATATTTGGACATTTAGACGATTATTTACTTGATATTTGGACAGTTAAGGCTGTCGTCCTACAATACTCATGACTACATAATGGTTCCAAAAATATCACATCTCGGTGGCATATTGGTTAGGTCGCCTGATCTAACATTGTAAGGTCCCGGCTTCGAGTGAACCTAAAAGACTTATTGGGCAGCCCAATCCACAGTCAAACTATGTCATCAGGCTGTAGTAGTGAAAACAGAGATTGGCATTAAGCAATACCCTAAATAATCAATGTATTGACATTTTAATCAAATATTGAATACTAAATCGTTTTGAGTAAAAAATCTGTATTGCCAGAGGTGCTGCCATGGATTCAATGAAAACGGGCGCAACGGACAGTAAAGATTTTAATAAAGCGTTCGACGCCACGTATCCAGCCATAAAAATCGCATCCGACGGTATCAGAGGCGTTGCGGGGGTGCGCTGGATGGGCGGAATTGAAAATGGGGTTTTCTTGGATGCGTTGCCAGCCCGGTGTCAATACGGAAAAGGGTAATAATAGTTGTTAACTCCTTATTGAACAAAATAATGTTATATTAGGGTGCACAATGGGTGTCAATGGGTGTTAATGAGGGCCATATACCATAAAACAGGTTTTAAATGGTTTTAAAATTCTGAAAAAAATACGATCCGCCCTACTGTAGATGCTTGTGTGTGACATTGAAACATTTGATTATACACCCTAAAACAGATTAAACAGTGAAAACACTTGTATTTTTTTGATGACAACGCAGTGAGAGCTAAATTTTCAAAAACGGGCAGTGACAGCCTTTCGGGGTTTACAAATACGATTCTCTTTAATTCGTCCATAACTATTGATTTCAAAAGTACCTTCAACTAAGAATGAGTGAAAACGGAGATGAATTTTTCAACACGAGGTTATAGGTATAAATTTAACAGGTCTAAAATAATTTGTAGGTCAAATAGTTGTATAGGTCTATAATAATTTGTTTTTAAATATTTAACTTAGTATTCAATAAATAAAACAAAAAAAAAGAAATATTTTTTTCCTTGAACTGTGATACTTTTATTGGTATTTGTTTTTATTAAATTTCATTAAATTTGAAGGCAATGCGCGACCGGAAGATGTTGATGGAATTTAACCCTTGGAGTAAATGGGTATTTTCATGGATGCATCTGTCTCTTTTGCAGGATTTTCGGCGACATCAACTTAAAGTACTATAACTATGAAACTACTACACCAATCATAAAAAGAACAACTGCACAATGATTGCATTGAAATTTCGAATATAGAATATTGAAATATCATTTTATAAAACAATTAGATAATTATGAATAAATATGAGAACGTCAAAGAAGTGAAAAAAACGCGCGACCAAATTTGGTCGACTCGTACTCAACGGATAATTGTTTCGCGACCAGATTTGGTTGACTCATACTCAACGGGTTAATAATATTTTTACAGTATTTTCTGTAGTTATAATACACAAGAACTTGAGCTATTACATACGGGAAGAGGCTAATTAAAATAAATGCCAAACTTTAGATCACATTTAGATGACCGGAAGATATGTATAAATCGTTTTTTTGCCTTCTTTCTAGTATTCCCAATTCGCAGGTTTTACGATTTGAATAAAAAAATGGGTATATCGATCAAATCAATTCATTTATCGTCTTAAACATCGTAAATCAAAGTGAATCGTGAAAATATTTATTTATAGAAATACATATTTCCACGATTTTTGTTCATGAACTTGTATTTGAATTCTAAAAGAAGAAGCGAGCATGTTTAACTCAATCGCATAGACACAAGTACGATACAAGACACACTTAGAGGTGTCAACTACAATGGACGAAACAGTCACCTCAGGAAGTTTTACCGATAATGATAGTTTAATTTTCGGCTTTGAGACGAATACAAATCTACCGTCTAGCTAAACCGGCATACCCGTCAGAGACCAATGCCTTACGGCGAGGCATGGGGAAATGTACGCAGCAAGCAGCCTCGCCCCCTGACTATCAGTTTTAAAAAGATATGTTCAACTGGCATTATTTATCAGGACTTCCCGACTGGTTACGGGTTCCAAGTCGCTTGCGCGACCTCTACCTGCCTTATATTCAGCGGTAACTTATGTATTTTGAATCTATCGCGGGCAATTGGCATCTTTTGCCCGGCTCTGAATTCAAAATCGGGTAGCCAATTGGTCATTTCAAGAGTGGTTGACGACAGGTTAACACCCAACCCCGCTGATTAGGAAACAGTATATTTCCATAGTCTCCCGACTTCTTCAGTTATTAGTCAGAGTGCACAACCGATTGGCGTCGCCGAACGGTGCGCAAACAAAATGCCCCAGGGTAAACCGATCCACCAGCCGTGAGGCCTGAGACGAGAGTCTTACCCGGGGTAGCCTTCCTCATGAGGAGGTTACCGAATAGGAGCTGAATCGTGAGTTGGACCGATCCGAAAACACATGGGGCACAGGTAGCTAATGGGCCCTTGCTGAGTTGGCCACGATGACCCATTCTGTTCAGGGTTGGTCAGACTCACGTGTCAACACCCATTCGGCGGCCTCCACGCATGAAGTGCGAGCCCGGGCAGGACACTGGCCTTAGGGCTAGTTTACCCTAGGAATCAACCTTCTGGCGCTCCTGACGGTCTGCGCACCGTGCGGCGTAAGCCAATCGACTGTGCACTCTGACTAACAGTCGGGGGAGTCTGAAAGCTGTACTGTTTCCTATAGAGCGGGGGTGGTTGCGGACCTTACGGCGACTGCTCTTGAAACGACCATCGGCTACCAGATCCTGGTGACAGCCGGGAAAACCCGGTATACACCAATTCGATATACACCGTTTCACCGCTTCGTAAGGGAGAGGACCGCGCAAGCTACCTCGAACTCGTAACCAATCGAGAGACCGGAGTAATCTGGTCGCAACCTAGTTATCTCGCGGTTAAGGCGTTGGCCTCTCACGGGCATGTGGCGGAGCTTGACGGTGGACTGTTTTGTCCAAGTCTTCTGCGTTCACTTCACTGGAATGGAACGACTAATCGTTAAAATTTCCGGAGGTGACGGGTTCGCCCGTTGTAGTTGACAACTCTATTTTGATCCGAAAACACAGTGGATCTTATGGCCCAAGCTGCACGAAACCGTTCGCTACGTAGGCAAAATTCATTTTATATCCATTCATCGCAGGCTGCCACTTCGAAATCCAACGCACAACGTTATAAAGAAGCGTAAATTATTATAATAAGCTGCCACAAAAATTGAAAGATATCAATAATTGTGTTGAATTTAGTAAACCAACGAAACAATATTTGTTATCTAAATCTTTGGACAATTTGAGTCAGTTTTTTTATTTTTTATTTTTTTTATTCGGAGAAAAAATACATTTTTTTTAATAATAAAATCTTGCCAAACTGGTATACAGTTTGGCAAGAGTTCAGTATTTTTCTAGTCTTACACTTCTAATTTTGTGATACAAAAAGACATAAATAATATAAAAAACAATGCACAGCAGTATTGCTACTGGTCTTAACTACAGGCTTAAATTAGGCCAGTATTACTACAAGCTTAAATTATAGACACGTATAACAAATTTACTTTGACCACTAAATTCACTATAAACGTCCAACAGGTAGCTCTTTAATCTCTTTCTAAACATCTGTTTGCTCACGCTTACACAGTATTCCTCAGATACAATAGTATTAAAGATTCTTGGAATGAGGTACTTTAACGTGCTCTCATAGTACTTGTTCGCTCTTGGTTCTTTAAATCTTTTACGGACTTTTTCTCTAACATTCCTATTGTACTGTATTGGTATTTTAAATTCTGAATTTCTAAATATATATATATATATATATATATATATATATATATATATATATATATATATATATATATATATATATATATATATATATATATATATATATATATATATATATATATATATATATATATATATATATATATATATATATATATATGAGACGTTAGCAAAAAACTGATTCTTGAGGAGATAGGGTAATGAATAAAAGGGCCTGTTCCAAGGCAGACTTTATAAAATATTGTTTAGATGTATCTAATCAAATTACTAAATAATTATTATATAAAAAAAATAAAATAAAAATTAAAACAATTAAAATTTGTAGAAATTTTATTACTTTAATAATAATTAGTTACGTGTAGAGTAAAAGTAAAAATATATGTTTGAAAGTAAAAATATATGTCTAAAATTGAAGAATAATGCGAAAAATTAATATACAAAAAATTAATATACAATATTCAACATTCCATTGATGTTTTCCCTGCCTTCTGTAATAAGCCACTTAGAAACCGATTTTTTAAATTTGTTTTTGGTATCAATGCGTTTAACGACATCAGGCAGGTAGTTGTACATTCTCGGTGCTATGAAGTTGAAATGTCTCTGTCCGAAAGTCGTACGAGTTCTTGGAACTATCATATCGTCATTCTTTGCAGCTCTGGTGAGTCTCACTCGTGCGTTAATAAGTGGCATTTTGTATTTTGCGTGTATCAAGGATATCTTAATGTACAACAGTCTTGGGTCCAAAATATTACTTTCTTTATATAACTGGTTTGTAGGATATCGATACGGTTTACGCTCGATAATTTTTAGTATACACTATTGCGCTACTTCAAGAGGCTGGAGGATAGTTGATGCACAACCACCCCACCCGATTACGCCATAACAAAGAATGCTTTGGCATAATGCATAATACGAATTTTATAGTGTTCCCGGGTCTAAAATATTTCTCACTTCGCGGAATACGTAGGAAAGTTTTCGAACCTTGCTTGTCAACATCTCAATGTGGTTTTGCCAACGCAGCATATTATCAATTATTATTACGAGATATTTTACGTGTTCTGTTCGAGATATTTTACGTGTTCTGAAAGGGCAGTTGGCAATGTAACTAGATTGCTGTGTATTTTTACATAAGTGAATAGTTACGGTATGATATGGTGATGGTTGTCCTTTATTATTATTACTAAAAGTTATATATTTAGTTTTTATTATATTTAGGCTAAGAAGGGATTCATCTAACCATTCACGTACTTGATTAATACCAGCATTGGCTGCACAGAAAGTGTCCCTCCAGGTATGCCCATCAAAGATAATGACTGTGTCATCAGCTACTACATACTAAGCGTAATGTTGGTTTATCTTTTAACTTAGGAATTTATGTTAATTTAATTCATACATTTTAATTGTTTATTTCATGTCTGTATTTTATGCACCATAACCGTTTTTTTTAAAATAAATATAATTTGATTCTCTATAACAACCAGTTTGGCAACACTAACCATCATTATCTGTTTCAATAGCGGTAGAATACACCCGACGGGATATACCACGGCCATCATACTTATAATGCGAAAGGAGGATGAAAAGGAAATGCACGCTAATGACTTGATATTTCCTTGCGCCGCGATGAAAAACTCAAATTATGAAAATGAAATAAGAAACGGCGGGATTTCAGCGATGAAAAAATATATTTCGAGTTCCGTGTCGTGCTACAGCGGGTTATATGACGTCACGAAATATTCCGTGACGTCACTGCCTCACGCTATTTTCAAAGTTAGATTATCTAGATTCGATTGGTTTTATTTAGTCGGCGGATTATGAATAACAAAACATTAGGATAATTCATTTTGAGTTCTTTAAACTTTTTTATGTTAAAACGTAAAAATATACCTATTCAGTCACAAAATGATTCCACGAAAATAAAGGTCGTCTTTAGACATGGATGAATTAGGGCATATCCATAAGTTTGGCAAAAAATACGAGGAAAGATAAGTAATAATAAAAACAATTGTGACGTACAGTTTTTTTTTTAATTTATTTATTTATTAAGGAAAACACACAGTATACAGAATTACAAAATTGTATACGTTCTAAAATATAAACCTGGTTACGGATTTTCTGTGAATTATGAATTTATATTTACTTAAATTGTAATAAATTTCAGTATTTTTTTGCCGATTTCTTAAAAAAATATATATTATAATTGCTTGCGAGTTGTGTGCGTATGTGTATATTTACTGGGAGGGTATAGGAGACGGTGGGACGGTGTGTGTGTGTGTGTGTGTGTGTGTGCAAGGGTGTGTTGTTTATTTGTGTGTGTGTGTCTGTGGTTGTGTCTTTGTGTGTGTGTGAGAGAGGGTGTATGTGTGTGTGTGTGTATGTGTATAATTGTGTGTTTATATTGTTTTTTATTATATATTGTATTTATATACAATAACATATAGTATTTTAATGAAAGTAAAAGAAAAACCACATAACAAAGTGTCTATAATAAATAAAGTACGATAATATAAGGTCAAATCTCAGTTGTAAATTAAATTAATTGTAAATAGTATTAGTTATACTTGATAAAAATAAATATACCACTTTGGCGTTGTCCACATAGAATGAGTTCCTCCTGGCGAGAAAGAGGAAAGTTTATAACCACATGCATGATAAGGCAGAGAAAGATGAAATTATGAAGTTCAAATCAAGCTCTTTGTTTTCATAACTGTACAGATTGTTCGCTGTAGATGCGTTTACTGCCCTATAGCCAATATTGGGGCGATACCGCTAAGCAACAGCTTGATCCGTCGGTGAAGACTCGGAAAGACATACTAAGAGTAATCAACAAGAAGCCATACCTCTACCCGTTCGATCAATTGTTTCGGGAGTTTGCCATACTTGATATCTTGAAGCTCTACATATAAACAATACTTACATACATATTTTTTTCTCTTTTCTCCATTTATCTAAAACTCGAATAGACATAAGGAAGGTGACCATGTGCGTGACATGAGGGCTCGAGATAGATAAAAACTGCCACGGATGATATACAAAGTCGGTCAAATTCACCATATATTCCTTTCGCCTCGGATATATAGTGTATTTTGCGATAGCCAAACTAGGCATAATTGCGAATAAAATACAGATAAAATCATACACTAATATTTTTTTGTATGGTAATTTATCACAGCAGAAAAACAACAACAATATTAATTTTTTTTTTTAGAAACTTTACTATTAATGGTATTATAATTTTATTGTGACTTTTTATTTTTCTTACAAATATTACAAATTTTATTTATAATTTAAATTATGACTATATAGTTTATTATTAACTGAAGGATATGTGTATTTAATTATCTATTTACTTCAATGTTTTATTTTATTTTAATTATATATTTACATATTTTATTTTTATGCATATTTATATCTAATTCAATGTTTTTTTCCATTTTCGCTTTTTTTCTTTTTGTTTAAACTACTTTTTTTTTCTTTTGATTATGTTTTCTTTTTAAACTAGTATTTGTTTAATATGTCTGCCCTAGAACAAGTGTTCATACTTAGTTGGGCGACATGGGACCGATCTTCACTATAAGCGTGACACAACTTGCTGTGGGTTTTAGTGCAGTGTAGATATTAAATATAATTTGTTACGCTTGTCGCTTATTATGTGCATTGCTTTAAATAAATAAATAAAAAATTATATAGTACTAACTGACCCATGCCCACTTCGTTGGGCGGTAAAACTTTTTACTTGTGATGAAATTATGAGTGTGGTTCGGTTAGTACTGAGTGCTATGATTTATTTCCTGACTACCAAAAGAAGGGTTATATTTCTACTGCATAATATGTATGTATGTATTTGCATGCCAATTTGACTATATTACCGTTATTTGTGAGTGTCTTCTTGTGAGTGTCTTATTTGTGAGTGTCTTATCTCTTGAACCATTTATGCAGTAAAAGGGAAATTATATGCAGTAAAAGAGAAAAGTCTTTTGTTTTAAACACTTGAGATGTTAAATTTACTTATTTTGATATGATTCATAATTGATGATAATATGACCAATAAACTGCTTTTTGTGGCTTTTTGTGACTTAAATATAAAATTTAGACATATGCTGTCGCTGACTTTTTTGTAGGCATTACCAAGTTCTACAACTTTTCTCTAGAACTTAATCATATATCTCTCATCGTTAAGGCAGCGTTAGTTAAATACGTTTTCGTTCGACCGTTTTTTCTCCGTCTTACTTTGCAAATCCGATTCTCACGAAAAAGTCTTTTAATTTTTCGGATTAATATATAGCCTTTGAGACTCACAAATAACGTGGCTTTCTATTGGTAAAAGAATTTTCAAAATCGGTTCAATAAATCCAGGGATTACTTCCTACAACCTCACAAACTTTACCACTTTATAATATTGGTATAGATTACCTCAAATGTATTTATTACTTTAGCGCCAGCCCAAGCCGCATACAAAGCTATCATGAAGCGTCTTGCATTTACCTAAAAGAATTTTAAAATATATTTTGCTCAAAATTAAATCTCTCCGCATTTCAAAACCTGTAGAACCAGAAAAACATAAGAAAAACTGTCTCTATTGCTATATTTACCGTGTCTTAACTTATATACACATTATGAAATTGGCCGACAGGCTAAGTTCTACGGCATATGCTGTAAATAAAAAATCGTAATTTAATAGATATAGACACCGCGAGGCTAGTTTACTTTAGTTATTTTCACAGCTTGATGTCGTATGGCATCTTACTGTGGGGTCATGCTGCTGACGCTGATAAAATATTTATACTACAGAAACGAGCCATCCGCGCTATTTATAAATTAGGTGCTAGACAGTCGATACGCGGAAAATTTAAAGAAATCAATATTTGGACACTTGCATATCATTACATCTATGAAAACTTAATGTATGTGCATAAAAATAAAGAACTGTTTTTAAAAAACTCTGATATTAGAGTGACAATATTAGAAATAAAAATAATTTTGCTGACCATAAAAATCGACTCTCCAAAACCACACAATCATTCAAAGGACAAAGGTATACGCTTCTACAATAAAGTCCCAGAAAACGGGCAAAATTTATCTGTGATACAATTTAAGTCATTTATTAAGAAGAAGCTGTACTCAAAGGGCTACTATAAAATAAATGATTATATAGACGACAAAGACCCTTGGAAATAAAATGGTTACCTCGATGATTTATGTCACGTTATATGTCACAATAATTTGTTGTAATGTCACAATAATTTAATTTTTATATCATTTATGTATGTTTGTATGCATTATTGACGTCAAAAAGTTACGATTTCGTACTATTTTGAATAAAATGATTATGATTACTCATTTTTGTAAATTGACGTTACATAAAGTTTCACCATTTTATTGAAGGATAGTTGATAAATTGTATTATTGTTGTTGCATTAAATTGTATAAATAAATCAATAAATACCTTATATTATTACCAATACCCTCTCGATGCAAAGGAGGTGACACATTGCGCATTTCCAGAGAAAACAATTTATTATTTTAAGAAAAAAAAATTATTGATAAGACTTGTGTAATGAATAGGTAATTATTTTCTGTGTTGAGTATATCGAGCATGGCTATACCTATAAACTCTGTAATTGTAGTTACCAATGGGTACCTTGTCTAAGGTCAATGTCCCGTAAGCAAACGTCAAAAACTTTCTCCCTACAAAAATATACATTACGAATCTTGAACAGTATGTCTCCGTTAAATAGCTGTAGAGGACGATTTATATATTTAGGCATTTTAACACTGCCATCTATTTATGCAATTTGAATGTGTCCTATTTTTTTTAAATTTATTTATTTAAAGTAAATCACGAGATATACTTTCCTGCAGCATTACAAGACAATCGGGTTTGGACCAGTACGAAAATCAAATCTTGCTGAGGAATCTTGATCACTACGTCAACGCCGCCTAACTAGGCCTAGGCTTTTCTAAGGCAGACGTACCAGAAAATAGTTTACCTATGCACAAGTTTAGTTTAAATTAAAAGAAAAAACAGAAAGAAAATTAAGTGCTTACTTTAAAGTATAAAATCATGAAATATCTATATGTATATAGATAGACTAAAAGTAGCTAAAAATATAACCAACTAGAAAATTTCAATACCATAAACGTGAAACAAGAGGAAATAACAATATAGAATTACCACATCCTCGAAATGAGTTTTCCAGACGACGATGCCCGAAATACGTCGGCATTAAACTTTTCAACGGTTTGCCCTTATAATTAAAATCTCTGGCCAGGTAAGGAAAACCGCGAATATTTAAAAACCAGCGAAGTACCTAATAAACGAGGAGTATTGTGATTTAGATTTTATAAAATAACTTTCTATTCATGTATCCCTTTAAATTAATCCCTTTATTATTTTATCATTATTACTTATAAAAAAGTGACTTTTCTTGCTCGATTCGACTTTTATTGGGATGATTGCATATTTTTGCATGTATTTTTTTTTTTAAATTATTTAAAAAAAATGCTGTCTACTTCATTATTCTTTTTCTTTTATTATTGTTATTTTCGACAATTTTATTCTGATTTGATTATATTATTTTTAATGATTATTTTACCTATTCGCTCATATATGCTTGATAATATAACCATGATGTTGTTGTCCTGATCTTCTGGTTCTGGTATTTCTGGTTCCTCATCCGAGTCTTCACGTAAATTCTGACCATTCCGTTCCGATATGTACGATGGATCAGCTACGTCATCATCGTCTGAGTGGTCTAAGCCGTCATCACTATCTTCCCATTGGGCCCAGATTTTTTTCCAATTCGCCAGTCGTCAAAGTGTGAAGCCTGGAACCTAAACGTGGAAGCTTCACTGCATCATAACAATAGTGTAGCCTATCTCTCTAAATATAGTAAAATACATTTGAATTACATCAAATTGGCGAAAATCAATAACTTACCGTTACTCCACAGCAATTTCAGGTCAATATTTCAGTAGCACTAATAAAAACACTCGATTGAACTCGCGTGCGAACTACACAAACCGGTTTTGGCGAGTTCTACACTTCAAGTGACCATAATATGTAAAATAACGCCACCTAGTATAATTAAATCCAACTAATTCGTAAGAATGCTTTGCTGTAGAGATATAACAATGCGCTAAATGGTATTTTTTGTTTGTTTGTAATTTTCGGGAGTTCGAATGGTAATGCAGAACTACAATTCAGCGCTGTAACGGGTTAAACTCAGTGTTATATTCAAACGTATCAGCAATTATGCTGGCTGTCTAAAATCAGATAATATTAGTAATAATAAGTTAGCACTCAACTTTGCAAAGATTTCGGATGACTGTTTTTAAAATGTGTATTTTTTTCATTTTCCTCTTACAAAATAACCCTTCGTGTGCATACATATACTGCCGTATCCCGCCACCTGTATTACAGAAACAGAACGGGAAACAAACAGAGGCGAAACAATACAGCGTACAATATCGTCCCGTAATTCTCAGACCGTAACTCGAACAGAAGGCGCGGCAGGCAGACATCTTGCGCTGAAAACTGTTTGAGAATTTTCCCAGCGAGACAGAAGCTGAAGTTTCCCGGCGGCCGTGGCGGCGGATCGATACGCACGGCTCGACTTTGCGCCCACTGCCGTACATACGCTGCCGTACCCACGCATGCCGTATGGCGGTCGCCACACTCGTCTCGGCAAACTTTTACCAATTTTCAAAATTCACATCACTCGGCTGAGGAAATGAAGGCGGCAGTTGCGAATATTTTATTTTTATTAACCGGCCACTGGTGACGTAATGTCTGTGAGACCGGGTGGTTCGAAAAAGTCGAATAACTTTAATTTAATTTAATAAACTCTTTATTTGCACTTTAAAAAAGTATACAAAAAAGGCGAGCTTATTGCCACATGGCAATGTCTTACAGCTAACCTAAACATAGTGGTACATGCGCGCATAGTGAAAATAAAGATTATTACATAACATACAGACAAGTGGAAGAATTTAAGACTAATAGTGCCCGAAGAGAGGGAATTGGGAGAATTGGGAATTGAGGGAATTGGGAACTTTCTCACTAGCAATCGATTTGTGTTGTGATTTCGAGTAGCTGCCTCATTACGCACCCCGCAGTCCGCACCGTCAATCCATTCCGCGACGGTGACGCGGGCGCACGTTTCGGAGTTTTGGCGTCAACCCGGTGCGTGAGGCCGGGGTCACCGACTATGTAAGTCAAAGGTAAAAGATGATTTTTCAATTTCAATTTTTTTTGTTAGCTTTTTATTTTCTTTTACTGTATTTTTATTGTGTGATTTTATTATTTCATGATTGAGCTTTTTATAATAGATATTTGTATGTATTTATAAATATTTGTAATCGATTTTAATAAGATTTTATAATTATATCACCTTGTTTCAGCATGTCTTTCGAAAACAAACTTCAAGAAATGGTCGATGTTATGAGTGTGGATGGCAAAAAAACAGAAAAACGAAATAAACTTGCCACAAATGTAAGAAATATTTGTGTCTCGAACATGTAGTGCCGTCTTGCAGAGACTGTTTGGCTGTGGAGGAACAATGATTTTTGAGTGTGTTTTTATTAGTTTTTTTGGGAGAAGTATAACCATTCTTGTTTCTTTTTATAAAGTTCCTAGTGTCATAACCTTATAATGGGCTGATTTAGTTAAAAAATTATATCATTGTTTAGATTTTTTTAATTTTTAAGAAGATAGGTGAAAAACTATGTTAATTTTAAGTGTTCTACGTTCCATAGTGAAAAGACTAATACACGAGCCGTGATTTATGAAAATGCTTTGTTTTATTGTCAAACAAATACGTATCTTTAAAGCTAAACGAACGGAAAGTAGCATGTATGTAAAATTATGTAAAAAAAATTGTTTGAAAATCCCGGTGCGTGAGACCGGCGTCACCAATGATGTAAGTCTAATTGACGTCACCAATGGCGGGTTAAGCAAATTGTCCGCTTTCACTCCGATGATAAAAGGATGAATTAGTCTTAAAGTATTATACGATTGATTACATAGCGTATTAGATTGCTTAATGCCATAGTACCATTTGGCAGCTAAAATTTAACAACGAAACGCAACGTGTATAAGGCACTCATATATCCAAGAAACGATTTATATTCCTTATGTTAATATGGCGGCGTTCGTGATACGGAAGTACGGCAGCGCACTATAGATGGCGCTCTTAACCAGTGGCGTTTCTTTTATTCAAGCCGAAAAGTCCGGCTTCCCGTTTTCTTAAAAAGATCGCTTAACTAATAAATTAATTTGCGAGTGCCTATTGCTATCTAGCGTGCAGAGATCGTGCTCGTGCTCCATCGTTTGTTTTGAGCAAAGTGACAGAGCAGACTTTTTATTATATAATTTCAATTGAGTTGTTGTTTTTTTACCTGATAAGCAATGGAGAAAATTGTCTCTTGTGGTGAGTTCTGTCTTAACCCTTGGAGTAAATGGGTATTTTCATGGATGCATCTGTCTCTTTTGCAGGATTTTCGGCGACATCGACCTTAAAGTACTATAACTACGAAACTACTACACCAATCATAAAAAGAACAACTGCACAATGATTGCATTGAAATTTCGAATATAGAATATTGAAATATCATTTTGTAAAACAATTAGATAATTATGAATAAATATGAGAACGTCAAAGAAGTGAAAAAAACGCGCGACCAGATTTGGTCGACTCGTACTCAACGGATAATTGTTTCGCGACCAGATTTGGTTGACTCATACTCAACGGGTTAACTTGATTTCACTCGGTCAAGCAAAAAAAACAGCATTTTTAAAAGACACCATTTTATGCGACTGCTGATAAGTATATGGTAAAAATAAACTGATATGTCTAGCAGTAGCATTCTTCAGTGTGCTTTATTGAATCTACGACACAGACAGTAAATTTCAAACTGATGATTGAAGAGTAAAGAGATACCAATTTTATACTATAAAAAGCGAAAAAAACACAAAATGGTATGTCGGGCTTGCCCTATTTACCAATCCTGGCCACGCCCGCTGCTCCTAACACGCGTATATGGTATCTTATCTCGAAATAAAAATAATATAATAACAAAGGAATTATTTACATAAACAAGTCAATTTTTAATTTGGTTTACGGGTTTAAATACGTAATAATTAAGCAATTTAAAGATCGGATAGACTAATAGATGTAATCAAATCTTACAGCATTATTTCTGAATAGTTTCTGTAGTCAGCCTATATAACAAATGCTACAGATGGCACTAGTAATTAATTGTTACTATTGTTGTGATTTGTTAGATAAATGTTTTTTTTAATCAGTACTTTACAAAAGAAAGTTATTTGAGAGAGTCAAATAAACCGCTATTATTTTCTTGGATCAGTGCTATCAGCGCCACCAGCATGTTGCCGGCGATGAAGGGTAGTCAAAACGTACTATGGCATTGAGTAGGGATGCGCCGTATAAAGGTTCAACCGAATACGAATATTCGGCAGAATGTTCGGTCCAAAATTTACCGAACCGGATATTTGGCAGAACGATTCGGTTAATTTTTTATAAGAATTTATTAGATCGCCATTTGAGTCTTTTCACATGGTGGGCAAAAAACCAAGGAAAAAATCTAAACACATGGCAATTTTAGCCAGAATATTCTTATCCTCTCCGGCTACGTCAGTGTATAACGAACGATTATTTTCCAGAAATATTTATGAAGATAAAAGAGATAGATTGCTACCTCACAGGGCAGAGAGTCTAGTGTTTCTACATCATAATTTACCACTCTTAAATGGTAAATATTAATTATTTATGTTTGTTAACTTCTTAACTTGACTAAAGAGTCTGACTTTTCACAGATCTTTGTATGATGTTAATTGTTGAACAAAGTGACGGCTTTGTTAAATTATAACTAAAATATTTTATAAAACTTGGTGGTGATTCCAGCTACTGGTAAATTTTATTTGGCGGATATTGTTTTAAAATTATAGACCAAAAATTTTTGATTTTATAGAATGGCAAATAAGCAAACCTAGTTTTTTGTTAAAAAAGAAAAAATATTTAATTAAAAAAAAACTTGAAATATGTTGTTTTTTTAATGTGTTTTTTTTTAAATAAATGATGATTATACAACATTATTATTGTTTTATTTAGAAATACTATGTACGGGTGTTAGATTAAAGACTTTTTAACGTATATAATTTTTAAAATAGCACTATTTAAATGTTCGGTAATTATTCGGCAAACTAACGGAATATTCGGTCGAATACGAACATTAAAAACTAAGCCGAATATACCGAATGTGAATATTCGGCCGAACATTTGCGCATCCCTAGCATTGATCAACCTAAAACCCTATATCGATGCTTGAATATCACAAAACTTACTTTTACTTGACTACTGATTTATTTTTTTAAAAAACCTATTTATTATTTTGATTTGAAATTTTTATTATTTGTATTTTGTTCTAGTAATAATTTGGATTTAGTAATAAATTAAGTAGCACCCTGACTCGATAAAAATACATAATCCGAAAAATATATAATTTAATGATCCTGCAATAGTTGTAAGTTTGGGTGAATATGTACATGAAATGAAATGATACCAAGTTTCTATTGAGATTGCGTCGTTTTTAACCTACCTCTCGTCCAGGAGGACTGCATTGTCGGTTGAGACCGGAACCGAATGCGACTCGAGTCAGATCCTCGACTACCCACGTAATTTGGAGTCCGTCTGCCCACGTAGGGGCCCTTGCTGAGTTGTCCATTAAGACCAATTTTGTTCAGGGTTGGTTACACTCACGGGTCAACACCCATCCGGCGGCCTCCACGCATTAAGTGCGAGCCCGTGTAGGACTCTCGCCTTTGGGCTAGTTTCTCCTAGGAGTCAACCTTCTGGCGCTCCTGGACGCTCTGCAGCGCACCGTGCCGCGTAAGCCAATCGATTGTGCACTCTGACTAACAGACGGGGGAGTCTGGAAGCAGTACTGTTTCCTATAGAGCGGGGGTGGTTGCGGACCTTACGACCATCGGCTACCCGATCCTGGGTTAACAGCCGGGCAAATGATGCCGTGGTCAGCAATAGATTCGGTATACACCGTTTCACCGCTTCGTAAGGGAGAGGACCGCGCAAGCGACCTCGAATTCGTAACCATTCGAGAGACCGGAGTAATCTGGTCGCAATTGGAAGTAAGGGCGTTGGCCCGCTGGGTAACACACCTGGAAATCTCGCGGTTAAGGCGTTGGCCTCTTACGGGCATGTGGGGAGTTTGACGGTGGACTGTTTTATCCAAGTCTTCTGCGCTCACTTCACGGGAGATAGAACGACTAATCGTTAAAACATTCTGAGGTGACGGGTTCGCCCGTTGTAGTTGACAACTCTATTTGCCCACGTAGTTTAAGATCAGATTGTAAAACCTTCCACGCAATAAAGCTGCTTTTCATCCACAAATCCCAGCAGAGATGGTTGTCTCTGTGGCGGCAGACGAAGCAGCCGGAGAGCCGCAACGATGAATTTGAATAACAGCTTTACATACGTGACCGGAGGTAATTCCCAAAAGGGATTTAGAATTTGTGACGTTTCCTACATGCGACGCATTTCAAACGGGACAACACTTCCGCCGTACAAAACGAAACATGCGCACGTAAAAAGGTGAATGCGCGAAGTACCGATTGGCTACATGTATGTATATATTATATAATATGTGTGTATGTGTATGTGTAATGGTTTTGTGCAGCTTGGGCCATAAGATTCAATTTGTTCTCGAATCGCCCCAACTCAAGATACAGCTCCTATTCAGAAGCCTCTATGTGTGGAAGCCTACCCCGGTAAGACTCTCGCGTCGCAGGCCTCATCGCTGGTGGATCGGTTTCTCCTGGTAGAATTAACTCACGACGCTACTGGACGGTTTGCGCACCGTTCGGCGACGCCACTCGGTTGTGTACTCTGACTAGTTGCTTAGTTGCTGAAGGAGTCTGGAGACTATGGAAATATACTGTCTTCTAAGCAGCGGGGATGGATGTTAACCTGTTGTCATGCCATTCTTGACAGGACATATTGGCCACTCGATTCCAATTTGAATTACCGCTGTAATACAACAGCGGTAATTCAATTGTCACATCCCAGTAGAGGTCACATAAGCGACTTCAGACTCGTAACCAGTCGGAAGGATGGAGGTATCCTGAAGTATAACTTCAGACGGAGATATCCTACCAAAATTGGTAGTTAGGTGGCGAGGCCGCCCGCTAGGTAACTTTCCCGGTGCCTCTCCGTAAGGCGTTGGTCTCTAACGGGCTGCTGGCGAGCTAGACAGTAGATTGACTTGTCTCTAAGTTTTCTGCGCTCATCCCACGACTGAAAGAACGATCACATATCGTTATACCAGCCTGGAGTGACGGGTTCGCCCGTTGTAGTCGACACCGCCCTACTGGTAGCCAGGGGGCGAGGCAGCCCGCTGGGTACCTTTCCCAGTGCCTCGTCGTAAGGCTTTGGCTTCTGTCGGGCATGTTGGCATAGCTAGACAGTAGATTTATATTGTCTTAGCCTTCTACGCTTATCCCGCGGCTGAAAGAACGATCACATATTGTTATACCAGCCTGAGGTGACAAGTTCGCCTGTTATAGTCGACAACGCCTACACACACACATACACACACACACATACATATACGAATATTTACAACATTTTTGACAATTGGCTTACAGAACGTGGTGCATCTTTGGCATCGAAATTACAGGAACGGAATCGATAAAACTAAAATTGGGCATGATTGGCTGTGACAGTTAGTCACACAGACCTTAAAAACAGTATTTACATTTTCAGCCGCTTAGCTTGCGTTTTCGCGTTTATCGAAGAAAAACTATAAATTATGGCGTATTTTCTATTTGCTAGTTCCATTTTTTGACGCGCACTCGAACAAAACTGAGTCAAACAGACACAAAACTCATTTTGGTACGAAATCTCATCTTTCTAACACCATCTGCTATCATTTCCCAATCCCATGTGCTATCAGCTAAACAGTTATTCATTAAGCAAGCGCTTCTTGCATTCTACAAATCTAGAGATGACCACGCCCGAACTCAAAACAATCTGAACACAAGAATGAACACAAGAATAATTTCATTCTTTCAATCTGAACACAAGAATGAAATTATATAATTCCCTTAGTGAAGACATGAAAAATTATCCTAACATAAAAATATTTATAGCAAACCTTAATAGATGGCTACTTAACAAGGGATATGTAAAATCTGATCAACTTCTTTGCAACGCACGACAATTTATTTAGTATCACTTATCTATTTTTCTTAATTAAATTTTATTAAATTACAAATATAAATGTATATATTTATTACATAGCTATATTTTTTATAAAATTGGTATATTTATGTGTATATACAGGTGGTGGGTCCAAATAATTTATTTAAAAAAAAACACTTCATTTCTTAAAATTGCATAAAAATATGCACATCTAGAGACGGGCCAAATTATCGCCTAGTTAGATGTGCTATTGGCAGTAAAGGTCATGTAAGATGTGTTAAACCTCCCTATATTAATTATTAAATAATTTATATAATTATTATAAGATTACATGACCTATGAATGAACTGTATACCTAATCCTATGTACCTAAATAAATAAATAAATCTAGTGAAGCAGAGAAATTGTTCCTTGGTTATAAGACAAGATCGGCGCAGGTACAAAAATATACAGGCCGAGTTTTAATTAACCTGCATCCTTCGAGGGGTGAATCAATACGAGCAACTAAACAACTTTTGATTTAAAAAAATGCAAAAATAAAAAATAAACAAATGTTTTTTTTTTGTTGAAAGATTGACGAATTTGACTGTTAGGTTTGACAAGTGTTTGAGCGCGCTGCACCATCCATCGGTAGGTAAAATATCCCTAATAAACAATATTAGCGATATTTCACCTACCGCAGGATAGCGCATCGTGCTTAGCGCTTTTCATGCTATTTAAAATAAAATGAAACAAATTAAAAAAAATATATAACTTTTATAATATTTTATTATGATTTTCCCACAAAATTTTATTAAAAGTTGCTTACTTGTTCGTACTGATTCCTTCAAGGATACCGGTTAATTAAAACTCATCCTGTATAGTGCCCAGGAGATCTACATCATTTGGAAAACGCCATTATCATTACTTTGCTCCGAGATGAATGAATATTTTAGCAAAACACTTCGATATTCTAGGACTGTGACAGGTGGTCCAAAAAAAATAGTTTTATTATTTTTGAAGGTTATTTAAAAAAAAACTAAAACTATATAATCGACTTCATCTTCTCATCTTTTACCATATAAAACGTTCAAAACCTGTACAATTAGCTTTATCCTAATCAATATCTATACATTTATTTTACTTATATTCACACTTTTTTAATGCTTTAATTTCGTGTTGATGATGTGTTTTATATTTTTTTAAATATTTGAATCTAAAAATTGAGATTTTAACAAATCAAAATACCGCCGTCGGCAGCCATGCGGCTCGTTGGTCTAGGGGTATGATTCTCGCTTAGGGTGCGAGAGGTCCCGGGTTCAAATCCCGGACGAGCCCAAGTGATTTTTTTTTTCATACAAAGCCCTACAAAGCCCACGTCTAATCATCTAACCAGATTAAAGTTTTGACATATTAAAAAAATGTTTTATATAGCTGCAGCGACGATACTTATCTAAGCGTAACTTTATCGCCGGTAGATAGCACGGCGCTCACTTGCAAGGTCGCCATCTATTGGTGAATATTTGAACATGATTTATTAATAATTATATTACCTACTTTGTATTTCCATTCGTTTTAACTTATAGCATGATCAATAAATCAATAAACTAATATTTTTTTTCTTAAAAACTTAATACATATGTAGTTGACTACATAGTTTAAATAGTGTTGTTAAAATACATAGTTTAGACATATGTCTAAACTATGCTTACAGTGATTAGTGATATTTCTAATCAAACGAATACGGTAATATTTAGGTGTACCTAATATGCATCACAATAAGTAACCAAAATTGCAGACATATCTAATTAGTGTTTTAAATTTTATTATTTCCGTTATTATACAGTACAATTCAACTTAAGCTTCACCTACATATTATTTATAAAATTATTTTTTACAGCCACAAAACTAGAGATTAGGAATAGAAATTATAAAAAATATATAGATTGAATAGATAGATAGAAATTCTTTATTGCACATTTTAAAAACATAGAACAGCCGGACTTATTCCCTGAAGAAATTTGATCACATATCAAACTTTCGCAGGCAAATACAGTGGCTTCCCATTAGACGATGTCGGGATTTTCACATACTCGCCCTACGCGCCGCGTACTACAGTCAAACTGTCATTATTTGTATACTCTCATCTCTCCGCTTTCATGCCATGGCCTTCCATTGCGCTCTCAGTAAAATCTATTACTGGCTATACCTCAGCATTCATCAACTTTCCTGTCTAGGTCTTCCGCAGTGCAGGCGGCCCGACTCTGGAATTCCGTGCCTTTACCCATAAGACAACTTGAAAACCTGAGCGAGTTTAAAAAATCGTTAAAGAGACAATTACTCAACTCAAGAATATTTATTTATTTATTTTATTTATTTATTAAAGAAAAGCACATTTTTTATGGCAGTACATTGTAAGTTTAACAATATAGGCTTAAATGTAAATAATAGCAAAATAGAAAGCACCGCAGACCAATTTTTTAAAATCAACGCCGCCTAACTAGGCCTAGGCCCGTACTAAGGCAAGCGTACCAAGTAGAGTGGCTTGTGCATACTTTAGAATACTTAATTTAAAAGATATGCTAGGTATCAAATAATATAAAAAATTAACTAATAATAATAAACATTGTAATTTGAGTGTAGTGTGATGTAACTGTAGTGTAGTGTAGTGTGATGTAAATGTAGCTGTAGTGTGCTGGAAAAATAACATTCAGTAAATGTTGAAATAATTAAACTGAATAATAATAATATAATGTCGTAATAAATACAATAAAATATAAAAATATTATTAATGAATCGAAATAAAGGAAAAAATTATATCTGAATAAATATTTAAAGAATCATATTTAAATAGTCCGAAGATACAATTATATATAAAATGTCCATGTTACAAGTTAAAATATATATTTCAATATAATTCAATTAAAAAAAAGAGAAAAACAAGAATAGCGATTTAATAAAATAATAATAATAGTAAATCAATTTATTTAATTTATTTAAATTAAATTATATAAGAATATCAAATATTTGGTGGCTAATATCCCGACCTTCATTCATAAGCCACCTGTGACACCGTTTTTTAAATTGGTCTTTACTGTATACGATTTTTATCGACTCATCCAATTCGTTGTATATCCTGGGGCCTATACTCATAAGATGCCTCTGACCAAAAGATGTTTTCGTTCGACGGACGTCTAACATATCCGCCACGGATCGCCTTGTTCGGTGTGCTTGTTGTGTGGGCGCTCTCTTAATTTGAAATTGAATAAAAACCAGACAAAATTTTAAATAAAGTTGCCTTACTTCAAGTACACTGAACTCTTCAAAAAGTTTTTCTGACGGGTATCTGTATGGTTTACGGGTGATAATTTTAATTATCAACTTCTGTGCTACCTCTACTTGATGGATAATTGTTTTGGAGCAACCTCCCCACCCAATGATCCCGTAACTCAAAATGCTTTGACATAAGGCGTAATAGGTAGTTTTTAATGTTTTGGGGTCTAGAATATTCCTTAAATCTTTAAATATGTATGCCAGACGTCTGATCCTTGAAGACAATAAGTCTATATGATCAGCCCATCTCAGCTTATTATCTACGACTATGCCCAAGTATTTCAAGGACAGCACTTTTTTTAATGGCTCACAATTGCATTGACGGTTCATGCATTGATGAATAGTTATCGAATTGGCATCTGGTGGTTGTCCTCTCTTATCTATGCTGAAAGTTAAGTACTTAGTTTTTTCGGTATTAAGTGTGAGTAGTGAGTCATCCAGCCACTCTTTAACAATGTCCATTTCTTTATTGGCCTTTGAGAAAACATGCTGCCAGCTACTGCCGTTAAAGATGATTACCGTATCATCTGCAAATGATATAGCTTTACTGGGCGTCAGGTTGTAGAGGTCATTTATGTATATAAGGAATAAAATAGGCCCCAAAACACTTCCCTGTGGCACGCCGTATGAGAGACTTTTCACGTCGCTGGAAGTATCAGCGATCGAAGTGATTTGCGTCCTTTCGGATATATAGCTTTCAAACCATTTCAAATTTTGATCTTTTACACCTATGGTCAGTAGTCTTTTTAAAAGGATATCATGAGATACAGTATCGAACGCCTTGGATAAGTCGAGAAAAATAGCAAGACATTTCTCTCCCTTGTCGACAAGCGCTGTTATGGTTTTCGTGGCCTCTGCAATAGCATCAGCCGTACCCATTTCCTGCCTAAAGCCATATTGGTTGGACGATAAAAGACTATTGATATCCAGATATTCTACTAGCCTATTTTTAACAACTTTCTCAATGATTTTAGAGAGAGTACACAGTAGTGAAATGGGCCTATAATTATTTACATCGAGTTTATCGCCGCACTTGAAAACAGGTACGATTTTTGCGCATTTAAGTCTTGTTGGAAATAATCCTAGTTTAAAACTTAGATTTATTATAAATGATATCGGTGAGCTTAAATAATCCTTTCCAATTCTATAAATATCACTAGTTAGACCATCCATACCTGAGGAACGAGACTGTTTTAATGAGTTAATGCTTTTACAAACTTCATTTGGCGATGTTGGAGTTAGGGAAAACACAGTAGTAGGTATCCCTTCAGTAAAGTTTTTGTCCTCCCCCTCCCTTCCCGTCTTCTTTGCTTGTCCTTATATTCCACTCCTTCCTTCAAAAAAATATCGAGTTGGCATACGTTACTAATCACTGTTGGCATACGTTACTTATATTTTTATACTATGATGACTATTATGTAAGTGTATTCATTTATTACTTGTAAATCAATTTGCCCACATAAACCTTTAGTCACAATAACCCTGGAGGTATGGCCGTAAGATATTGCCCCTTGGCAATAGGCCCACCACATTGTACGTTTATGTGTGTGCAATAAAGCTTTTCAAACAAACTTATTGTTTGAATTAGAATCTCTTACAGCCAACCTTTGTGTAAGTGAAAGAATCTAGGTATCAGTAGAGTAAAATATACAAAATATTTAATACATAACAATAGATAACTAATTAATTTCTTTTTGATCTAGGAAAGTTTAGTATTATTATTGCGACTATATTATTATCATGACATATTCCATGTGACTATCGATAAATATTGTGAATATGGCAGTAAAATTACTATTGTAATGTAATAAAAAAAAATAATTAAGAACTTCATTGTTATTAGGTACCTATATAAATAAATCAGCCTAGCCTTTATATAGGTATATACATAAATCCATTGATTAAATAAATGATCGTAAAATAGTTAGAAAAAGTCTATCAAGGTACATTTTGTTAACGTCAAATAGTAATGTCCTGATAATATTGGAAATAAAATAGTCATATTGCAAAATATTATTTCATGCTATGATTTCATGCCATGTCTTTGATATCGTATAATTCATTCGCAACCTTTTTAAATTGTGCTCAAACTCAGACATTTTTCCTTTCCAGCATATATTTTTTTATATTTCGAGGTAGTTTGTTGTAGAATACCATTCTGACGTATTCAAGATCCCTTTTACGTAGTTCCAGAGGAGGAGGTAAAGATTATTCCTTTCTCTGTTCAAATGATTATTAACATAAGATAATCACTATATCACATCGTTGGGCGGTAAAACTTTTTACTTGTGATGAAATTATGAGTGTGGTTTGGTTAGTACTGAGTGCTATGATTTATTTACTAACTGTTAAAAGAAAGGTTATATTTTTACGGCATATGTATGTATGTATTTGCATGCCAATTTGACTATATTACCGTTATTTGTGAGTGTCTTATTTGTGAGTGTCTTATCTCTTTAACCATATATGCAGTAAAAGAGAAATTATATGCAGTAAAAGGGAAAAGTCTTTTGTTTTAAACACTTGAGACAATAAATTTACTTATTTTGATAATCATTCATAATGGTTGATAATATGACCAATAAACATGACCTAACGATTTAAATTATTTTTTTTTAATATAAAAAAACTACCTTTTGTGACTTAAATATAAAATTTAGACATAATAATGCTGTCGCTGACTTTTATATAGGCATTACCAAGCTCTACAACTGTTCTCTAGAACTTAATCATATATCTCTCATCGCTAAGGCAGCGTTAGTTAAACGTTTTCGTTTGACCGTTTTTTCTCCGACTTACTTTGCAAATCCGACTACCACGAAAAAGTCTTTGCATTTTTCTGATTAATATTTAGCCTGTGACACTCACACATAACGTGGCTTTCTATGGGTAAAAGAATTTTCAAAATCGGCTCAGTAGATCCAGAGATTACTTCCTACAACCTCCCAAACTTTACCTCTTTATAATATTAGTATAGATAGAAATATAGAGATATATTAGGTACATATCAATATACCATTGTCCAACTCCTTCCACATCCCTTCCTATTCCTTGTCCTTCTCAGCGGCTTTTTATGCTAACTTTATATTTAAAATCAACTTGGAATTTTTAAAGTAAATATGCCAATATTACTTAAATTGTTGCTTTCGCGGGAAACGATTATCGGCCTAATGTTTTTCTTTTTTCTCTTTCCCTATCTATGTACCTATATTGTAGGCTCTGTATGTTTCCCGAAATAAAAAATTTAAAATAATAAGCTATCCCTTAATAATAAAAAAAATATGTTGGGAAGGAAAAATGCCCCAGTTTAAGTATGGGCTGAAAATGTATCTCATTAAAAGAGAATTTTACAAGGTTAACGAACTCTTAGCACATGACTATTTATATTTCTAATGTAGGTACTTTTTAGTTTTTCTTTTGACAATGCTATTATAAAATCTATTGTCTATTTCTATTACTTTGTACATAATATGAATATAATATTATCTCTTTTTATTTGCAATGTAATCACATAAGAAAAAATATTGTAGGCGAAATTGGAATACTATAAAATATAATAAAATTTAAAATGAAATTTTAAATTATAGGAGATGTATGTATTTTATACGTATCTAAAGCCAAAAGTCTGGACTTGTGTGCTAGTTCGTTATCTTGGTAAAAAAAATAATTTTAGCGAGTTTGCCTCTTTGTTTTTCACGTATTTCGTTTTGCATTTTTTTATTTCTTCAGCATAAAGAGCATCCTTTATAGCAACTCCAAGATAAGGGTATTCAAAGATCACGACCCCGTGACTATCTCAGAAAAGAGAGCCTATGATCGAAAGAACGAGCCTACGAAAAGATGAAGACAAATGTCTTGTATTAAAAAAAAAAACAAAAGAAAATCAGTTTTTTTTGTTGAACATAATAACGGTTGTATAATCTGTGCCTGCCAGTATTTATTTTTATATGGTTCCGAAGAGTTTGTAACTCAGTATGACTTTCTTGAACGCCCCTCGTCTGTAGGAAGAAGTCGAATTTTCAATGCCATCCCCGCATGCCATTTATATGAATAAAATAACGATGCGACAAACATACATAGTTATAAGTATGTAAGCGGTTTACAGATTAGGGTATCCCTGTCGTCTGGCAAGAGTCTACAGTAGAGCGGTGTCCCCGGTCATTGACCTGGGGACTCCCTCTTTAGCAGCAACCGTTTCCGCCCTTTTTATTCCAAACCGATTTCATGGCCAGTCTTGTAGTAGATATAACAATAACTACACAACTAGCAATTCTGCCTGATGTCATAATTTAGTTGTTCCAATGCAAATATGTCTAAGTTGTAGAAAAACTACAGTTTCCAGAATTATGCAAGTTAAAAGGGCGATTTCTGGGGTCCAATGGGGTGAAGAGCATGCTCTAAGACTACAATCGAAAGACTTAGTATCGTACAAAAACCTAAAATTCATATTACACTAAAAAAAAACAAAATGTATTTTTAAGCGGCCTCTAGGCCAGCGCGGCGACCGAATGAAGAAATTTCTTAACGAAAATTAGTGATTTTAAACTGATAATTACGTCTAAACGAGTACTGACTACGATTCGAAAAAAATATATGTTAAACAAGAACATTTTCCTAATATTCTTAGCTTTGAATATTTTAGATTTAATTTATATTACATAGTGTAATTAATTTGTAAAATTAGGTCTAACCGAACACAAAAACGACTACTACGCAAATACTATCTGGCGTATTATTATGAAACCTGCACCATTTTAAAGATAATTTAATTATCTATCTTTTTATATACGATTTTTTTCGAATAATCCGTTTTGTTGCTTTATCGAATAAAAAATTCGTGCGCGGCGCTCTATCGGAAGACGTTTAAATTATTCCGAATCATTTGCTTCCGCAGATGATTCGGAATAATTTCAACGTTTTCCGATAGAGCGCAGTTATCTGATATCAGAAAAAATAAAATAAATAATATAAATAAATAATTATAATTGCATAAGTTGTTAAAAATGCTATGCAATAGCTTTACCGCGGCAGTCCCCGAGTGCCACACGTATTTTTCTAATGATGTGTTTCTCGAAGCGATAATACTTGAATTAGGCAACTGTATTGTTTAAAAATTGCTTTAAATTTCAATCGCGCAAGCAAATATTGTTTCCTGCTAAGAACAAAAGATCGGCGCAGATACCGCAATATATAGTGCCCAGGAGATACATAATATACATCATTTGGACAGTACTATTATAATCACCTTATACCAATACTATCACCATCATCAAAAATCACCAATGAACACCTTGCTCCGAGATTAAAGATTCTTTTATGAAAACACTTCGATATTTCAGGATCGATACAGGCGGTTATTAAAAAAAGTATCATTCAGTGGTCAGTTAGTAAAGGAAGAACGGAAACTGAAAGTATCCTCATGACATTGCAAAACAGCTACACATTTACACACACATACATATTTTACACTCCCTCACTTCTCAAAAAATATATACCTATTACATATGTCTAAACAATGGTGAATTCAGCTTTTTATTTTATAACATAATATTTTGTACATTTACATTTACATTTTCATTTTCGTCGTGTCCAATTGACGGCTAAAGACCGCTCTTGGACGTGTCAAAATAATTGGGTTAGGTAGTAAGTTTCGTTACTACTCTTTACTGAACACACATAGGTAGTCAAGAATTAACTACTAGATTGTCAAACTATAAATATAAATATTCAAAATAAAAGCCTAATATTTGAAGTAGTTAGTAATTCTAAAAGGTGCGTAGTAAAATTATTCATCGTAATATTCAAATTGTCAGTAAAATGTTAAATAATCAAATTAAATTTACGTTTTGCATTTTAAACTAAAAGTACAGATATAAGACCATATAAAATAATCAGACAATAATGCTCTACTTTTTAAAGTAATTTAATTGGGCACAATATTTGAAAAATCAAGGCCCTCAAATTCGGCCAGATTATAGAAAGGGTCAGCATCTCCTTGATGTTTTTTTTAAATTTTCTACTACTTCCATTTCGTTTATTATTTAATGGTTAGTCAGATTTTTTAATGATTATTTTGTTTATTTTAAATTATATATATTTTTTTAATGTACTGTAATAAATTCCTAATTTGTTTTCTTAAAAATAAATTTTATATTCATATAAAATTGGCGTTTTCCTTGTAACAGGCACTGCCTAGTTAGAAGTGACGCAAGATCATTGTGTAAAATTGATTTCTAAATATTTTTAACTAAATAAATAGACAAATAAATAAAATGCTATGTATAATAATAACCTCGTCTACAAAAAAAGCTTTTTTTTCTGAATAAATAATGAGTCAACAGAGGAAGAGTACCTAGTTTAATGACAAGTAATACGGGGGTCACACTGAAAGTTTCCGGAATGAATTTTGGCAGTCAGAAAATAAATCATAGCACTAAGTACTAACCAAACCACACTCATAATTTCATCACAAGTAAAAAGTTTTACCGCCCAACGAAGTGGGCACGGGTCAGCTAGTTCAATATATGTATAATCAATGGTAGAGGGTGACTATTGATCTATCTGCGGAATCTTTGAGCTGTGATGCCTGTGTCTGGAACCACATCCAGACGGCGGCGGAGGTGCAACAAAAGAGCGAAATATCAAAGGGCAGATTGGCGCGAATCTCGAATAAAAATACGCGGCTTTTGTTTGATGGATGAAAAGAGAAACGGCGGGCGCAGTGCAATGCACTTGCAACAGTTGCGGCCAATCGTCGCGGAAAGCGCTATTTTTAATCTTTACTACCCTTTTCCGGCGTCGCGCTGCCAATTTTAACGATCGCCTCACGGGCAGCGACAAACAAATAAAACCGGTCAAGTGCGAATTTAACTCGCGCGCCAACGTTCCGTACTTTGTTAAAAAAGGGTTCAAGCTATTTATTTACTACTAGCTGACCCGTGCCCACTTAGTTGGGCGGTAAAACTTTTTACTTGTGATGAAATTATGAGTGTGGTTTGGTTAGCACTGAATGCTATGACTTATTTCCTGACTGCCAAAATTCATTCCGGAAACTTTCAGTGTGACCCCCGTATTACTTGTCATTAAACTAGGTACTCTTCCTCTGTTGACTCATTATTTATTCAGAAAAAAAAGCTTTTTTTGTAGACGAGGTTATTATTATACATAGCATTTTATTTATTTGTCTATTTATTTAGTTAAAAATATTTAGAAATCAATTTTACACAATGATCTTGCGTCACTTCTAGTCGAAGTCGTATGAATTCGGTTCGCCAAGAAAGATCAGTAAGGGTCCGTTCCGGGACAGGTAAAGTCGAACTGCATGGTGGTTTCAATCGACTGTTGCAAGTAAGCTGTTGCAGGTGAAGAAATCGAAAAATTGTATCCGGTAAATAGCTCCATGTCTTACAGTAACAGCTCTTACAAATGTCAAGGGTTTCGTTGATCATAATAACAACGAATTTCACTGTTCTACTTGATATTATTTAGTGAAAAGAATTCTGGGAGCAATTTTGGGCCTGGTCCATGAAATTCAAGGTGGGTCTGTGCCCACCTATGCCCATTGAGCCCTAGCCGCCCTTTACGCCTATAACTCTTCCTCTCTAACATCCTACACCTAAGAACTACCATTTTCTCCGTGACCTCATTTAGAGACGAAAATTTCCTAAACTCTGTCTATACTATTAGATCCGTTATAAATACCGAAAAGTGATCCATGTAATAAAATATGTTCTCTTCCCTTTCCTCCGGAATTCGGCGCTTTCGGTCCGGGCGCACAATGTACTAAATATTCTAATCCACGGAAGCATGATCAAAAGTTATTGAGAAATTCCAAAACTCATAACAGAATTTTCATGGGATGAGGCAATTTTGCGTTATGAATTATGAATGAACTGAATTGCGTGACGCTACAAAGTCCCTCTGAGGCGACAGTATTTAATTAATCCAATGAGATTTGTAGTTTCCTTAAGTGTGATTATATCACGAATATAAATCCAACCAATCTCGCACATCACCGTTTGGTTTTGGATGTTTTTTTTGTAAAGAAAAATAACATTTTTTCCAAATTAGTGTGTGAGGATTACCCCCCCCCCCCCCACAAATTGCTAATAAATAAATATATTTTTATTACATAACATTTTATATTTGGATTTATGTTATAATTATTTTCTACTACTTTTATTATTAATTGTTATTTTTAATGATTAGGTACGTTATTGGTTTTTTATTTTACGTTTTATTTATTTCTATGTATTTGTATATTTTCATTTTAGTGATTATTTTGTTTGAAACCAATATAAAATACCTTTTCCGTGAAATTTAATTTTAAATTGGTATAAAATTGGTGTCCCCTTTGAAACAGACGCTGCTTAGTTAGGAGTGATACAGAATCAAGGTGTTTAAATAATTATTGTCTTTACGTTTATCTTCCTCTGTTTTTTTGTTCATAATATTTAGAATATTATGTATCTTTTTGTCTTGCCTTTTGTTTGATGTTTCTTTATATCGGTAATCCATTTGTCTCATTCTTATCTAGTTTCCGTATCCGTTTAATTCATTTTATATACTTCTGGTTCTGCTTTCCATATTTTCTCTGCCTTGGGCCAATTCTTTTCACTCCTCTTTAGTTTTGTCAACGTGTCCTATTTATTATAATTAGGAGAATTTTTCAATGTCTGGTATTATTCGTCAAAATTATAAGAAAATAATACACAGTGGCCTAACCTAACTATACAATAGTTGCCTATTGTAAGGATGGTAAAGAATCGATATACTTAATATATCTACGAAATAATAAATTACTGTTTTCATAGTGCTAAAATGATTTATCAACGAACACTTAATATAATTTCTATTTGAAATTGCAGTTTTAGACGTGAGTCTTCTGTAGTTGTGATTCAATATTTCTTTTCTTTTACTCTTTGCTAGTTTCCGTATCCGTTTCACCCATTGTTATGATTTCTCAATTGCTTTCCACCCTTTGTGTAGCAATTGTAGTAAATGTTTAGCAATTGTTGCCCAATTGTGTAGCAAAAGTATTCCGTTTTATGAGCAGGCGAATCTTCACAAGCGTATTGGTATTCCTATTTTCCGATTGCCTGCTGAGGATCTTAATGCGGTTATAAGTAGTATTTTCGGAATATATAACGTTTGCGAAGGATGTGACGAAAGAAGGTCTTAATGTTTTTGTGATCGTCTTTGATTCAATCTTCGAAGAGCTTAATTATTTTGTGTCCGGGTGGCTGGTTTCTAGCTGGTTCGAGCATTTTCCTCAATATGTATTATTCGTGATTGCTAAGATCGATCGGTTATTGATGCTGGGAAACTCAATAACCACTGCAATAAAATATAACGTTCTGAATTTTAATCAAATTGTATTAAACCACTCGGAGGCCGGGGAATTGCTGTTTATTTTGCTTTTCATTATTGAACCAGACTTTCTTTGCTGCTAAGCTACTGAAAACATGCTGTTAATTTCCCTAAGGCCAACGATGCCAATTGGAATTTTAGAGTAGCCTTAACATATCAGTAGATCTAACGAGGTGGTGCTATTTTTCGACCAGCTGATAAAAGATCTATCCAAGGTTTTTGATACAGTAACCTTCGTGAGTACTCGAAAGATCCTCGACTTATAATACCTCATTTTGTTTGTAATCTATTTCGGCTGGCAAAACTTTTAGTCTATCCATTTAAATAAGTTTATGAAGGGAGATCCTAGACAAAAATAAAAGTAAGCAGGCGGAGCGGAGGACGGGTCGAGGACGGGTCGGGGCATACTCGTAAAGCCTTGCAAATCCTTTGAGAGCCACTATCTCATTTCGTTTTAACTTCTTTGACGCGATGTGCCCACTTTCCCTCTCCTTTTTCGCACTTCTTATAGAAGGGTTCGCCCATGTCGTACAGTGTGTTTAGTAGAAATGCTGTTTATTTATTTATTTAACTATATATATATATATATATATATATATATATATATATATATATATATATATATATATATATATATATATATATATATATATATATATATATATATATATATATATATATATATATATATATATATATATATATATATATATATATATATATATATATATATATATATATATATATATATATATCACAATATATAACAATATATATATATATATATATATATATATATATATATATATATATATACTAAACAAAGGGAGAAGGGAATCCGAAAACCTATTTAAAATTCTTGTCTAAAAAAAAAATAGTATTATTGCTGTTGTTCTTTTTTTTGGTATTTTGCTCTACATATCTACGTTAACTACATATCTTCGTTATAATTATCATTAAGGTAAAAATATCTATCAATAATGTTATATATTATATATATATATATATATTGTATATAAATATAATATTAGTGTTATATTACTATTATGTTATGTATATTGTATATGTGTATGTGTGTGTATATGTGTGTATGTTTATATATATACATGTGTATATGTATGTATATATATATATTATATTTTTTTTAAACACACGGCTGCTACTAGACATCCTTCACTAGACTACTGCCTCGACACAGGCCCAAGCCTAGTGAGGCAGTAAAATCCACATGAGCCTGTACCTTTTTTTTTTTTTTTATCAATGATTAATTAAGTATTAATGTTAAGCACTACTAGTTTTTTAATCAATAGTTTGTAATTAATTAATTATATGTTATTAATATGGATAAATAAAATAAAAAAATATATATATATATATATATATATATATATATATATATATATATATATATATATATATATATATATATATATATATATATATATATATATATATATATATATATATATATATATATATATATATATATAAAGAATTCGTTTAAAGGATGACACTTTGATGAAAAAATAAAAATAATAAAAGCTACTTACATAGCTGGAAGGTTTTCCCGGACTGGACTGGGAAATGCTTATTGTTTAAACGAGATGTATTTTTGGATGAGTACCACTTTCGACGGTACACTGTAGGTTTAATGTATATATATATATATATATATATATATATATATATATATATATATATATATATATATATATATATATATATATATATATATATATATATATATATATATATATATATATATATATATATATATATATATATATATATATATATATATATATATATATATATATATATATATATATATATATATATATATATATATATATATATATATATATATATATATATATATATATATATATATATATATATATATATATATATATATATATATATATATATATATATATATATATATATATATATATATATATATATATATATATATATATATATATATAATTGGCCCAAGACAGAGAAAATATGGAAAGCAGAACCAGAAGTATATAAAATGAATTAAACGGATACGGAAACTAGATAAGAATGAGACAAATGGATTACCGATATAAAGAAACATCAAACAAAAGGCAAGACAGAAAGATACATAATATTCTAAATATTATGAACAAAAAAACAGAGGAAGATAAACGTAAAGACAATAAAGGCTATCCACTGCTGAAGAATTAGACAAGTGGATCACCGATACAAAGAAACATCAAACAAAAGGCAAAATAGAAAGATCCAGAATATGCTAAATATTATGGACGAGAGAAGACAGAAAGATAAATGCAAATACAATAAATAGTATCCTCTGCTCTCAATTATATACCTGATTCTCACTCTGTTGCTTATCTAAAGTGGCTTTAACTTGCTAGTATCGTCGATTACATTGCTCAACGCCATAGTGCGTTTTGGCAACCCTTCTGCGCAGGTGATATGCAGGTGGCACTGATAGAACTATCTAGCGAAACTAATAGCAATTCATTTGGCCATATTTAATAACATTGATAATGAATGGTTCTTTTATAAAGACTGATTGGCTATATAAACCTAATAATTTAACCAATGATAGCAATATTAACATTCAATTATTAGTGCTTGTAACAAAAACCGCATATTATGTTGTTTTGTTTTCGCGCCTGTGTGCATATTATGTTCGCTGAACCTGTTTTTTCATGGTTTCCCGGTGTTTTTTATGTTGCTGGTGGTTTTTCGATGTTTTTCGGGCATCCCTCCCATATTTTAACAATTGTTTGTACCACGTTCGCGAATTTTCGTAAATGTCAAATTTTGACAGATAGAGCTGCGCCGTTTGTGATTCTATATTGCCAGGAGTCGCTCTTTGGTTTAACAGCGGCGACACTGGTCTAACCCTACCCTTTATGGGTGACACACCAGCTGTCAAAATTTCAAGGTGGGAGGCAGTGAGGCGGCGTTTAGCCAGCCGTTTTTTAAAAAATATTTTAATGCCGAGTTGAAGGGGTTTTTTTTTTATGTAGGCTGTTTATTTGACACCTTTGTTTGACCTTTGTGGCACCTTTGTTTGACCTATGTTTTTGCTTGTAATTGCTGCTGAGGTGAAGTAAATTATCACGGAATGTGAGTGCTTAACCTCAACCTTCAATTTCACCTGGATTTTTGCCTACATTGGAAGGAAATTAACCCCCAAATCTGTGGCGGAACACGTTAGCGTTCGGCGAGTTGGAGTTGAAGTGTGCCTTCGGGCGTATTAAATGTGATCTTTTTATATATGCGTGTTTCTTTTTGGGTTTCTCTGGGGGGGAAAGGATTTTCTGTGGGTCAAATCCAACGAAAACCAACGTAGCCCACACTCTGAGATTGATATTTTTTTTAGGGTATCTGAGGGTTTTTTTGTTGTATTTTATTTTTGGTATTATTTTTCTTTTAAATTAGTTTCCGTCTTTTCCTATAAAAGACAGGTGGCGTCCGTTTAATAAATTCTTGTTTGGTTTTGGTGATTCTGCGTGTTTCTTCAAAACACGGTGGGCTATAACTTCACGGTTATATGCTATCTATCGAATTGTATATCGCAGAAATAATAAGAACAAAAATAATGTAATCTATTAGTCTATGTGAACTGGTTAATTATTATGTAATGAAAACTAAATGACAAATTGATATATTTATAAAAAATATTAAAATAGTAAGAGCAATGATTTCAAAATTCGTTTGTTACTATATTACTATTTTATTTAAATATAGGATACCGTGTAGGCGTGTTTAGAGCGCCATCTATATTTCGCCGCCATACTGCCATACTGAACATTAGAGAAAATTAATCAATATTTGGAACTATTAGTACCATCAACACGTTGCGTTTCGTAGTGAATCCTCGCTGCCAAAACATACTTGCCAAAACATACTTTGGGAGTTAATGGGCTCTTGCTAAGTTGGCCACGAAGACCCATTCTGTTCAGGGTTGGTCCCACTCACGGGTCAACACCCATCCGACGGCCTCCACGCATGAAGTGCGAGCCTGGGTAGGCTCTGGCCTTATGGTCAGTTACCCCTAGGAATCAAACTTCTGGCGCTCCTGGACGGTCTGAGCACCGTGAGGCGTAAGTCAATCGACTGTGCACTCTGACTAACATATTGAGATGTCAACCACAACGGGCGAACCCGTCACCGCAGGACGTTTTAACGATTCATCGTTCTATCGACCGTGCAGTGAGCGTAGAAGACTTTGGACATAACAAATCCGACGTCTAGCTATGCCACAACCCGTTAGAAGCCAACGCCTTACCGCGAGTAGCCAGGTATGTTACCTGGCGGGCGGCACTCGCGCCCTAACTACCAATTGTGACCAGATTTCTCCGGTCTCTCGATTGGTTCCAAGTTCGAGGTCGCTTGCGCGGTCCTCTCCCTTATGAAGCGCTGAAACGGAGTACACCGAATCTATCGCGGACCAAGGCGTCCTTTGCCCGGCTGTTCACCCAGGATCGGATGGCCAATGGTCAATTCAAGAGCAGTCGCCATAAGGTATACAACCACCCCCGCTCTATAGGAAACAATACAGTTCCCAGACTCCCCCGACTGTTAGTCGGAGAGCACAATCGATTGGCTTGCGCCGCTCGGTGCGCAGACCGTCCAGGAGCGCCAGAGGTTTGATTCCCAGGGGAGACTGGTTGACCCAGTGTCCTACCCAGGTTCGCACCCCATGCGTGGAGGCCATCGGATGGGTGTTGACCCGTGAGTGTGACCGACCCTGAACACATGGGTCATCGTGGCCACCTCATTATGGGCCCGTTAGCTCCCTCTGACTAACAACTTGCGGTGTCAACTACAACGGGCGAGCCCGTCACCACAGGACGTTTTAACGATTTTTCGTTCTGTCGCCCTGCAGTGAACGTAGAAGACTTGGACAGAACAATCCAACGTCCAGCTACGTCACAACCCGCAAGAAGCCAACGCCTTTACCGCGAGATAGCCAGTATGTTACCTGGCGGGGAGACCCTCGCGCCCTTGCTTCTAATTGTGACCAGATTTCTCCGGTCTCTCGATTGGTTCCGAGTTCGAGGTCGCTTGCGCGGTCATCTCCCTTACGAAGCGGTGAAACGGTGTATACCGAATCTATCGCAGACCACAGCGTCCTTTGCCCGGCTCTGTTCACCCAGGATCGGATGGCCGATGGTCATTTTAAGAGTAGTCGCCGTAAGGTCCGCAACCACCCCCGCTCTATAGGAAACAATACAGTTCCCAGACTCCCCCGACTGTTAGTCGGAGAGCACAATCGATTGGCTTGCGCCGCTCGGTGCGCAGACCGTCCAGGAGCGCCAGAGGTTTGATTCCCAGGGGAGACTGGTTGACCCAGTGTCCTACCCAGGATTCGCACCCCATGCGTGGAGGCCATCGGATGGGTGTTGACCCGTGAGTGTGACCGACCCTGAACACATGGGTCATCGTGGCCACCTCATCATGGGCCCGTTAGCTCCCCTTCTGACTAACAGTCGGGGGAGTCTGGAAGCAGTACTGTTTCCTATAGAGCGGGGGTGGTTGCGGACCTTACGGCGACTACTCTTAAAATGACCATCGGCCATCCGATCCTGGGTGAACAGAGCCGGGCAAAGGACGCTGTGGTCTGCGATAGATTCGGTATACACCGTTTCACCGCTTCGTAAGGGAGATGACCGCGCAAGCGACCTCGAACTCGTAACCAATCGAGAGACCGGAGTAATCTGGTCACAATTGGAAGTAAGGGCGTGAGTGTCGGCCCACTAGGTAACATTCCTGGCTATCTCGCGGTTAAGGCGTTGGCCTCTTACGGGCTTGTGACGTAGCTAGATAGTGGACTGTTTTTGTCCTCAAGTCTTCTACGCTCACTCCAGGGAGATAGAACGAACAATCGTTGAAACTTCCTGTGGTGACGGGCTCGCCCGTTGTAGTCGACAACCCTTGTTGTTGCCAAAATATACTATGGTATTGACCAATCTAGTACCCTGTATAATCAATGGTATTATAGAGATCTTTTGATTTACCTTTCTTTTTTTTCTTAAAGGCAGATACTATTCAACCTTAAAAATGTGCCCCATAGTGTATTCGGTCTATCGTCTCAGGAGCTCTCTTAGGAGTAGACTGTAGTGGCATTGATTCATACGTTGCCTTTACATTTGTGGGAGTTATGACGAAACGATTCTCACTGACACGTTTTATTTTGTAATTTATTTCGCATATCATCCCTTTAGCTTCTTTTATACTTCTCGGATTACGTCCTTTTATCATTTTAATTTTTGAAGGAGATTTATTAAACGGAACATAACTGGTGCGAGTGTGTCAATTATTAATCCTGTCTAGTATCAGTTTGTCACGTATTCAGCCATTCCATTATACACATGGATATGGTGTTGTGAACAAATGTAAAGTTTTAAAATAAACCATTTTGTTCTCAAGTGTCCTAAACATCAACAATGATACGATTGGCAGACAAGGACCAACGATATGGTTTGTAAGTTATCCTGACTTGATGCCTATGGACTTGAAAAAATCACGTGTACATTTATTATTGTCGTATTCCATAGCCCATTCAGATAACGTATAGTGGAAACAGTCTCTAACTTTTTTTTTATTTCAAGGAACTATCTAAAACCAGACACAACGAAACCAGATATGTCAACTACCAAAGAGTACATACTCAGTTTGCCCGGTTTTCAGGATACCCTATTATGAGTTGAATCGTATTTATATAATACAATTATAGGATTAAACCGTGTATATATTTAATTTAATTTAATTTAACTTAAAGCAATACTTAAATAATATATGACAATATAAACATTAAAAAAATAATTTTACTAAATTACTAGATTCACAGCAAAAAAAATAAACTCAATTATTATATAATGTTTACTGTCCGATGTCGCCCAACTGAGCAAAGCTTGTGCCTGGGCAGATAGAGTTTCATTAAAGAGTGTGAGAAAGAGTAAAGAAATCTAAAACGTTAGGAGCAATTTTATTGACTACATAGTTAAAAATAATAAAAAACGCAAAATCAAAATAAAAATAGTTATAAAAATTACTAAAAATATGAGCAGTTAAAAAGAGTTATGGATGTAAAATATTTATATAAAAATACAATAACAAAATTTCATAATAAAAGTCATTCATTCAAAATAATAATAATAATAATAATAAATAAATTATCTAAAAAACAAACCATCATTTTCAAATATATAATTCAAGAATAAATGGAAAGTTTTAAAAAATAGAAAGAAGCAAATAGGTATATAAAAGTAAAAAAAAAAACAAAAGCCACAAAAATAACTTTAATTATAAAAATTAATGACCTTTCAAATATTCAAAAACAAGTAATAGGATTAATGAAAAATCATAATCAAATAATAATATATAGTAAATAAACTTAAATTTATTTACTAAATATATTAACATATTTAACAAATATGTAAGTGCCCTTTCATTTATTTTATAATTTCATTTATTTAGTAATAAACATAATTTCAATTTCAAAAAATAATAATTTACACATTTACAATCAAATATTTATATATATATATAAAACATTTTATCTTGACGACGGCTTGGCCGAAATATTGATACACATTTTTAATAATCATTAGTTTTTAAGATATCTAATCGCCTATTATTTTCCAGCTTTGATCTCATCTTTCGAATTGTTGTGTTGCCGCTGTAGGATAAAATAGAAAGGTTCCAATACCACAGTAGGAAACCGCAAACACTGAATGAAGAGAAAAAGAAAAAGGCGTGGAGTCGCTCCTGGTCGCCACAGACCAGATAAGTGCCCTTTCATTTATTTTATAATTTCATTTATTTAGTAATAAACATAATTTTAATTTGAAAAAATAATAATTTACACATTTACAATCAAATATATATATATATATATATATATATATATATATATATATATATATATATATATATATATATATATATATATATATATATATATATATATATATATATATATATATATATATATATATATATATATATATATATATATATATATATATATATATATATATATATATATATATATATATATATATATATATATATATATATACTAGCTGACCCGTGCCCACTTCGTTGGGCGGTAAAACATTTTACCTACTTGTTATGAAATTATGAGTGTGGTTTGGTTAGTACTGAGTGCTATGATTTATTTCCTGACTGCCAAAAGACGGGTTATATTTTTACTGCATATGTATATATGTATTTGCATGCCAATTTGACTATATTACCGTTATTTGTGAGTGTCTTCTTGTGAGTGTCTTATTTGTGAGTATCTTATCTCTTTAACCATTTATGCAGTAAAAGTAAAATTATATGCAGTAAAAGGGAAAAGTCTTTTGTTTTAAACACTTGAGACGTTAAATTTACTTATTTTGATAATAATTCATAATTGTTGATAATATGACCAATAAACATGACCTAACGATTTAAATTATTTTTTTAATGTGAAAAACTACTTTTTGTGACTTAAATATAAAAGTTTGACATATGCTGTCGCTGTTACCTCTTTATAATATTAGTATAGATTAAAACTGCTTCCACAGCGGCGCCGACCGCGACCTTAGGTTGCGAGCGCATGTCCCAATGGCGACGTCACATGTCGCTATGGCGCCGTGAGCGACGACAGCGCTAATTTTACGCGGTGGTCGCGCGCAATCAAGTAGTTATAACCGTGTACTCATAGAGGGCGCTAAAAAATACCCCTACCGTAATCGTACCCCGCTTCATCTCACCCCTCGCCTGTCTCAAAAGAAAGTTGAATTTGATTTAGCCAATAGCGTCACCTTAAGAGCATTAATTGTAAAATGTTAAAATGAAATCACGGCAAAAATCTTGGCCCTAGTTATAATGTATTTAATATTTGGTTGTACACACATTCATTTACATATTCATGTAAACATTAGACTGTTTTACAAAAGCGAAAACTTTTATTTTTCATAATCATATCCAAAATATATGGTTAGAAATGGTAACAAAAAATGAATACAAAAAAAAGTTTGCCCAATTTTAATAAAAATTAAATTCCACCGAATCTTTTTTGACCGTTTCCAACAATATTTTCGATTTAATTAAAAAAATATATACTTACAACACAAAAGCCGTTGTTGGTGGAAGCTCGTGCCACGTGTTGAGTACTTTTGAGGTTATGAAAATCACTTGATTAACTAATCGTGCAAAATACACTCTAAATTGATAATTTTATTATTATTAATAAAATAGGAATGATTAATAGTTAATATGAGAGTTACACTGAGATAGCAAAATAATAATTGTCAACGTTACTACTACACTTGATGCATAAACAATAATGATGGCCGACAACTGTGTAGGGAGTGAGAGAAGTCTTATTGTGTGAGAGAAACAGGAGACCGGCTTCGTTCTCATCCCTACTCCGTGCTGTTTACTGGGTGAGAAGTGACACCTGTAGACAACTGGCGGGGATAACTAATTAAATGACGATTGATCAGTTATCGACCGGGGATGAAAAATGATTAAATTACTAAAATGGCTATTAAAAAATAAGGGTTGGTGATAAAAGGGTAAAAATTTAGGGTTGTATGTATTTTTTAATGCGACATAATAAAAAAAATAAGAAATAAAAAAAAATACTAAAAATTAAAGAAAAATGTTTAGGGTGGACAACCCTTATCACTAAAGGGTATGAAAAATAGATGTTGGCCGATTCTCAGACCTACTCAATATGCTCACAAAATTTCATGAGAATCGGTCAAGCCGTTTCGGAGGAGTACGGGAACGAACATTGTGACACGAGAATTTTATATATAAGATATATATATATATATATATATATATATATATATATATATATATATATATATATATATATATATATATATATATATATATATATATATATATATATATATATATATATATATATATATATATATATATATATATATATATATATATATATATATATATATATATATATATATATATATATATATTTACATTTTAATAATGTTTAAATTATTTATTTATATGTAATTATTTTATATTAGAAATATGTATACGTATAGGATTAAATTATGTGTTACATATCTACTTAAAGAAAGTGCAATATTGTGATAACAAACAAAAACTAGGTTAAAAAGGCATATTAAAATGAATTAAGCGCTTTACTATGAGATAAAATTGAATTTGAGCCTATGGTTGCTTTAGCTGGTTGGTCTGCAAAGCACATAGCCCAATTTAATTCAAAAACTCTTTATTGCATATAAAGCATACAACGGCGGACTTATCACGACTTATAAAATATCTTACAGTCAATCAAATTCGAAACCCGTTGCTAAACCAATGTGCTAGGGTTAGGAAGATGCTGCGATGACGAGCGAAATTCACATCGCCGCGCAATTGACCCCATTGACGGATGGGTTTGGGAGCGATTTCAGGGAGCGAGGCGACCCCCCGCCCCCAACCCCCATTCCCATCCTTCGAATACCAGAATACCAGGGCGGTTGGGTTAACTTACCCCCCCTTCTGGAAGGGAGTGACTGACAAGGGTATAGGGGGTTGTAAGATCGAGTAACAGCACGGCGAGACGACCAAGACATAACTTTAGATCGATATGAAACGACGGACAATCTTTTATCGGCATCCGACTTGTAGATTTTCCACAACGAAAGGGATTGGTGAGATTAGGTCTGCATAAGGCTGGATATTTTACAATCTATCATCTACGTAAATATATAAAATGACAAAAAAATAATTATATATTCTAACAAAATTACTCATGTCCATTTTACTTAGTGTAAGTTTAGGAGAGATGGACAACTTTTTTTTGGGAGCCAATTTTTTTTCTCGATAAGTAAAACACACCTATATGGTATTATATCAATATACTTCTATTAACCACCCATTTGTAAACTATATATGGCAAAGCGACTGTCTGCGACTGAGATTAAAAATAAGATAGCTTTGTTTTATCGTTTCTACACTGTTTGGTAAAGATAGACCACCCACTAAGGGAAGATGGACCTACCGAAAATAAATAAGCTTCTTTAATTGCCTTAATAAAACGTTGGCACATTGCTAAACAAAAAATATCGTCTGTCACCCCGTGACTTTCCTGGCAAGTAGGCAAGTACCTACATCCGCCAGCCCCTCCCTGTATCTGTGTACCAAATTTCAAGTCTATGAGTCCAATATTATGAGATTCAAATGTGTCTAGTGTGCCCCCTGGTAGATTGGTTTAAAATACAACCTTTTTACTCTCGCCATGGCCAAATGTTGCCTGTATGCCAAATTCCAGTTCAATCGGATAGACGGAAAATCAGCCACGCTCTGGACTTTCTGGTTTGATGACGACGTCGTGTGCTCGATAGTGGAAGAACATTCAAGGATTACAAATCACTGTTGATTGTCAAGGATTTCAACTTACTTTCATCACTATTAAGCGTTTAGGCGCGATAGTAGGGGGAATACACAGACACACAGACACACAGACAGACTTCCATCTGCAAATGGTCTTAAACGTCTCGGGAAACTCAAAATGGACATTTCCGCCTCTATTTCGAAAAAAAATGCGCGTTCACAATACTTTCCTTCTCATTGGTTGGTGAACCGGGAAAGTAATACAAATGCAGAGAGTAATGATAATCATACGTTTTTATTCAAAATAGTACGAAATCATAAGTTTTTGACGTCAATATGCATACAAACATACATAAATGATATAAAAATTAAATTATTGTGACATTATAACAAATTATTGTGACATATAACGTGATATCGAGGTAACCATTTTATTTCCAAGGGTCTTTGTCGTCTAGATAATCATTTATTTTATAGTAGTCCTTTGAGTACAACTTCTTCTTAATAAATGACTTAAATTGTATCACAGATAAATTTTGCATGTTTTCTGGGACTTTATTGTAGAAGCGTATACATTGCCCTTTGAATGATTTTGTGGTTTTGGAGAGTCGACTTTTATGGTCAGCAAGTTTATTTTTATTTCTAGTATTGACACCATGTTTATCAGAGTTTTTTAAAAACAGTTCTTTGTTTTTATGCATATACATTAAGTTTGTATAGATGTAATGAGATGCAAGTGTCAAAATATTGACTTCTTTAAATTTTCCGCGTAACGACTGTCTAGCACCTAATTTATAAATAGCGCGGATGGCTCGTTTCTGTAGTATAAATATTTTATCAGCGTCAGCAGAATGACCCCACAGCAAGATGATGCCATACGACATCAAGCTGTGAAAATAGCTGAAGTAAACCGATCGATGTGTTTTCATACTATGCCTATAGCGTGCGTCGTAACTAGTGTCGTGGGTCTCTTAAACCCATATTCTTTACCCATTAGCCTCTGAAATAGTTCCAAAAGTAGTGTATGAGCTTCGCGCTTGTAGCGTAACGACGTACACTCTGGAGCTGTCATCTGCAACGTGCGAACCCGACACCTCAGGCTGTTATAACGATATAGATCTTTCTTTTAGCCGTGACGTGTTTACACAGAGAATTAGGGACAACACAGTCCACAGTCCCGTAAAAAGCCGACGCCTTAACGCGAGGCGCTGGAATGTGAACACAGCGGACCAACCTCACGCCATTACTACCAGATTTGGCAGGATTTCGACCAACACATTCGTTCGACCAACATTCGCTGACTTTCGACCAACACATCAACAGTATTGTTAGCAAGGCGTTGAGGACTCTGGGTTTTGTTAATAGAATATGTAAACCATTCTCGAACATTAACATCTTTAAAACGCTTTACTTCTCCTATGTTCGTAGCACCTTAGAGTTCGCATCGCAGATTTGGAATCCGCAATATGGCGTGTATAAAAATAGGGTGGAGGGCGTCCAAAGACGTTTTACTAGATACCTGAACTATCGTGAGCACTTGGGACTTGGAACCTACGAGAGCAGGCTGAACTATTTCAGTATGTGTTCACTGGAAGACCGCCGCACAGCGGCTGATATGACATTATTGCATAAAATAATACATAACAAAATTGATAGCCCTCATTTGGTAAAGAAACTGTCGTTGTTGGTTCCGCCACGAAGGGTTCGCTCTCCTCGTAAGTTCGAAATCCCTCGTGTGAACACTAGTTACGCCCAAAACTCTGTTATACTCGCTTGATGACCACATAGGTACAATAGTCGATTCGAAGATATCGCCATTTTTTACTTGAATCAACCTATATTCAGCGAGGCTGTCCTTGTCTCACTAGGCGTCTAGGAAGTGATTACATAGTGAGTATACAAATTGTTTCAAAACACTCAGAGCGAAAATGAGAATAGCAAAGAGTATAATTTGAATACCTATATCCTATCCTACATATTTATTTATTTATTTAAGAATTAATTACTATAAAACATTGATTTGCTTACAAAAATACCAAGAACCGAATGGCAAAACCTTAACCTTTTGCTTATTTGATTCTGTCACCCAACTGGGACTAGCCCGTTCTAGGGTGGACAGGAGAATATATCCCATCCCTCTCCTTTCCTATCCTTGCAATAGTTCAATTGTAATTTAATTTAATTTAATTTAGTGAAATGCAACTTTTGATTTACCGTATAAGAAAATAATGTAGGAAACAATTAATGGGCCAGCGAAACACTGTATAATAATAATTAATGAAGCACTGTATGTTTCCCGAAAATAAAATAAATAAATAAATAAATTTCTCCGTCCCCTGGTCTGATCACGGGTTGCGCGGCCTCAACCTGACGTAAACCGTTATTCAATTTGAGTATTTTGCGGACTGCGACGCCATTTTCCCGCCATGGTCACTCGAAATCGGGGGGCCGACGGATTAATTTAAGGGTTGAAGACGTCAAGTCGACAACTACGCTCCGCTGTCCTAGGAAACATACATCTCCAGATACCCCCCACCCTCCCCGTTTATAGGCCGGCTGGGGCTTTCTCCGTATTTTTCGCAAGTGCAGATGGTTAGTTTGTTTGTTTGTTTATAGTCTTTATTGTGAAATGTCACAATGGGCAGGTTTATTGTCATATGACAATCTCTTACAACCAACCCTACTATGACGTGTTATATATGTATATGAGTGCTTGTAACATGTCTGTAAGTGTGTGTCTTGTTATTGCATTCGATCGACAGAATTGAAAATGCAATTCCGTTAATTTGATCCCAACGGAAAATTGTGACCCAGCCGGGAATCGAACCCGGGACCTTAAAATATAAGATCAGGCGACCTAACACTATGCCACCGGGCCATATAGTGATCCGCCCGAGGTATTCCCCCGAATCCGCGATCTTCTGATCCCAACCGCCTTCGACTGCAGGATACAGCCGTGGCAGAAGCTCATAGCGGCCCTGACAGGGTAAGTCCCTCATCGAGGAGGCTACCAGATAGGAGTTGAACCGTGAGTTGAACAGGCCAGATGACAGAAAAAGTTTGGTCAAAACACCCAAGCTGGATGCAGCCATTAGGATCCCTAAAGACGTACAAATAGAGTTGTCAACTACAACGGACGAACCCGTCACCTCAGGAAGTTTTAACGAGTGTTCGTTCAGGAAGTTTTAACGATCTCCCGTGAAGTGAGCGCAGAAGACTTGGACAAAGCAGTCCACCGTCAAGCTCCGCCACATGCCCGTAAGACGCCAACGCCTTATCCGCGAGATAACCAGGTATATTACACAGCGGGCTTACACTCACGCCCTTACTCCGGACTCTCGATTGCTTACGAGTTCAAGGTCGCTTGCTCAATGCTCGGTCCTCTCCCTTACGAAGCGGTAAAACGGTGTAAACCGAATCTATCGCGGCCCACGGCATCCTTTGCCCGTTTGTTCACCCAGGATCGGGTAGCCGATGGTCATTTCAAGAGCAGTCGCCGTAAGGTCCGCAACCACCCTCGCTCTATAGGAAACAATACTGCTTCCAGACTCCCCCGACTGTTAGTCAGAGTGCACAATCGATTGGCAACGCCGCACGGTGCGCAGACCGTTTAGGAGCGCCAGCAGATTGACTCCTAGCGGAAACTAGCCCTAAGGCCAGAGTCCTGCCCATGCTCGCACTTCATGCGTGGAGACAGCCGGATGGGTGTTGACCCGTGAGTGCGACCTACACTGAACAGAATGGGTGTTCCTGGCCAACTCAGCAAGGGCCCATATTAGCTCCCAGTAACGACGTACAGTGTGAGAGACAGATGGAGGGGGGGGGGGGGGGGTTAACATTGGTCTCAGGGACCCAAAACACTACTCGAAGAGCCACCCCCCCCCTCCCATCGTATCCAACCACATAATCAATCAAACAGACAGATACATATCATTTGTACGTACACTCGAATTTATAGGGGATTATTTTGCGATAAACAATCATTCTATTCATCGGTATTAGTTGTAGTTTTGCGTGTTTTACTTTCCCGATAACGCGGATTTCGATATAACAATAGAAATGGATCCGGGGCTCTTGGCAGAGCATCAAGATTGGATTGTGGTCGATTAAAAATAGTACGGTTTGCATACAATAAACCAGACTAGGAACAAATTGTAGGTCATTTTTGTGACATGACATTTTTCTTCTTAAATGAAATTTTACTGCAATACAAGAGGTCCGCTTTAACAGCCTTAAGGTTATGTGATAGCCCGTGAGGGTGACATTCCTATACTTAAAAACTATTCTACTATATCTAAGATCCTACTATGGGGTAATGCAACCGATACCCATCGCGTTTTTGTGCTACAAAAGCAAGCCGTTAGGACAATTTTTGGTGTAAGCAGAGAAACACATTGCGCCCCTTTTTTATTAAAGCTGGTATCCTTACCATGTCGTCCATGTACATATATCAGTGCCTTTTATACGCCAAAGAGAATGTTTTAAATTGCGAGCTTCACTCCACTTGGCATAGCCATAATACGCGACATAAAAACAATGTGTTATTGCCTAAAGTACGCTTGACTAAATATCAAAAAACATTTTTAAATATTAGTTTTAAATTGTTCAATGCTTTGCCATCATCGACGAAAAGACTTGAGATGGCAGCATATAAAATCTGCTTGAAAAATCAGTTAGTCAAACATGCCCTTTACAAACTGGACGATTTTTATGATATTGCGTCCACAATTGCTTGATTATAAATAACCATATTATGACTATACTTTCGAACTAAGTTTTAGATTTTATTGACATGGTTTTTAATTACGCATGTTTCAGAATTTTTCTTTATATGGTATTGATTATTATTTGTTTGATTATTGATTATTTTGTAAATTTGACTATTTTTAAGTAATCACCTCTGATTACAATTATTTTTTTTCCTTTTAATTAATCAACGCGGTTTTATCATCCGGTAAATTATCATTGTAAAATTTGACATGTTCCTCAGTATTGTGAAATGCTTTTATGGAATGAATAAATGATGATGATGATGATGATGATGATCCGAGGTGCTAACATTGATTATATAAGGTATTAGATTGTCTAATTGATTGTACTACGTTTCAGTAGCTAGGTTTTTACTAGGAAACGCAACGTGTAGATGACACTCATAGTTATCATCATTGATTAAACTAATCTTGTGGTCAGTAGCCCATAAGATGGCGGTATATTCATATTCATATTCATTTTATTAGTATACTGGTATACAACTCAGATACAGATTAGCAAACATCCATACATATTAGCAAACAAACATTTTTTTATCGTAGAGAAAAAATTACAATAAACAAAAAAACGAAAAAAACAAGAATAATGTGAAAAGAGGAAATACAAGACAAAATGCAAAGAAATCAAATAAACACTCCCGGTGACTCCGTAACGTCCCTTGCGGGACCAACGGCCGACTCCCCTAATTTCCAGGTTATAATTTTTTATATGCCAAATTTCAATGCGATCACAGTATTTTTTTTTTATGATCCGTATAGTGGTTTACAAGTTATGGTCGTTTGTATCAAGGTCGTCGACTCGCGCCGATTTTACGCGCGAAAATGTCGCGCGCAAAAGTGATAGCTGAATTTTTACTTCGCGAGAGGAGGGGTTATTAACCACCAAAGCATTTTAGACTTCACTCGAGTAATATTCCTCCAGTGAGTAAAACGCCTTATCTGTGAGGTACCTCTTAAGGCGTCTCTTAAACACGTCAAGAGATTGCGCCTGCCTAATATGCTCGCTGAGTTTGTTGTAAACCGCTGGGCTGGCGATATAGGCTAGCCTCTCCGACTTACCGAAAGTAGCATGCTACGGGATCTTGTTGGATAGTGGTGATGCTCACCATTTACTTCGAAATCGGCTAGATTTCTGCGAACGAACAGCGCTACTTCCATTATATAAATAGACGGCAGCGTCATGATGCAGAGATCTCTAAACAGAGGCCTAGCTGGAGTATCAATCGCCACACGCGCTATTGTGCGGACTGCACACTTCTGCATAAACATGATTATGCTGTATTCTATCTCCAAATAAAACAATAATATAATAACTAAGGAATTTTGAAATCATAGCTCTTATTATTTTAATATTATTTTCATAAGGATGTCAATTTTAATTTGCTACACAAGTTTGAAATCATAATAATGCCCTTTAATATTCAAATGGTCTAATAGATGGCATTCTAATTTCTCCGTAATATTTCTGTGATTTTTAATGAATAAGTAATAAACCGCAAGGTTTCCAATTTGTTTAGTTTACTCATAGACTCTGAGGTTAACGAAATATATAACTATTTTTGAAAATCGTTTATATTGTTGGTACTTTTATCGCTTTATAGACCATATGCTATTGTGCGTGACTCGCGCTCATGCGAGCGCGAGTCTCGAGGTGCTTGCACGCGTCACTAATTTCAAGATATCTCTATAACTATACCACCTAAACACTTACATCGATAAGTCGAATAAAACTTGTGGCATTTTTTGTGACCTATCCAAGGCCTTTGATTGCGTCGATCACCTTATTTTGCTTCAGAAGCTCGAGCACTACGGCATTAGAGATACAGTTCTAAGACTAATACAATCCTACCTACAAGGACGGACGCAAGTCACTAAAGTCCAAAACAGCTTGAGCGATCACCAAAAAAATACTAAAGGGGTACCTCAAGGTTCCATTCTGGGACCCTTTCTTTTTCTTGTATACATCAATGATATACCAGAATGCGTGTTATCTGATAACGATGAAATTGTACTGTACGCAGATGATACCTCACTAATTTTCAGCGATGCAAATCATGAACAACTAGTTAAGCGAATTGACGTTACCATGGAAAAACTTGGTACTTGGTTCCAATTAAATCAATTGTCTCTTAATGCATCTAAATCAAACTCCATCAATTTCTCTCTTCGGCCGTCCCAAAATAATATCTTCAGTATTAGCTATGGTGATAAAGTATTAGAAAATGTTGATCATACGAAATTTCTAGGCATTCATATTGATAGCAATCTGCAATGGTCGACTCACCTAGAAGAACTGAGCAAAAAATTAAGTAGCGCCACATTTGCCATAAAAAAATCAAATTGTTATGTGGTTTTGAAGCTTCCAAATCTGTCTACTTTGCCTATTTCCATTCCATAATAAGTTATGGCCTCATGATCTGGGGAATGGCGGCAAATGTTATAAGGATCTTTCGCCTACAAAAACGAGCGATTAGAAATCTGTTCTCAATATCTTCGCTAACATCTTGCAAGCAGTACTTCATCGAATCTGGTATCATGACTTTGTACGCCGCGTATATATACCAAAACATCATGTATACGAGAAAAAATATCGAGACTACCTCAACTAACTCAAATATTCATTCGCATAATACTCGAAATAAAGAGGACTTGCGTCATTTTAAGGTGCGTCTGAGTAAGGTTCGGAATAGCTTTCTCTGCCAATCTTACTTATTCTACAACAAACTTCCATTACAAATCAGGGGCCTTGGGGAGGTTCACTTTAAGAAAAAGGTACAGGGTATTTTGACTAAAAACCCCATTTATAGCATTGAGGATTTCGACAATATCAATTTTTCGCAGCTCTATTCTTTCTATTATTGACTATTTTACAATTGCGTTTTTTTTTCGTCTTCTAACTATTTATTGACTATAATTATTATTACTGATTTCTTTGTATTTGTGTTTTTTCTTTAAAATATCTTCCCGTATGATAATTTGTGAAATTATCCAATATTTGTTTGATTATTTAGTACTTAGGATTATATAGATAATTAGATAGAAAATTTTACGAAATTACTTAAGAATTTTGATTGAAAATATTGGAAAATGTTGTTTCCTCCACATATATAACCTAGAAAATCTGCACTTGGATGTTCAACGTTCATACCTTGCAATACCGACGTTCATATCTTATACCTTAATAGGTATTTATATTATACTTGTTATTTTTATTACTTTTCACATAACCAAGTGTAGGAACTCCTATCAACTGGTTTAAAATAAAAAATATAAAATATAAATATAAATACAAAAAATATAAATATACAGTAAATAGCTAATTTTATCTCTATTTAACACCCGTGATAATCGATTAATTTAGACATTGGCAATAAAATAAGGATTCTTATTTTATTGCCATTGTCTTCAACAAACGCTGCCTAATATTTTTTCTTATTTTTTTGATATGTAAAACCGGTATTGTAGCTTAAATATAAAAGTTGGATATATGCTGTCGCCAACTTTTTTATAGATCTCTTTGAGGCCAATATTTTTATTGTATTTTGTTTTCACATTTAACAAACCGTTTCGTCAGCGCAAGCCGATAAAACAACTCACCAGCTCATTTTTCTCCCACTTGATTTACAAATATCGTGATTTCGTATTGAAAACCAATACTAATCCCAATAAAATATAGCCTGTAGCACTCGTCGATAATGGAGGTTTCCATTGGTGAAATAATTTTTAAAATCGGATGAGTAGATTTTTGAAATCGCTAAATTTATAATATTAGTATAGATTATACCCGAGAATATCTGTATGTTACCCCTCCTTAACAACAACAATATACGGCTATCGAAATATAAACCTCTTTACATACATAGTAAATTGATTATATCGGTGTCGGAAGTCAGCGCAGCGCGCGTCGAGGCGGCTTCAGAGCTTCAGGCGGGTCGATCTCTTTTCCGTTTCCGCCTTGAACGGTAATGGCATCTTCCAGAGCGATCACTGACAGATCCAATCACCCGATCATATTCACTAATTTCCTTTGCCACCCTCTTAGCGGCAGCCGCACCTACGGAAGGCGCTGCTCGTTCGACGATAGTGATGGCGCGTCGATGGTTTGGGGATATCGATTTCGATAAATACGGCTCGGTCACTTATGATGAGAGTAGGGCGGTGTCGACTACAGCGGGCGAACTCATCATCCCAGGCAGGTATAACGATATGTGATCATGCTTTCAGCCGTAGGATGAGCGTAGAAGACAAGACAATCTACTGTCTAGCTCCACCAACAAGCCCGTTAGAGGCCAACGCCTTATGGCGAGGCACCGGGAAAGGTACCAGCGGGCAGACCCGACCCCTAACTACTAGTTTTGGTAGTATATCTCCGTCTGGAGTTAACCTTCAGGATACATCCATCCTCCCGACGCGGCCTCTACCTGTTGTAATTACAGCAGTACCTAATTTAATTTGAATTTATCGCAGACCTGGGCGTTCTTTGCCCTTATTGCCACACGGGATCGAGCGGCTCTAGGTCATTTCAAGAGTGGCATGACAACAGATCAACATCCACCGCCGCTGCTTAGGAGACAGTATATTTCCATAGTCTTCAGACTCCTCCAGCAATTAGTCTCCAGCATAACCGATTGGCGTCGCTGAACGGTGCACAAAGTATCTAGCAGCGCCGGGATGCAATCCCACCAGGAGAAACCGGTCCACCAGCTTGTGAGGCCTGAGACGCGAGAGTCTTACCCGGGGTAGCCTCCGCACGAGGAGGCTTCTAAATAGGAGCTGAAACGTGAGTTGAACCGATCCGAGAACAAAATGGATCTTGTGGCCCAAGCTGCACGAAACCGTTCGCTACCCAACATATGATGACAGTGTAATAGAAGCGCACAATCAACACGGTTACGATACGGTAAATCATGTCTCCACTTTTGGCCAAGCTGTTTTTTACACGACTGTCCAAAAAAGAGCTGTTTTTTACACGACTGTCCAAAAAAAGAGGTGTATTTTGTGTTTACAAAATCTATTAGGATACATTCACTTATCGTATAAAGTAAAGTCTGACTTTAGAGTGGAACAGACGTAACATTTAATTCAAATCAAAACGTATCATTTTTTGTTGTCTTTAAAACGAATGCATATTTGTGTTGCCATTTTTTCCTCGTATACAAAGATTTTATTTTAAAAATAATAAATTAATAGTTTTTAAAAAAACACTAAAAACACGCTTTTATAAATGAACGTAAAAACCACATCATCAGACCTTGAAACCTAATCGTGGTCGAAGTTCATTCCAAGACTTTTCTAACAAGTCCAAACACAGCTATGATACGATGTTCCATCATGAAGTTCCAGTTCCAGTCATCAGAACTACATACAGCCCATACCCCAGGCCCAAATAAAAACATGGCTACGCAGGAACACCGTCGAAACCCACCTTAAAGAATGTAAAAAAAACGCAGGATTCAGGCAAACAAAGAATGCGGTTCCGGAAGCGCCTAAAAAATTTGCCCGCAACCTCACCAGATTAAAAAGGGACAAAATCCGTAAAGTCATAGGTACTATGACAGGCCACTGTCCCCTAAACAAACACCTGTTTACCATAGGTGTGACAGACAGCCCTCTATGCAGAGGAGGCATGGAGGAAGAAGAAACGCCACAGCATGTGCTCATGGAGTGCAGGAGCGTGGCAGAGCAACGGGCAAGAATACTACAATCTCCAGCATCTGTCCCGGAGGCCTCTAGCAACCTAAACAGGCTGCTAACCTTCTGGGACAGCCTGGGTTGGCTGGAGTAACATAAATAGAAACATGAGCCACGCACAACGGCCCAATCAAGAGGCCAAGTGCGGGAATTAGCCCAGGAAAACTCATGACGCTACGATCCTTGGAAGATGGTTAAATAAGTTACCTTAGATGCCATTACATAGTTAGTTACATACAGGTCGACCTAATAAAAGCGTGTTAAAAATATTTAACTATAAAAAAATAATATTATCAATAACACTTTTGACTCAAACACAAATTTTGAATACCATTAACTGTAAAAATCAAGCAATGGAAAAAATCGAAACTATTCGCGACCATCAGCAAGATTCTGATTCCCATCCAGAAATGGATGGTCGCCTTCTCCGTCGGCAACGTTGTTAGTTAAGACCACATTCCTGCTGATTCATTCAAATGCTTTATTTGTGGTGGGTAGTTTTAATGCTAAAAAGTGATAACCGTTCATTTCACATTCCGCCCTGGCGTATTGCCCTGTCTTGATCACACGAACTAATTTCCGATTTTAATCCACGAAGAAACGCAATCGAGCCCAATGTTTCTATGTGATCACGCGCGTCCCGATGATGTTCGTGGGAACTTATTGAGTTCCAAATGAAAACGCCGATGTATAATATAGCTACAATATAAATCTATAGGTAATGTAGCTAGGTATGCTAATGCACTTTATAAGGAAGCTAAAGTTCTTGATTGTAGGCTACTTTTTCTAAAAACTTCCCTCTTAAGGCTATTTTTGGACAATAACTCAAATTTAGGAATAATTCAGAACCGGCGACCAACGAGACAAGTTTTAGAAAATAGCTTAATAATACCCAGAAGGAAAACATCATTTGGACAAAGACATTACTCTTTCATTACGCCTAGATTTTACACTGATCAATATGGAAATAAAAATTAATTTGACATTTAGGGAATTCAAAAATAAATTAAAGAAATAGTTATCGAATCATGACAGACTAACCATACATCAAATGCTAGAAATAATAGTCTAATAAAACTTAGGTGCACAAATTATTAACATATTTTTAACATGTACGTTGAGTATATTTTAACATTGAAATAACTACCAAAATTTATTTGACTTTGACAATGAATTGTACTTTTTTGACTAGGTATTGTTACATTAAATCCTATATTACTTAACATGTATTAAATACTAATGACTGTTTCTTCCTTTTCTCACATATAACTTTATTTATATTATTTAATCGATTTTTTTATTATATTTATTGCCGAGTATATAATGGAATTGCATTTAATTTATTATATTATGTTTTAATATTTTTAAATTAATATTTTGAATTTTTTTTTTAATTATGGAAACCACATTTTAGGGCAATTTAATGTTATTAGCTTTTTACTAAAACTTGTACATTTGTAAGCAATCAAGCAATCAAGCGATCTTGATTGTAATATTAGAGTCCTGTCCACCCTAGAACGGGCTAGTCCCAGTTGGGTGACAGAAACAAATAAGCAAAAGGTTAAGGTTTTGTCATTCGGTTCCTGTTATTTTTGTAAGCTAATCAATGTTTTATAGTAATTAATTCTTAAATAAATAAATAAATGCAGTATTTACATCATATATGGCATAATTAATATAAATAAGTAAGGGGGGCCTTTTGGTTTAAGTCCACTTGTTGTATTTCCCCAGTAGACGACGCTGCAGCACATTAACTTCTATACTGTTTAACCGATCGCCAAGAAAATTGGTATACATAGGTATTTGATCACGGATATAACACAGGCAACGCTGGGTAATACCAGTAGTACTGTAATATAATCAATGCTGTCGAAATATAAATTTACGGAATGTCGAAATTTCAGGTGCTCCTCTTTCTTATAACTTTAAAACAATTTCAAGCTTGTCGATTTTGAGGTATATTTTAAAGACGTCCCTACTTGGGTATCGCATAAATAGAGGGCGCGCCCGTCTCGGTGCAGACTCGGGGTTTAAAAATAAAACAATCCGGACAGATACTGTGAAAGCGGTGAATGGATATCTCGTTGATCTGTGCATCCGGCGCAGAAAAAAAACCAGCGACCGCTCAGAAAAGGAGACGGAGAAAAAATGATTTATCTTAAATCCCCTTCACTCAACGCATCGCAAGACGACGTCGCTGAGGGAGGTAAAAACGTGGATATGAGACCCATCTTAGGCCGATCTAGTTATACGATGAAGCGAAACGTCCATTCGATCCATCGATATATTAGGGGATCATATATCGATGATTCGATCAGCGAAACCTTTATATGCATATGAAATATCTTTTATTGTCCTGAAACGCATTGTCCACGGCAATACCATTGATTATATTGTAAATTGTATTAAATTTCTCAATGCCATAGGATGTTTTGGCAACCCTGCTTACATCGGCGATATGCAGGTGGTGCTGAGAGCACTGTCTGGTCAAACTAATAGCAATTTATATGGCCATCTATAATAACATTGATAATGAATAGATTTTTATAAAGTACTGATTGATTACAAAAACCAATTACAACCAATTTCAATATATTATAACAAAATTCAACGGATAATTGTGTCGGATAAGTATTGACAAGGTTGCTGCTGAACAGCAACGTAAAACCTATTGCCGACCTGCGATTTCTCCGCTGGATCAATATATTCATATTCATATTAATTTTATTAGTATACTGGTATACAAGTCAGATACAGATTGGCAAACATCCATACATTTTTTGCAAACAACAACATTGTTTGCAAACATTTTTTGCAAACAACAAATACGACGAGCAATTGTTTAAAAAGCGGTACAAATTTTCAAAATGTACTGTCGTATATATAAATGTGTCACCAAATCTTTCTTAAAGATGTAGTAAGGCTGCTTCGCATTTTATCCGCCATATCAAAATAGGTCCGAATACAGGCCGAGTTGTTAAATTATCAAAAAATACAATAGAACTAATAGTAAAAGAAGTAAAACGCCGGGAACCAAAAGCGAGAGGTCAATAAAGCAGCAAAATGGAAAAATAAACGAGAAACAACGGCAACCAAGCTATCCGACCAAGCACTCGAAACGTCAAATGTCCAACAAAATGGGGGATGACGGTAATTTTTTAAAATGGTATACCCTACCATTCAAAAATATAAAAAAAAGCTCTCCGTTTTATTTCTAGAAGCGAATAATGTAACTTTTGGGCAACACGTCTTTTATACCTAATTCGACCCTGCTGAATCTGAAAATGCCGGTTGCCCAACCGATATACCGACCGGGTTTTTAGTTTATCCTAACGTTGTTTTAAAGTCCTCATATATAAAAACATATCGAGACACGTCACATTCGTATTTAAGACAAAATAGAGCAATCTGGTGCTGGCACTGTATTGGCCGCCATCAAACCGGACTAATGTTTTTTACAGTGTATTTTTAAATTTCCCACTCTCAAAACCATACATCTAGACATTTTGGACGCGTTCCTTTGTCGAAGGGGGGCTTCATAGCGCCAATTTCGGGTTTCTACGTCATATTAGTCGGTTCTACGTTATAGGCTGCAAGCTTGAATTATGCCGTTCCCCGAGTTAATTCATCATTTCCCCAAAGGCAATTAAACTTTATCGCACCCAAAATATTTAACCGCCTTGACGACGATTTAAAAAAAAAAGTACCTTTTTATTCAATAAAAAAATGGCTTCTTAACGATATAGGTCGTTCAAGGACAGAGAATGATCTTCTACAAATCATCTCTTAGAAATATATACCTGCATAAATGTGATATAAGATAATAAACATAATATAACATATATGTGTATGTGTGTATGTGTGTATATGTATATGTGTATATGTATATGTGTGTGTATAAGTGTATGCGTCCTACGTCAGTTATGCTTCTCCACCTAAGTCTGAAAATAAATCGTATGCCCAGATACAGGCTGTACTCGGCCTAGTTGGGCATGCGCTGCGCATGGTCATGTGAATGTGGGTCGTCGTTTACTTCGCACCATTACTTGGTATGACCATTTTATGAATTTCGAATGTTATGTTTAAAATAAAAAAAATAAAAAAAATTCATAAATAATTATTCAAATCAATTGCACATACATACGTATACTATTGACATATATATACATATAGACATACATACACACATAAATATATTGTATATAATAAAGTAATAAGTAAATTTAAATTAATTATCGTTCCTGAGCTTTTCTTCGACTGCGTGAAGAAAAGGCTTCCTGTCCAGAGAAAAAATGTCAAGGTCATTAAACCTGTTATTAAAAGAGGTGAGTAACCGTATCATAGTAGAGTTGCTGAAGTGGCTTGAATTGCACCTGGGCACATGAAACAAACGAGAAACTCGGGTACTTCTGGGTTACGCCGAGATGCTTAGCTATATTTGTGACAATTGCCGCAGCCTCCTCATCTTTTGACTCGGGAACTCCTATAATTTCTACGTTGTAGAGCCGCATTTGCTGTTCCTTCTCGTTATTTACACGCTGCATCGAGTGTACGGTCGCTTCGAGATCAGACACCTTTTGTTCTAGCAATTCGATCTGGGCAAATTTAGTGTCGTAGTTCGTGAGTTTGGCCTCGAAGCTGTCCATTCGGCCGCTGAAGAAGTCTACTGATGAGGCGATGGTGCTGAATTCGCCGCGCAAATCCCTCAGTTCACTACGCATTTCCTCTTTAAACGATTGGATTTGCATTTTAAAATCCTCAAAATGTTTAATAATAAACGCTTTAAGCATCGGATTATCTTCTTCGCCATCTGATCTCAGTCGCTCGCTGGACCTCGTTCGTCTAGATGCAATACTTGCCTCGATTGGTGGTGGTGGTTTCAATTTGCAATCTGCGCATATCCAAGTCTCTTTCACGGACTTCTTAAGATTCCTAAATCTTGATTCGGAGAAAAGAGCACATCCGAAATGTAGTTTAGCCGTGCACGATGCACATACAATACAGTCATCAGCATGAATACACGTTTTGCACCTTTTGCAGTCCATCGTACGTTGAAGAGTATGAAAGTACGAGAGCAACGCCGTTCGTTGATAACGAGTACGCAGGTACGAATTTGAAATAACCGCCTCGCGCTGTGGTGTATTCAGACGTAGGCGGCCAATTTGATATGATACAATTTGACAACTCTATCTAGCGGTGGCGGTGTTTACCAGCGTTGTAGCGTAGTACGTTATATCGCTAATAGATGTCTCCGGTGTATGGCTGACAGCGTCGATATGGTTGCTCGGTAAAAATCGGATGAATCGGATGCTCTCGTGCAGAAACAGCTGTTGTCGAATATTGTTAGACGGTATATGAAACCACAAAATTGTTTGTATGTAAAATTGTATAATTTATGGCGTATATACGTTACGGTTATTATTGGTGTAGTCGTCAGGTCGTTGTACTGTGCGTCCCTTTCGGACGAAAAAGAAGAAATGAAATATTCTAAACCGCGCTAATAGTGCGCTGTTTTCGCGACTCAGTTTTCGCGTTGGTTTTGCACAGAATACAGCCGCTTCCGCCGAAAAAAAAACACTTCACCACGGGCTAAGAAGCTTAAGGTACAATATACTTCTATTTCTTAATGAATTTAACTAGTATTTATTTGCAAAATCAAATAATAACTTTGCCGTACAAAATTCACGTTAGGTAGGTACAATTGTTAGGTATATATATATATATATATATATATATATATATATATATATATATATATATATATATATATATATATATATATATATATATATATATATATATATATATATATATATATAGGTATATATATATATATATATATATATATATATATATATATATATATATATATATATATATATATATATATATATATATATATATATATATATATATATATATATATATATATATATATATATATATATATATATATATATATATATATATATATATATATATATATATATTTATATATATGTATATGTATATATATATATATATATATATATATATATATATATATATATATATATATATATATATATATATATATATATATATATATATATATATATATATATATATATATATATATATATATATATATATATATATATATATATATATATATATATATATATATATATATATATATATATATAATATATATATATATATATATATATATATATATATATATATCTATATATATATATATATATATATATATATATATATATATATATATATATATATATATATATATATATATATATATATATATATATATATATATATATATATATATATATATATATATATATATATATATATATATATATATATATATATATATATATATATATATATATATATATATATATATATATGTATGTATATATGTATATATATATATATATATATATATATATATATATATATATAATATATATATATATATATATATATATATATATATATATATATACAGGGTTATTGGTTATTAGAAGTATTCCTTTAAACAGTTCATAGAAGAGGTCAATTGCAGTCGATTTAACCATATAATGCCTAATGCAAAAATGAAGCATTCCTGAGATATTTAAAATTTTAGTTTTTTTTTAAAACAACTGACATCTTTCGTTAAAAAAAATAATTAAAAAAAAACTACGCATTATTTTAATATTCCTTTATTGCTTTTGGGTTGGTGACATCCCAAAAAATAAATATTAGCTATGGAATGTACATTATTAAAGTTAATTTTGTCACTATGCTCGAAAACATTTGAAAACTAATAAAAAAGTGCGACATATTTACACAAAAATGCATGTTTAAAACTAAAAGTCACAACACTATTTTTTATGCATATTAGCTTAAAAACATCTGCATCTTATTAGCTTTCGAATGAAGTATTACAACCCCAAATCCACAAAGGAATGACAAAAATATGATCAAAATAATAGTAGGAAGAGGTGCGGACGACTTGTGAACTGATTTCTGTGATTGATTGCCCTCCTGGCGATTCGAATTGTGATCTGTTATAAGGACTGGTTATGGCTCAAAGAGAAAGAAGACGTTCCTTCACAAATGACGAATATGCAGATATCCTGTATCACTATGGATTAGCCAGAGGCAACTCTGCAGTTGCCCGTCGTGAATACGCGGCTCAATTTCGAAATCGCCGAATACCCGATGTCGTGTTTTCGATAGTGTTTATCGTCGGCTTCGGGAGACTGGCATCGTCCGTAGACGACAAGGTAATTAGGTGTTTTTTACATTAGAGTTACAAAAAAATACTCGGTTATTAGTTTCTTGTTAGTTACCATTATCTTTTTTCAGTTCCCCAATCGATGGATTGGCAGGGGCGGCCCGATACCCTGGCCAACGCGGATTCCTGACTTAACACCCATGGACTTGTCTGGGTTCACATGAAGTCGTTGGTCTATCGTGATGGGTTTTCTGTCCCCACCGTGAATGAGCTAAGAAAACGCATAATAAATGCAGCTCAACAAATAAGAAACACTTTGACTACTAAGGTAGTCAAAAGTGAGCTGCGTAAAATAATGCGTGTATGTTTGCGAAATAGAGGTGGTCATTTTGAAAATGAACTGTAGTAAATAAATGAAAAAAAAAACATTATTTTTCTCCCACCACAAGTTAAAATCGTAAGATTTCTCTAACTTTATGCTAAAACTGTAACTTTATGCTAAAAATAGTAAGATTTATCCAACTTTAAGCCAAAAATAATTTATTGTGTAACATATTCTATTCATAGTAATTGTTAAACTTAAGGGTTTTAATAGAAATTAGGTTTCGAAATTGTTTAAATAATGATTTTACCATTGAAACTTAAAATTTGTTTGTAGAAGATGTGCTTCCAATATTTAACCTTTAAACATTTGGTTGTACCTACACCTATTGTTTTGGTCATATTTTTGTCATTCCATTGTCGA
>OX155958.1:1226011-1381876 GCA_944548615.1 Micropterix aruncella | reverse complement strand
ATATATATATATATATATATATATATATATATATATATATATATATATATATATATATATATATATATATATATATATATATATATATATATATATATATATATATATATATATATATATATATATATATATATATATATATATATATATATATATATATATATATATATATATATATATATATATATATATATATATATATATATATATATATATATATATATATATATATATATATATATATATATATATATATATATATATATATATAGTATTATTTTTATTTATCTATAAAGTATATATTTATGTATGTAAGTGTATATTTATATATATATACCTAAATTTAATATTATTACGCTTTCTTATTTTGGAGACATATCTAACTTCTCAAATGTAACATAATAATAAACAAAGTTAATACAGCAAGCTACGAAAACCACTCTACCTACTTTTATATTAAGCCTACCTTAGTACAGGCGAGGCCTAGTTAGGATGGCTTTGAATTTTAAAAATACATGTAATATTATAGATAAATAAAGAATTTTGAATTTTGAATTTGAATAATAATAATGTAACGTAAAAACAAATTTAAAAATCATAGCTTTTATTATTTTAATATTATCTACAAAAAATGTAATTTTTAATTTGGTATTCAGGATTCATTATATAATAATTACGCACTTTAATGTTCAGATAGACTAGTATATTTATTTATATAACAAATCAACATTACAGTACAAACCAATTCGTTGAGATGTATATTATATTACATACCTACATAAATATGTATATTATGTATATTACATACATAAATATAAAAAGGCATTAAATATGCAAGCTGAAAATGTTTTCTTCACACATTACAGTCACACTGTATTATTTTCATTTACTAGGTCCAGTGCATCATGGCGACTGCTGCTGCACATCTTTTACGTGGGACTTCTGTTTCCAAGATTTAACGACACCGACCCAGAAATGCGAAAAGTGAATGTCTCGACCCAAAACGTGGACCGATTTCGCCAAAGGTGACTCCAAAAAACACGACTTTAAGTAGGAGTTATTCCAAACGAGAAACAAAATTATTGCGACATTTGACAAAAGTTTGGAAACGAAAGAATGCTTGTATTACGAGAGATATAATAATTGGGATAGAGAGTTCCTTCTGCCTGACGGTTTTAAAAATTAAAATAAAGTGTTTCCGCCCGGGATCGAACCGGGGGCCTTCCGCGTGTTAGGCGGATGTGATAACCACTACACCACGGAAACCGATGTGAGTCGCTACTGTAAACCTCGTAATACGTCGCCTTCTCGTTTATTATAGTTTAAATAATTTCATTTAAAATTATTTACTTGTTAAATAATATTACTTTAGTGAGTAATATTAAAAGTAGAAGTTAGTAAAAAATTGTCATTTCAATTTTACTTTTATTGCCATGCTATTAAGGGTTAATAATAACTATTAGTTCAAAATATTCTTCTAAATTTAATATGTTCTTTTTTTTACTTAGTTTATATATAGGGTGTATTGACATATTTATAACAAGTTAAATGTCCGACTTAGATCTGGCTATATACATATACTAGCTGATCCGTGCCCACTTCGTTGGGCGGTAAAACTTTTTACTTGTGATGAAATTATGAGTGTGGTTTGGTTAGGACTGAGTGATATGATTTATTTCCTGACTGCCAAAAGAAGGGTTATATTTTTACTGCATATATATGTATGTATTTGCATGCCAATTTGACTATATTACCGTTATTTGTAAGTGTCTTCTTGTGAGTGTCCTATTTGTGAGTGTCTTATCTCTTTAAAGTCTTTTGTTTTAAACACTTGAGACGATAAATTTACTTATTTTGATAATAATTCATAATTGTTGATAATATGACCAATAAACATGACCTAACGATTTAAATTATTTTTCTAATATAAAATACTACTTTTTGTTACTTAAATATAACAGTTAGAGATATGCTGTCGCTGACTTTTTTATAGGCATTATTAAGCTCTACAAACTTTTCTCTAGAACTTAATCATAATCTCTCATCGTTAAAGCAGCTCTAGTTAGAAACGTTTTCGTTCGACCGTTTTGTCCGACTTACTTTGGAAATCCGACTACCACAAAAAAGTCTTTTCATTCTTCTGATTAATATATAGCCTATGACACTCACAAATAATGTGGCTTTCTGTTGGTAAAAGAATTTTCAAAATCGGTTCATTAGATGCAGAGATTACTTCCTACAACATCACAAACTTTACCTCTTTATAATATTAGTATAGAAGTATAGTATATATAGCCTAGTTTAGTGTAATTTAAATTAGATCATTGGCAATAGTTTTAGGAAAATCATGTTATCGGTTTTTGATACTTCTAGTATCAAAAACTTTTTGTCTATGACATTTTAATCATGTATATTGTCCATTTTATTTCAAATTATTGTAAATTTCAAATTAAATTAAATTTATTTTATTTTATTAAATAGCACATGGTGCGAGGTTACCAAACGTTATATTAATTGTAAATTCAAAAATGGAAAGCGCGATGACAGCATGCTAATGCAGTGTAAATGTCAGTTCAGTCATTTCTTTTACTTTCCCGGCCCACTAACCGACGATCAAGGAAAGTTTTGTGAACGAGCTAAACAAAATCGAGATAAAGACGGAAATATCCATGAGCCTCTCCGAGACGATCAAGAATATTTCCAGATGGAAGTCTGTCGGTCTGTCTTTCTCTCTCTCTCTCTCTCTCTCTCTGTGTGTGTGTATTCCTCCACGATAGCGCCCAATCGCTTCATCGGATTGAACTGAAATTTAGCATGCAAGCATCATTTTGGCATAGCAAGAGTTGACAAGGTTGTAGTTGAATTCGGTACACCAGGGGGCGCACTACTAGAGCTGTCGATTACAACGGGCAAACCCGTCACCTCAGGAAGCGTTAACGATAGTGATCCTTCTATCTTCCGTGAGGTGAGCGCAGAAGACTTAGGACAAAACAGTCCACCGCCTAGTTACGCCACACGCCCGTAATAGACCAACGTCTTACCGCGAGATAACCAGGTTAATCAATCAGCGGGCCGACACTCGCAACCAGATTACTCCGGTCTCCGACTGGTTACAGGTTAGAGGTCTCTTAGGCGGTCCTCTCCCTTACGTAGCGGTGTAACGGTGTCTACCGAATCTATCGCGGACCACGGCGTCCTTTACCCGGCTTTCACCTGAAACCGTGTAACCGATTGGTTGTTTCAAGAGCAGTGGCCGTAAGGTGAGCAGCTACCCCCGCTTTTTAGGAGACAGTAGTGTTTCCAGACTCCCCCAACTCTCAGTCAGAATGTACAATCGATTGGCTGACGCCGCGCGGTGCGCAAACCGTCCAGGAACGCCAGAAGATTGACTTCTGGGTAAAACTGTCCCTCAGGCCAGAGTCCTACCCGGGCTCGCACTTCATACTTAGAGGCCACCGGATGGGTATTGACCCGTGAGTTTGACCGAATTTTTCTCCCAAAGGAAAATAGACACCCAGCCGGGAATACAACCCGGAGCCTTGCAATGTAAGATCAGGTGAGCTAACCACTATGCCACCGGGCGATGCAGAATGTTATTTTTTGAATATTTAAATATTAATCTTGACTACTTTTATTTATTTATTTTGTGATTTTATGTTTTAAAAATTTACTTCATTATCAATTTTCAAATTATATTAATGGCATCCAATCTCTCAAGTGTCATTTAATTGCTCCTCCCTCACGTACTTACATAAATACTTATCTGTTACAATATGAAGTCGGAAACCTAAAGTTGATATCCGAAATATGCCTAGTGCTGAATTTGGATAGTTTGCATACTGTAATCGCGAACGAATTAAATTGTAAGTAATATTAAACTTAACTAGTTTTAATTTATTACAATATGTAAAGAGTTTTTTGGAAAGCCTAAGGTTCGATGTCGAACAATGAGTTCATCAGCTCAGTTCAGTTTTTAAAATAATGTAAATTTGCAATATTATACGAAATTTTCATTAAAAAAATTGATAGAATTAATCCCTCGCACTCTGTATTTCCGCTAGTTCTATTCGCTGCGTCATTTGTAAGTTTCCATATAATCTTTAGGTCAACATTGCATTTATTTTTTTTTTATGGTAACGTAAATATTATGCAACAAGCGTAGCAAATCGTACTTAATATCTACAAATCAGGTTCCCACATCATAAAACATCATAAAACCTACAGCAAGTTGTGTCACGCTTATAGTGAAGATCGGTCCCATGTCGCCCAACTAAGTAAACACTTGTTCTAGGGCAAACATATTAAACAAATACTAGTTTAAAAAAGAAAACAAATTCAAAAGAAAAAAAAAGTAGTTTTAGCCCCTCAAATGTGAGGCGTCCCTTAAGGGATGCCTTGGCAAAATGTATACAAAATGTATATAAATTTATATAAATGTAAATATAAATGTAAATGTGCGCCGCTTTATAGTAATCCGCTCTATAGTAATGCTATAGCTCTATAGTAAACCCCGCTCTATGTAAATGTAAATGTAAATATAAATTTATATACATTTTGCCGTAGGCATCCCGAGCTAATCGCCATTCATTTGAGGGGTTAACAAAAAGAAAAAAGCGAAAATGGAAAAAAAAGCATTGAATTAAATAAAAATATGTATATAAAAAAATATGTAAACATATAATTATAATAAAATAAAACATTGAAGTAAATAGATAATTAAATACACTTATCCTTCGGTTAATAATAAACTATATAGTCATAGCTTAAATTATAAATAATATTTGTAATATTTGTAAGAAAAATAAAAAGTCAATAAAATTATAATACTAGTAATAGTAAAGTTTCTAGAAAAATTAAATAGTCACAAAGAAAAATTCAAATAATATTAATAGTCACAAAGTGTAGCCAAACAAAGCTAGATAGTTGAGAGTTCTTGATGTATCGGGATTTATCAATGTTGTTTTGTTTTAAATCTTATTTAGGTATTGTCTTGATAATCTTGATACTAGTTATCTCCACTGTTTACATTAAAACACAAATCTGATTTTCTAAATTGCTAATGTTGCATAATGAAATCTTCTAAAAACACGATGCGATGACGTCCTCCTTTCTTGTCGATTAAGGTGTTTTTTTAATGTGATTTTATAAATCAAATATTATAATAATGATTATATTTACTATTATTATCTCTGTTATTCAACGGTGATATCAAGTCCCATATGGTCTAGTGGCTAGGATACCTGGCTTTCACCCAGGAGGCTCGGGTTCGATTCCCGGTATGGGAAATATTTTTTTTAAGATTCTCACTTAGGAGTAATTAAATACAATTAAAATAAAAGTATAGATAATATAATAAGCCTCGCGTAATTCTATATTGCCGAAGAATCGAATAAAAAAAACGATTGGGTCACCCCAAGACTTTCCGGCAAGCAGACAAGCCACCCTTCGCCCTCCCTGCCAGATCCCTCCTCCCGCCGTCCCTCAACCCCCTCCTCCTGCCCTAATCTCCCCCCCCCCCCCCGAAAGTCAATGTGTTCGATAAAAATCGCTAATGTGTATCCAAGATTTTTGTACATTTTTAGTAGTATTTTAGTATTATTCTCGTACTATATTTGTAGTATTTTCTGTGGTGAAGAGATGGATTTTTTTTTCAATATCATATAGTTTTTTCTTACATATGACTGAGTTAAAAAAAATATTTGTGTCGCTTGTATATGATATATTCCAACCAAAATTTTACAATGTAGTTTCGGCCCAACAAGGCTGCTGTACGTACATATTTCAAGCCTTTAATTCCAATATTCGAGCCTGAAGTATAACTAGCGCGCCCCGTGGTGGACCGATTTCAACCGCAATCTTTTCAACTCTTGCCATGACCAAATGAAGCCTGCAAGCTAAATTTCAGCTCAACCGGAATGAGCGTTTGGAAGTTATCGTGGGGGAATACACACAGACAAAATACTCCCCCCCCCCCCCCCACAATACTTTCCCTCTGCCAGGAAAGTAAAACCATTCACTGATCATCGATATATGATCAGTGACATCGATATATCGATGTCACTGATTCATTCATGTCAAAGTTATTATAACGGATGTTTTTATACAGGTATAGAACTTTAAGTTGACAACACTTTTTCAACTGGCGGTCATTTTGTCAGCTGTCAAGTGATTTAGGTTTAGTTTGGTTTGGCATTTCAACATAAATAGACTGACGCCTGAACAACGCTTCCAAATTGTGCAAATTTATTTTGAAAATCATGGTTCTGTTCGAAATACGTATCGCGCACTACGTCCATTTTACGGTCAACATAATCGTCCATTATGGAAGTTTTCGCACCGTGTTTACTCTAAACTCTAAATAATAATACGCATCCACAGAGACATCGTACAGTGCGTACAGAAGAAGTCATTGCTGCTGTAGAGCGTAGCGTAGAGGAATACCCGCATGACTCTATCCGCCATCGTGCACAGGAAATGTGTCCATCCACTTTATGGAAGATTTTGCTGAAAGATCTTGGTTTGCGTGCTTATAAAATCCAACTCGTGCAACAATTGAAGCCACACGATCACCTAGCAAGGCGTAGATTCAATGAATGGGCCCAAAACAAGATTGCCGTTGATCCCGATTTTCATATGCGAATTTTGTTTAGCGGTGAGCTCACTTTTGGTTGAATGGATACGTCAATAAACGAAACTGCCGTATTTGGAGTGATGATAATCATCAAATGTATGTTGAGACACCGTTACATCCAGAAAAACTGACTGTTTGGTGTGCTTTATGACCTGGTGGAATCATTGGTCCGTATTTCTTCAAAACGATGCTGGCCAGAACGTTATAGTCAATGGTGACCGCTATAGAGCCATGATTACTGACTTTTTCGTTCATCAATTGAACAACCACGATGTGCAGGAGCTGTGGTTTCAACAAGACGGCGCAACATCTTACACAGCTCGTGACACAATTGATTTATTAAAGGAAATGTTTGGTAACCGCATAGTTTCACGTTTCGGACGCGTGAATTGGCCTTCAAGATCGTGCGATTTAACGCCGCTAGATTATTTTCTGTGGGGATATGTGTAGTCGCTAGTCTAATCCGATAAGCCTGAAACGATTGACCACTAGGAGGAAAACATTCGCCGCGTTATTGCCGATATACGGCCATAAATGTTGGAAAAGTCATCGAAAATTGGACCTCCAGATTAGACTAAGTCCGAGCCAGTCGTGGCGGTTAAATGCCAGAAGTCATATTTAAATTATAATGCCAGAAGATTATCTTTCGAATAAAGTAAATTTCATGACAATTTATATTTAAACTATTATTCATCTTTGTTTCATTGAATTTCAAAGTTCTATACCTCTATAAAAACACAATTTATAAACTCGCTGCGTTATTTAAGTTATTAACACGCACTAATGTTAAAGTAATTGTTCGATTGCACATTGAGTTTGCCTCGCCAATGTGGTTTCCCCATTATCAGGTTCATATTAACAGAGGTTTATATTATTATCCAAAATAAATTCATTATATTTAAATGTAAAGATCGTTATTTAAATTTAAAAATGAAAAGGCACTGTAATAATACTAATTAGACGGCCGTACTATTTAAAATAGATTCGCTATCTTATCGGTGCAACTCGAACGATACCCGTACTTTTATAAAATAACTATCTGTTGCCCGCGGTTTCGCTTCGCGTAAAGTTTAGAATCGATTTGTTAATTAAAGTATGGTGGCGTTTATATATATTAAAAAATATATACTTTATTATTTTTTTTATTTTTCATACAGTTTTTTTTAATCAAAACTTGCTTTTTGCTCGTGTTAAATCACTCCTTTCAAGAATGTCGGTTAATTAAAACCCACTCCGAATAGATTTTTATACAAAAATAAAATATACTACCTGAAAATAAATTAAGAAATCAAAATTAGAACCAAATAAAGTCAAAATTTCTTATAGATAAAAATTGGTTACAGTTTCATGACAAAACCTAATTATGAACTTATTTTCACAAAACTCAATTTTTTTGTATTAGCATTTATTCGTGAATGCAGCTAAAAATAAATATTAATTTTGGCAAATATCAACTAACAGGATATTTTCCTTTATTTTACAGCATGATACTCTTGAAATATGAATTAAGCATTATCAAATATTTTATGTCATATATTGGATTTTTGACTAAGCTATGAACTATAATAGGTTCTCTTCAAGGGTTCTGATAGGCGCAGGGACCTTATTGTGAAAACAGACGCTTTGATGAAGGAAACTTTTGTGCATTTTGCAGCCGAGCGACAAATTTATTTCTGGTATTGTGTTCATGGAAATCACTATTGATCGCGTCGACGAATATAAAAGCAGACTTCATTGGCTTCGAATACGTGGCCGTAGAAATATGCATTTTCTCTCAAAATTTCTCTCATAACATTCTCAAAAATCCTACCGCTCCCTTCTACTTATCAGAAAAATGCAATCACTTAGGAAGTCATGGTCTTCCACTCCGTTTCAATCAGGATAGTAAAATTGCTATTCGTACTCACAATTTTTCTTTTTTTTTTTACATATTCCTTCGCCGTTCATGCAGCTAGACTATGGAACCAGCTCCCGTCCAATACCTGTCATGTGTGCCGAATATTTATATATATATATATATATATATATATATATATATATATATATATATATATATATATATATATATATATATATATATATATATATATATATATATATATATATATATATATATATATATATATATATATATATATATATATATATATATATATATATATATATATATATATATATATATATATATATATATATATATATTTCAAATTGAAATTACGTTTATTACTAAAATAAATGAAATGATAAAATAAATGAAAGGGCACTTATCTGGTCTGTGGCGACCAGGTGCGACTCCACGCCTTTTTCGTTTTCTCTTCTTTCAGTATTTGCGATTTCCTACTGTGGTATTGAAACCTTTCTACTTTATCCTACAGCGGCAACACAACAATTCGAAAGATTAGTGCAATACTGGAAAATAATAGGCGATTAGATATCTTAAAAACTAATGATAATTAAAAATGTCTATCAATATTTCGGCCAAGCCGTCGTCAAGATAAATGACATTTCTGAAATCGAACAATTCGTTGAAAATTTAAATTCAAGGAATCGAACAAAAAGAAATGGATAATAATATTTTACACGATTAAGTTAAAGTACTTATATTATAACCAACCGTGTGAAATGTGTAAATGAATGATAATTAAAAATAAAAAGCATTTGATGATTATGATGATATGATAAACCTTATTAATTTTGCCTATTGAGACCGGAACCTTTGCAAGCGCCTAAAATATAAATAAAAGCCAATTCCCAAGATTTGACATCCCTTTCTTTTGCATTGTCACCAAGGCATTTTATTATTTTGACTTTAAAACATTGATCAAAAGTTAAATTATGCGCCCTGGCATGCAAAGATATTGGGAGCAGGCTTTCATTTCCTACACTGGCCCTATGATTATTTAGTCTAATATTAAGTGGTGTTGTTGTTTCACCGATATAAAAGGCATCGCAAGTATATATATATATATATATATATATATATATATATATATATATATATATATATATATATATATATATATATATATATATATATATATATATATATATATATATATATATATATATATATATATATATATATATATATATATATATATATATATATATATATATATATATATATATATATATATATATATATATATATATATATATATATATATATATATATATATATATATATAGATATATATATTAACTAATTGTTAAAGTGCATAATACTATAATTTGGTCAATACATGTGCGAGCGATGTGATGTGAGCGGGTTCTTAACCATTATATACCAGAAACGGTTTCTACTTTTCAAGTGTCTATAAAAAAGCATTTCATTTCTCTAAATGCCTAGTTACCATACCTCGCATCCCAACCTCTCCTGTCCACTGTTCCTTGCAAATATTCTCTAAATCCTAATTATATTTAAAAAATGTCTTTTTGTTATTTGATTAATATTTGTTTAGTACATAGATTTCACGTTTTTTTACTCTACTGGCACCTAAATATTATCTTTTCCACGTAGGTAGTAGGTTGGCCGTAAGAGATTGTAATTTTAGAAATTAGTCCGCCTTTCGTTTGATTGGTCTTAAAATGTGCTTTAAAGAATTTATATCTATCTATCTATCTATTTATCTAACTCTTGGAATATGAATTAAGCATTATCAAAGATCCTAGAAACGAATATATAAGAATTCGTTTCTAGGATAATGCTTTGATGTTGAAATAAAAATAATAAAAGCCACCCAAGTAGCTAGAAGGTTTTCCCGGACTGGATTGGGAAATGCTTATTCTTAAATGAGATGTATTTTTGGATAAGTACCACTTTCGACAGCGCAATGTAGGTTTAATGGGATCCCTTTATCGCTAGCGAACGATCGCCCTTCATCCAAATCTCAAAAACAAAGCTTATCCTTTTGCAAACCAAAATAAAATGTTTTATTAAAGACAAATTAAAGCAAAAACAATGATGATTGATCGTCTCTAAAATACAGGATGACAGATCGAAAATTTGTTTTAAAATTCGAATGTATCCACTCTTTAAAAGGACGATATAAGGTTGCTGGGCTTGTTCAGCCCAGCAACCTTATATCAATAAGACTTCAATTTGTTTTGTAATAAGATTTTACCATGAATAACTTTTAGTATGTTCTAAAGTTCCTTAGATACTATTTTTTCAATCCAATAGCTAAATTATTGACAATCTATGCATGTTAATTAAGTAAAGATTAGAGTAGTAATGAGACTTACTACCTATCACAAATATTTTGACACGTCCAAGAGCGGTTTTTAGCCGTCAATTGGACACGACGTAAATGTAATGTAATCTATACTAATATTATAAAGTGGTAAAGTTTGTGACGGTCTAGGAAGTAATCTCTGGATTTTCCCTTTTACTGCATATATGTAATTTCACTTTTACTGCATAAATGGTAAAAGAGATAAGGCACTCACAAATAAGACACTCACAAATAACGGCAATATAGGCAAATTGGCATCCAAATACATACATACATATGCAGTAAAAATATAACCCTTCTTTCGACAGTCAGGAAATAAATCATAGCACTCAGTACAAACCAAACCACACTCATAATTTCATCACAAGTAAAAAGATTTACCGCCCAACGAAGTGGGCACGGGTCAGCTAGTGTAATATATTTACGAGCGAACATAATATGTTGGTGGATATAGCACGGGTACGTCGTTATAATAAAATTACAGTTTGTAAAAATATCTATCCTTATCCATGCCCAATCCCGCCAATCCCATTTCAGAAATCTGAAAGGCCGGCGCTTCTGGTTAAATCTTCGTAGAAGGCATTGATCTTGCAGACATCATTTATGTTCCTCTTTCCCTCTCTTACATCCATGTCTCAACCCCCTCCATCGACACCCAGACCCTCCCACCTCCTCCTCCTTCGGCCCCGCTCCTCCCCCTGGAGGCTTTTCTCCCGTTCGCGTTTTCTGCGTCCAGGCTATAACGCGAAAAACTAAAAAGGAACCGCGGTCGTTAACCCAGCCAGTGCACGCTCGCAACTTATACGGGCCGTTGAAGTCTGAAACTGTACCCGTTTCAGACAAGCTGAAGGCCTCGCCGCTGCAATCTATCTATAAAACACAGAATATCGTAGGCATACTGTGTAACTACAATTTAAGTGAAATCGAATTATTTCTAGCCTCAGTTTAATGTCGAAAAGTAAATGAAATTAAATGAAAAATCTCTTTATTGCACAACTAGACTTATCAACTACAACGGGCGAACCCGTCACCTCAGGAAGTTTAAACGAAATGTACGTTCTATCCCCGTGAATTGAACGCAGAAGACTAAGGACAAAACAGCTCCGCCACATGCCCGTAAGAGGCCAACGCCTTATCCGCGAGATAACCAGGTATATTATCCAGCGGGCTTACACTCACGGCTTTACTCCAGTTGCGACCAGATTACTCCGGTCACTCCACTGGTTACGAGTTCGAGGTCGTTTGCGCGGTCCTCTCCCTTGCGAAGCGGTGAAATGGTGTAAACCGAATCTATCGCGGCATCCTTTGCCCTGCTGTTCATCCGGAATCGGGTAGCCGATGGTCGTTTCAAGAGCAGTCGCCGTAAGGTCAGCAACCACCCCCGCTCTATAGTAAACAGTACTGCTTCCAGACTCCCCCGACTGTTATTCAGAGTGCACAATCGACTGGCTTACGTCGCACGGTGCGCAGACCGTCCAGGAGCGCCAGAAGGTTGACTCCTATGGGAAACTAGCCCTAAGGCCAGAGTCCTACTCGGGCTCGCACTTCATTCGTGTAGGCCGCCGAATGAGTGTTGACCCGTGAGTGTGACCAACCCTGAACAAAATGGGTCTTGATGGCCAACTCAGCAAGGGCGCCATTAGCTCCCTAATGCACAATTGCACAAGGTACAATGGCGGTACAAGGTACAATGCACAAGGTACAATTAAAACAAGGTACAATGGGGGACTTGTTGCTACAAAGCAATATCTTCCAGTCAACCAACATGCTGATGTGAAAAGAAGGGTAAGCGAAAATTAAAGTACAATAAGATAAAATAAAATATAAAATGAAATTTTGAATTATAGTAAATATACATTGTATGCGTTTCTAAAGCCAAAAGTATATAAATTAAATAATTTTCATATATAAATACATATAATAAACTGTAAATTCAACTGCCTAAACAAGGTAAGAAAAGGGAAGGGATAACGGAAAGCTCATTCATTAGCTCATTATAAATCAATTCATTCATTCATTCAATTTATTGTGATTGTGGTGTACGTATTTTTACAATGTATGTATTTTTACAATTATTCAGTGCCGCACAACCTGCCTTTTAGGCGTACAATTTTTTTACTGGCGTGCTGCCTTTTAGGCGTACAATAAAAATACACGTTAGATGAAACAAAAATGAGGTGTCCTTAAAATCAAAGTAGGTAGCTACAGTAGATATGAAAATCAAAATATATTATGTGAATTAAAAACAGAATATCATAGAAGTAACTAAAAATATTAGATTCATTTCTATGAAACTTCAATGAAGAATGAAACGTTATTTAACTTTAAAATTGGGGTGAAATAAATTTCCTTTTCACAATTATGTTTCTTTGTTCAGTCTGCAACAAATCTCAAATTCTTTTATGGAATAAAATGCATTTTTTGATAGGAATTTCTTTAGGGTATCACTGAACCAATTATTCGTTTTTGATTTTTGATCGCTTTAGGCAAATATAATATTATATTTTATGCTAGAATATTCCGGGCTTTGCTTATATACTTTTGGTAAAAGGTAAACTAAAATTTTGTTTATTTTTTGTATTGTAGTTGTCTACCTCAGATCTTCTTTCTTTGCTATCTTTATTTGAATAAAAACATACTAATAATTTATGTAAATATAAGGACTTGTATTCGGCGTTAAAGGGTAATGACTATGTATTTGGCGTTCATATACCAGTGTTTAATGTATGCTAGACAGCAACTAACAGAAACATCAATTAATGCAGACATTCACTCGCATCATACCCGCGGTAGCTCCCTTTTATGCGTACCCCGAATACGACTGGCAAAAGTACAGAAAAGCTACTTGTACCTTAGCATTAAATTCTATAATCTACTCCCTACAAAATTTAAACAGCTGGAGGACATAAAATTAAAAAAAAAACATCAAAGAGATGCTGATAGGCCACCCTTTCTATAATCTGGCCGAATTTGAGGGCCATGATTTCTCAAATATTGTGCCCATTTAAATTACTTAAAAAAGTATAGCCTTATTGTCTGATTATTTTATATGATCTTATATCTGTACTTTTAGTTTAAAATGCATCGTAAATAGATTTAATTTGATTATTTAACATTTTACTGACAATTTGAATATTACGATAAATAATTTTACTACGTATCTTTTCGAATCACTAACTACTTCAAATATTAAACTTCTATTTTGATTATTTATATTTATAGTTTGACAATCTATTAGTTAATTCTTGACTAACTATGTATGTTCAGTAAAGAGTAGTAACGAAACTTACTACATAACCCAATTATTTTGACACGTCCAAGAGCGGTCTTTAGCCGTCAATTGGACACGACGAAAATGTAATGTAATGTAATGTAAAAGAAGTTAAGGTTAGTATATTTAGGCGCTCAAAAAGTGGACGACATGAATCTCTGCTATAGTGAATGGTGGAATTTTGAAGTGAATAGTGTGCACCATCACTATCCAACAAGATCCCGTAGCTTGCTACGTTCGGTAAGTCATGCATTATCCAAGTCGGAGAGGCTAGCCTATATCGCCGGCCCAGCGGTTTACAACAAACTCAGCGAGCACATTAGGCAGGCGCAATCTCTTTGCGTGTTTAAGAGACGCCTTAAGAGATACCTTACAGATAAGGCGTTTTACTCACTGGAGGAATATTACTCGAGTACAGTCTAAAATGCTTTGGTGGCTAAAGTATTTAATGATCTCTTTGCATTTTGTCTTGTATTTCTTCTTTATACATTATTCTTGTGTTTTTTTTTGTTCGTTTTGTTTTGTTTATTTTATCTTTTCTTTACGATAAAAAAAATGTTTGTTTGCTAATATGTACCTATGAATGTTTGCTTATCTGTATCTGACTTATATACCAGTATACTAATAAAATGAATATGAATATGAACATCTGCTTTTGTAATTATTCGGATTGCTTGCTTTTGTAAAATGTGTATATAGACACAATGGGCTCGATTGCGTTTCTTCGTGAACTAAAATCGGAAATTAGTCCGTCTGAACGAGACAGGGCAATACGCTAGAGCGGAGTTAGAGATGAGCGGTTGTCACTTTTTCGCATTAAAACTGCCCGCCAAGGACAAATTTTACACCGCACGAAATATGCTCGAATTTATTCGGACGAGTATAAGTTCGGCAGGTAGTATTTATCGACGATCGTTCGTTTCATATTCCGCTCTAACGTATTGCTCTGTCTCGTTCGCTTGGACTAACTTTAGTTTTTGTTCACAAAGAAACGTAATCGGGCCCAGTGTTCATATTATGTATAATGTATACTCCGATCGTGACTCGGCATACCATTGATACCAGACATACCAACATACAGGAAATTGGAGATTGGCGCAAAAATAGAAATAATCGCCGATGTTCCGTCGAAAGTGCATCCCTGATAAGAATTGGATTGTGCGAGCGAGATGCGAGTAGGCGAGCGAGTGCGAGTGAAGGGGACTGACGGGCGTATCAGCTGTGGCCCGGTCCTTACTTATCTCGACGTCAAATACTGGTCAGCTGATAGCGATGGCGGTAGACATCTCTCCGAGCGCGATTACATGCAAGCTAGTAGCTGGGACCCGTTTTATATAGGACGTTCGCGGCAGCACGACAAACCTTCTAACCGAACGTACGTGATACGGTCGCTATATTATCGCCCGAACGCAGCAAGCCGTATCCCGTACATTCGAGTACAAAAAATTATAAAGAAAACCAGAAACCCACAATGCGTTCCTGATACGTCAAATTGTTCCTACGATTTTAAATCCAAAAAAGGGCCATAAATGGGTCTATTGTGTAAAAAAAATTACTGGTATTATTGTAAACAAGTATTGTTATTAAGAAATCTTAAGGACTCTCCAGACGATCAACCATGCTTGTCAAGCACTGCGTCACTGGCTGGGCATTTACGAAAAATGCCTAATTTTGCAGTTTTATACCAGGGAGCAGTCGCGTAGCTACATAAGACACAAAATCTGCGCCCCTTCTCGTATCGAGAGTCTGAAGACTCACTCGGGCCGGAGTCCCCAATTTTTTTTATTTTCAGTTTATTAAAAATCTCAATTTAAAGCGCCGTTACTCTCGCTCTCACTCGCCAATATCCAGATATTGCTCTTGCCCCCATAATAACTTCACATTAACCAATTTTTTTACAAGTATGAGCTATCTGGATTTAGTGGGTTGGTTGATATCGGTTCATTACTCACCGAGTTATAGCGTCATGAAATTAACGGGAGACTTTCGTTGCATCGAAAATTGACTGATTTTGTATCACAAAGAACTCAGACTTTTCACTCCATTAAAAACAGTCCATTATGGCTGTTTGACCTCTGGATGGCTTAAAACGCCAATCGGTGGTTGCGATGATTAACAGATCCGCGCGTAGCCATTTCGGTCGGCCTCCATATATGTTATATAAATATATGATATACATAGTCATTAAGGTTAATGTTAGGTAAAAAAGATAATTCATAAAATATTAATGTTTTTAACACGCTTTTATTAGGTCGACCTGTATGTAACTAACTATGTAATGGAATCTAAGGTAACTAATTTAACCATCTTCCAAGGATCGTAGCGTCATGAAAATTGGCAGCTGTATGTAGTTCTGATGAAAATACAATAATCTGGTACTGTCGAACTGATCTGATGATGGAGTCGGAAGATATGAACTAGAGCTTCATGACAGAACATCGTATCATAACTGTGTTTGGTCATTGTTAGAAAAGTCTTGGAATAAACTTTGACCACGATTAGGTTTCAAGGTCTGATGATGAAGCCGGAAGATAGGCACTGGCATTCCATGATGGAATATCGTATCATAGCCGTGTGTATGTGAATATCGTATCATAGCCCAAAAGATTTTTTTGTGTTTTTTTTTAAACTATTAATTTATTAGTATTTATGTACAAAATCGTCCAAAAATTTGCAGCGCAGTTTTTGCGCTCGAAGGCTGGTTTCCGGCAGGCTAAGAAACAAATGTTTTAAAAGGTAGTCCTCCTTTTTTATTTACTGTCTTTTATCCGCGCTTGGTTCTCTAAGTCTCATCAGCTTCTTTACTGAATAAAGTCCGCTGTCTAACGTTCAGTTAATGTGGCGAGCAGTTGCCACTAGTGTAATTAATCCCCGATGCGACAAGGATGGCGATATGGAATTTGTATTGGAATTGCGAGGCGGGCGCCGGGTGCGAGGGAGAAGGGAGGCGGGCGCCCATTGTGCCAACAATGGTGTCTATTGAACGGTTTCAAATAAGTCTGAGGCAAAAATCTCCCTGCGGGAATGAAAATTAAACGACCGGAACAGCCCTGCTATAGCCGAGCCTGTCGTGCCGTGGATGCTGTCTCGCTCTAATGATCATCAGCAGGAGGCTCAGTTCGACTAGTTTCGACATAGTAAAATATTTATCCGACATTCTGACCATAAATGACGATATTTTTCGGAAGGAAAATAGCAAACGTTCACCTAACCGTCTGTTATTTCCCGGCAGTGGGAAAGTATTTGAACATGCATTTTTTTTTAAATGAAGACGGATAAATACATTCTTTGACCCCCCCCCCCCACACCCCAACCCCGCCCGAGACAATTAAGAAAATTTCCAAACTGAAGTCTTTCTGTGAGTCTGTGTGTGTCTGTGTGTGTGAGGGTGTGTGTGTGAGAGAGGGTGTGTAGGTATGTGTGTGTATTCCTCCACGATAGCGCTAAACGCTTCATCCGATTAAGCTGAGTAGAGGAGTAGATTGTGGCTGTAATCGGTCCACCAGAGGGCGCGCTAGTCATAATTTAATTTCAAAATATTGCAGTTAGAGACTTTGGTTAAAAATATCACGTATGTATACGAGCGACGCAAATAATATTTAAAGTCCGCCATATTAAAGAACTTACTATTTTTTTAAAAATACCATTTTAATACCAGGGAAATACTACACATATGCTAAGAATCGGAGCGCGGGGGAGGGGGGTTAGTTTGGCGCGCGATGGAGGGAGGTTGTCGGGGGGCTTGTCTACTTGCCGGGAATGTCTTGGAGGGCACACAACCGTTTTTTTATCACAAGGTGCCTGCGCATATCAGAAGTTTTAGAGAGAACCAATTCAAAAAATTAATAGTCCATAGCTTAGTCAAAAAAAGATGTGGATAATGCTGAAACCATATTCCAAAAGTATCATGCTGTAAAATAAAGGAAAACATCTTTATAGTTGACATTTGACAAAGAGAAGACTAGAGATGACATTTGACAAGTGAAGACTATACAGCTGGATTTGACGAATAATTTAAATATTATGATTTTTAAGTAGGTATACGATTATCATTTTCGTAACTATTATCACTTTATTACTATTATAATTATGGTTAGGTATAGACATTGTTCTCTTTATTTAAACATCTATTTTATTTATTACATTTTTTTCAATTACTGATGATTCTCTTACCTACTATGCATTACTTAAATAAATTTATATAGGCACAACTATCACGATAGTTAATTTTCCATAATTAATTACATTACTGAGAATATTAGACGCAATGACGCATCCAAGTGTAGGAATGCATACCTCCTACTGGAGTAGAATTAAATTGTATTGTATTGTATTTCAACTATCGTAAACAAACAAATGTTTTTAAATTGAAGGACTCGCAATCCTAGCTATCGAAAATAACTGCATATGAGACGAAGTTTGATGAGGTAATAGATTTGTTCGCGAAAAAGTAAGCTCGACGTTAGGTTAGGTTAGGTTAGAGCAAGATTAGATAGTATTGGTAATTTGCTGGGACCTAAGTATTGAGGGGTGTGTACAGTGGCCCTTATTCCGTTTCTCGCACACTTTAACTAAGCTGGTGATAAAAATTAGGAACTTAAGCACCTTCGTTATTTTTTTGGTATTCCGTTTCATCAATATTAAGAACCGGTCTTATTTTTTTTTTAAATCCGCTTTGTATATGGCCATCCCAAATTTTAATTTTGACAGCTTGGTCACTCGCTCGCCCGCCCGCCGTCGTCTCGTCACCACACGCTCATTGACGCCACGCTATCGTTTGTTTTAAAATATAGAAATATACAAGGCTTTTAATCATATAATACATTTCCTAAGTCTTCTTCGCTCACCGCACGGGAGTCGACAGTTCTAGGTATCGTAAAATAGTTATATTTATTTTACAAAGAGTTTACCCACGTTTCCAAATATAGGGCCACGATTAAAGTGGTTTCCAGTGCGTTAAAGGAGAAATATTCATATAATTGCTCTCCTCTATCGTGTACTCTCCCAATCAACACCATCCTATCTCCACAAGCTTTTCGAACCATTAACTTCCCTCTGTCTCGTACTTTGGTCAACCTCAGACAATTTACTCAAAAATTCTCGTCATAATACTAATTTCTACTCCTTTTTCTATGTCCACGGTGCAATAGTCTGGATTGATGATCCAGCAAATATACGAAACTCGCCTTCTTTAAAATCATTCAAGGCTCACCTCAAAAATTACTTATACTTCTCTGAGAAGTAACCAGTCCCCCCCCCCTTCTCTCTCCCTCTCTCTCTCTCTCTTCTTTTTCTCCCAATATTTCCCAAAGCTGTACAGGATTCATGGCACCAATCTTTTGATACAACGCTTTGTATGAAGTGGCCGTATCATCGAATGGAATCTTATCGAATTGATAATTTTGCAACCGAGACCAATTTGGTTTTATTGCTTCATCGATTAGTGATCGCTTCGGTGCCTTCCTTGATTTCGGTGTTGACCACTAGATGTTGAAGCTACTGGCGTACCATCTTGTTCTTCTTGTTCAACGTTGGGTTCATTTAGGACATCCGTATCATCATCACCACAGCCACATGGCATGTGTTCGTTCGTATCATCGTATTTACATTTGATTTCGAATTGTCCGGCAATCTCTCGGGGCATCTCCAGTTCATCGTGCAACAATTGAAAATTGTCGTCTAATTCTTCTAACAGTAAGATCGACTAATCATTCTGAATCTTTACGAATCAACGCTGTCATGTTGTTCTTTATACAAAAAATAACCTTAAAATGCACACGGTATTTGTTAACAGATATGTCAAAGTGAAAGCAGTTACTACTTCTTCTTCTTTTTTATTATTATACTAGATGACCCGGTGAACTTCGTACCACCAAAAATTTATTTGATTGTAACTCTACATAAGCGTTTATTAATCCTATATGACCCTTCCAAATCTAATTCATTGAAATCTATAATATGGCCGAATCATGTACAGTTTGAGTTTCGTTTGGTGATTAAATGAAAGTCGTTTGTGATTGAAATAAATTCAATGTATTTAATTTTCATGATAATATATAAATGCAGTTCACATTCAACACAAAACATTCTGGTACAATATGTTCTTCGTTTTGTTTTTCGGCTCGTAAATAAACAAAAATGATAGCTTTCCGACCAATGGCTTGGCGAACACGGGACATACAGTTGTCCATGCGCGAAATACGGAAATTCCAAGTTAATTCCGCAAACTTCCAACACGCGTGATTTGTCATCGTGAAGGCCAGACGCACGGGGAATCTTAATTCCGCTTTCCAGAATTACCAAGTGTACAACTGTAGATTGTCTTTGGTATGTCGCAAAGGAAAAGATGCCCCAAATCGCCTCGTTGCTGCTGACATAGCAACACGTCTGATACTGAGATACACCTCGTTTGAATTCCTCACAGCGAAAACAGCCATATCGCTTTATATTACGTATTTGCATATGTAAGTTATCGAGTTGATGAAGTTGCAGTATTCCACATTGATTTGCGCTTTAAAAGCCTTGGACAATAAGCCACAATCTAACGATTGACCACATTTACATCTTGCCCTTTGAACTTCACAACTGCAGATCGCCCATTGTCCGCAACTGATCGGCGACGATACAATGGGTATACGATATCCGTCATTGCCTGTGATGGTGTTATCATTCAGGTCTCTCGGGTAACGCCTGGAACAGTTACTATCGAGCATACAGGGCGAGATGTTGTTATAAACTTCGCGAAGTCCATAGATCATATTCTTAGGACCACTGCAAGCAATTTCGGATTAACAGCTTCATCTTGTATTTCGGCCGAGATGATGGAATCATCTCACTTCAGTGCGGTTTGCACTTGAAAGTAGCTTGCCGCACATTTGACTGACTTCGTCGACCTATGTTATCTCTTCTTCTCGACATTGTAATGGACACTGTAAAACGACACGGAATTCGATCTCACTCAAATCGATCGAAATTTCCATGAGGTATTTACAGTATTGAAATCCCCAAACTAAGTCCAAATTCGTGGTTATGTCATTAAAAAACGGTTGTGTCACCCCAAGACTTCCGTCAAGTAGCCAGGAACGTAATTCATCTGAATATTAATATCATTAATCCTACAACGATAACCCCCCCCCCCCCAACCTAGCGACACCCTTTAAAACTCGAAAATAAAAATCGAAATCCACTGTGACTTCGACTTCGACTTTTCGACTTTTCCGACTTTTTCTACTTTTTCGACTTTTTAACTTTTTCGACTTTTTTTGACTTTTTTGACTTTTTCAACTTTTTCGGCTTTTTCGACTTTTTCGACTATTTCTACTTTTCCGATATTTGTGACCTTTTCGACTTTTTCGACTTTTCCGACTTTTTCGACTTTTTTGACTTTTTCGACTTTATCGATTTTTTCGACTTTCTTTGACTTTTTCGCCTTGTTCGACTTTTTTTACTTTTCCGTCATTTTCGACCTTTTCGACTTTTTCGACTTTATTAACTTTTGCGACTTTTCCGACTTTTTCGACCTTTTCGACTTTTTCGATCTTTCGACTTTTCCGACTTTTCCAAATTTACGACTTTTTCGACCTTTTCGACTTTTTCGACCTGTTGGAGCCTCAGTCCAACATACCCACAACAAAAAAGTAATTTCTACAGAATCGAAACCGCAAATTCGCTCGAATATACACGAGTCAGCTGCAATTGATTTCCAACTAAATTCGGCATTTTATGCACAGTCAAACGATGACTAATGTCATTTGTCCTGATCGATACGAATTAACACGCTCATTTCTCACCCACTTATAACTATTGCGTCACTGCATACCATATAAAATGCAGTACATTTCGATCGATCAATATCATTCCCTGGCGGACAGTAACCGCTCATCTGCAAGTACTCGCGCTTTTCATTAACTTCGAGTCAACCAACCTACGCATAGTATACGCGATCCTCATTATCTTCGACCCTATCGCGGCGTTTGACATTTCGGACACATTACCACGACTTCACCTCGCGCCCACACTACCTACACACTTCTTCTGACTTCTTTGACTTTTTCGTTTGACTTTCGCATTTTTTGACTTTTCGGCTTTTTGAAATTTTACACATTGTACGGAATGAATAACAGTTATGGGTTATGAATAACAGCTGTCAAACAATACGATCGCCGCGATAGCCATCTAGAAAGTGGCCAATGTTCCCAAAATGACCAATTTCGATTTTTTCGATTTTTGGTTGTTTCTTTGAGTTTTTCCTAAATATTTTTTTTTGTAAACCACCCCTGAATCAAGCTAAACAAAATAAAAGAAAAATAATTCAAATCGGTCGAGTCATTTACGAGATCCTGCGAGACTAACGCACAGCGATTCAATTTTATTTATAAGAAGATGGCAATCCACCCAAGTGTAGGTGATTTATGCCAGTCGTCAAAACTAACACACCAGCTGTCGGGTATTTAAATACCCATGTCGTCAGGTGTGTTGCCAGGTAAAAAAAAAAATTTGCTGTCAACTTCTATGGTCCCCCTCAAATATATCAAACTTTCATCAAAATCGTACGAGCCGATCTATGGACAGGCTTTATTTCCACAACGCGCGTGCTTACCACTGCACTGTGAATAGGTTAGTTGCAAGATATTGCCATGTGGCCAATTAGCTCGCATAAATATTAGCTCGAAAATGAATAAAATATTATTTATTTTCTAATTCGAGGAAACTTTCGCAATTGACCTATAATATATATAGATAGCAGATAAAGATAGCAGCAGTAAAATGTACGTGGGATGCGTACGTAACTGCTACTAAAACGAAATGTATTTGTATTATTACAGGAAATAACAGCACGGTTAAAAATAAAATGAAACGAATAGGAAATATTACGTGACCTATTGGGAAAACCCCCACAGGTTTTAACCCGTAACTGGTAAGGTTGGGTGTCAGATAATCAGGTAAACTGATATATACCACTGCTGTACCTTTAAACTAGATTGGTACTATAGTGGACACAATCGCTCCTGACATTCCAAGTCGTAAAATGTGCGAGCACGACAGCACATCAGCGTTCTCGCTCTACATGAGATGTGGTCGATTACGATAGACGGTCTTGCGAGTGACAGGTTATTTTCTTCGTTTGATTATTGTTTTTTTTGCGTTTTTTGATTGCTTTTTTTTAATTTTATTTTATTAATATTATTTCGTGATTATTGAATGTAATTTTCTTACATTCAATAATTTTAATATTGGGTGATTACATTCATCCACCAACCTATCTATTTTGGTTGATAATATCCCGTTTTATATTTCAATCGGAGCGATATATGCATAACTACCTACTTAAATTGTTATTTTAACCGTGTTTTTTTATAGGACATAAAAATATTATTACCTAATTCTCTTTTTTAGTGTTGATATTATTATTAATTGAATTTCTTAATAAAATTTGCTATCAACTCTGATTGTTATAATTTGATAATTTTATTTATCTTGTTCATTATTGCTAGTTTTATTCTCAACAAATGTATCTTGGTATGGTATCTTGATTACACTGGAACTTGTAATGGTATCTTGATTACACCGGAACTTTATATACTTTTGGATGCTTGTTATACTTTTTAAACATTCTAAATTTCTATTTTTTAAATACTGAAGATATGATCTCCTATTTTTCCTATTTTTTTTATAGAAATACTTTGTTATGTTATGTCACATTGCAATTGCATGTGTACTTTAATAATAATTGGAAATGTAATTTCTACACCCAGATAAGATTATTGAAAATAAATACCTCAACTTGGACGTCAACTATTCGCTTTTATCTTCGATTTTCTGTAATTTTGAGTATCTCACTTATCATTTACGTAACTTTTTGTGTTTTATTTTCATCAGTAAACTCCTACATAAATAACGTTAATTAGAAACCAGACAAGATTTGAACAAGCAGCTGTAATGTATAAAATACGGCATTAAAAACCATTCAGAAATAAACAAGAAATATGTATTGTAATTGCGTCGCAATTTTTTGCTACCACCGCGCCATTGTCCAGGGTAGACCGAGGTGCTGTCAATCATCATCCGTTGTTGCTCTGCGAATAGGCGGTTAACTCCTGCTTTTACTACGCAGATTATAACGGTGGGGAGAGATGGGGGCTAGCAGGATTGGCACGCGCGAATTTTGATAATCCGACGTGTACACAACACTCACGTATCTTGTTTCGCATCCTTGCGCTAGGCGACGGGCGTTGAGAACATTTTAAGAAGAAGGTTCGATGTAGTAGAGATGTTGAAACCGCCAATAGAGTCTAATAGTCTACCTATCTATTGAAAACATCAATAGATACGAAGCGTCGTATCTTCGTTAGTCCGAGAGTCTTCTTCCGAACTTTAATAAAGACGACGCGGGGATAGGCTTCCCGAATCATACGGGGAAGTAAATTTGATCTTAGATAGCGCAATGGTATTTTGAAACTTCACTCAACTAGAGCTGTCAACTACAACGTGCGAACAAGTCACCTCAGGAAGTTTTAACGAAATATGATCGTTCTATCTCCCGTGCGGTGCAGTGAAAATTCACCCAGTGGTTAGTTTCGTATATGTGTTCGAAGAACGCCGATTTTTCTCGCTAAGCGTTTTTAAAAGTGTCCTATCAGTCGAGCGGATATGGGCCGTTTTGTTTGTCCAAACGTACGCTAAACCACAGCTGCATTAGATTTTAAACACACCCGGGCTTTGCAGTAGTATTGTAATAATATCATTTACAATCCTCAGAGATTGAGCTACATTTTGGGTCGATTTTTATTTCGGAATTTGTTTTAGTTTTGGTTTATGATTTTTATTTTATTTTATTTATTTAGGTAAGTAACAGCATGAACTTATAATTAGATACATAATTCTTAAAAAACACATGTTCTTATGCCGATTATAACTTACGCCGTTCGAAATTATTTGAAAAATATTTTACAAACTAAATTAGGAATCAAAAAATACAATACATCCGTAAATATTTATTAGTTGAGAGAAAACGGATCTATACCGCGCGGAAATAAACGACAGTCCTTCCGATGCATTTGTAGATGACCAATGTAACTTTGCCGAAAATGTAACTTTGCCGGGAGTACCTACTCATAGTCCAAGTCCACGCGGCAAGGACTCATCCCCACCAACCAAAAAATGTCAAATGACCGCAAACATATAAATCTTACTTATACAACATAAATTCAAAATAAGTAAATGGGAATACATATATAACTTATATTATATTTATACATACATATTATAAGTCAATAATTACTGGCAGTTGTCGCTGCTGCTTCAAGGGCGATTCGTACTGCCGATTTGAAGCTAATTTTGTTTCTACTATAAATGTCAAGCCCTGTGAATTTATCATTATACGTACGTGGCAATCGGTTAAGCATTGAATTGCGCGTGTAGTTAGAATGTCGTCTCGGGGGCTCGAATAACTGTATAGAACGGGTCTTACGTTGCGGCACCTTCAGAGCGATGCTCGAAACTATGTATGGGCTATCCAGCATCCCATTGACGATGTCATTGATTTTTTCGTTTCCCCCATAACAGTGAAGAATCAAGGCCGAGAAATATATCTGGTATCTCTAAACCAACTTCAACAGGTAAGTTACAAGAAATCACCTCACCGGATACGGGTTAACCTGCGATAACGTTTGGTTTGTCGAAAACAATAACTGTATTATGTGTATATCAAGCGATAAGAATTTTCCACATGAAAATTATTGGTACAGTTGTTCTTCTTTCTCAGAATTCAATGTTGTTTGGCCTTTTGTGAACACTCTAGAAAATCACGAAAGGTTTGAAAACTCTGATATAGGAGATTACTTTCCTTGGCTGGAAACTCAAGAAAAGATACGCATCGACCCGATGCGTATCTTTTCCTGTCGGTTGATCCCGATCCACGAAATTCAAAGGAAAATTTTCAAGCGATAAGTCGCGTAAGTATTTAAAAACCCTCGCTTAGTCAGTTGCATTTGCGAAAATCTTTTCCTCATCAAAATCGCATAAAAGTGGTCACTGTTTCTCGTTGATCGCAGTCTTTATCTGTTTTAGCACAGTGTCTGTTCTGTTTCAAAATGTGTCGATATCGTAATGTATTTTTTATCTTGGTTGTTACGCTAGAGTATGTTCAGGGGTATGGTGCTCGAGAGACGACGCCTCTGGTGCGCACGCGCTTAGGAAGTCTTAAGGGGAGCTTCATGGAAAGCAAGAGCGGTGATAGAATCTATGCTTTCAGAGGAATTCCGTATGCTAACCATACTAGGTTTCAGGTAAGGTTGACTGACCAATTTATATCGATGAATTCATTGTCAAAATGAAAAATCAGGATAGGAGTAAAATCATTTTTTGTATTTTTGCCTGGGTTTTTGACGGATCTAGAAGCAGACCATGGTTACAAGAGCATCCCGCTATTGAATTTAAAACGAAGTTTAAGGCGACATTGAAAAATATCCGAAATGGGCGGACAGGCGAAAAAATAGGCGGGGTCAATTTTGTAGGGTTTGACTATTATTGTTATGGTATTGTTTTCCTAATACATATAAGAGATAGCGATACTTTAGATCGCTATCGCCCGCTGACACACATTGTTACTCTAACTTTTCAATCAAGAAGAAACTTCTGTAATCACAATACAATGACATTTCAAAACGACCGAGAAATTATGAAGGTCTCTGCCTATATATTATTGTCGAATATAGTAATAATAATAATAATAATATTAAACCCTTTATTTACACTTAAATAATAAAATACAATAAACCGAGCTTATTGTCACGTGACAATATCTTGCAACCAACCTAATCACAAAGCAATGCTTCATGCACTCGTGTGGAATGAAAATATTGAACGAATAAGTGTATCTGCATAAAATACAAAACTACTATATTTAAAACTAAGAACTACCCGAGAAGAGAAAACTGGAGAGGAAAGAAATAAAAAAGGAAGAACTTCTTCTTAGAAAAGTAGTACTTTTTGAGGTGAGTCGTGGATGATTCTACAGAAGGCGAGTTTCGTATATTTGCTGGGAGACCGTTTCTAGTCTTGCACACAGAAAGAGATAGGATTAGAAATTAGTATTGTGACGAGGAATTGTGAGTAAATTAAATTGACAGAGGCTTACCGAAGCACTAGACCGTGGAAATGGTTTGAAAAGCTCGTGGAGATAGGGCGATGTTGATTGGGAGAGTACACGATAGAGGAGAGCAATTATATGAACATTTCTTCTTTGGCTTACTGGCAACCACTATTCGGACAGGTGATCATACTTACGTAGACTGAAGGTGAATCGTATACATACATTTTGCAAACGTTCACGTTTGTTGAGTAGTTACTCTGATGAATCAAGATAATCCACATCTGTATAGTAAAGAAAAGGTAAGAGGAGAGACTGCGCAAGAGATTTATCTGTGTCTGTAGGAAGGTAAAAACTATAAAATATTAGCAAAACATGCATAAATAGTTGACACTGCTGTCAACGGTGCTGCAAGAACTGTCTCCGGCAGCCTTAATACCACTCCCATTGAAAAGATTTATTCAATCATCGGCATCGCCCTGTAATCCGTCGTGATGTCCTGGCTGATTAAGAACTCCTAACGTAACAGATGACTTAAGACACCCATTGCATGAACAGGAACCAAACCACAATCGCCTCAAATTACGAAAGTCATTCATGAGCTGAACACAACCGCTCCATGGCAGTCAATCATCGAACCGCATCACTCAATGGAGGGCTTTACTTGGAGAGGACGTAAAGGAAGGCATAGAACCGGAGTCCCATTTGCCCTACACCACCTGGCAGACTGAGGGTGGGTGTGACAAGATTCCGAGCCAATCTCGTTTGCTGGGGCTACACAAAGAATCCAATATGCAACTGTGGAACGCTGCATATTGACCACCTCCGATTCTGTCCGCAACTGTCAGTCCCCATCACACGCCAGGACCTACGAGAGGCAAACGATAAAGCCATCCAGGCCGCATATTTTTGCAGAGACGTGTCCTAACCTGGCCCGGACACGTTAACGAATGAACGATTCGCAAAACTTGCAAAACTAGCAATAAAGCAATATACCAGGATATAGCTCTTTTCATTAACTTTTATTCTGTTTATAGCCTCCAACTCCGATCGAAAGCTACACCGGCACCGTAGATGCAACCCAAGATGGTCCAGCGTGTCCTTCGACCACTTATCCAGGAATGCCGATGGCTGAGGACTGCCTAATGTTGAACGTATACTCTAAGAGATTGCCAACCAGGAGACGTAGCCGAGGGCGCCCCGTCCTGGTGTTCTTCCACGCCGGCGGCTGGTACAGTGGCTCTGGCCAGAGCTTCCTCGAAGGACCGCAGTACTTGCTGGATTACGATATTGTCCTCGTAACCGTGAACTATCGCTTAGGATCGTTAGGTAAGTCTGATGTCCATGACAATTCCGACTTCTATTTTATATTATAATTTTACCATCCCGGCAGAGGGAAAGTATTATGAACGCACTTCTGTATGTCTATGAGTGTGTATTCCTCCACGACAGCGCCTAAACGCTTCATCCGATTGGCATGTAGGCATCATTTGATCATGGCAAGAGTTGAAAAGATTGTACTTTTAATTGGTCCACCAGGGGGCGCGCTAGTCATACTTCAATATCGAAATATTGGGTTAGAGACATGAAATTCGGTAAACAGATGCATCGTTGGGCTGGAACTACATTGTGAAGTTTTGATTGGAATATATCTTATAAGAGATAATAACGTCGATTGTATATAAAGCAATACAAATAATATTAAAATCCCGCTGTATTTGAGAAAATATCATATTGGAAACTAGCCATTTTAATACCTGCTTGCCGGGAAGTCTTGGGCTGTCACAACCGATTTTTTACTGAGTGGGACAACTAAGGTTGTCAAACACAACGGGCAAACCCGTTACCCCAGGAGTTTTACAGCATTAGGTCGTTCTATCTCCCATTGAGTGAATAGTCCACTGTCTAGTAGCTCACCGACAAACCCGTAAGAGACCAACGCCTTACTTGATACATTGTTTATATTTTAAAATTTAACATTGAACTAATTACCAAAAATTATTTAATTTTGTTGTTATATATTGTTTGGCAATGAATTTATTTTTGTTTTGACTAGGTATTTCTATATGAAATTTTATATTACCTAAATCATAATAAATAATAATACCTTTTTTTTCCTACTTCTATTTAATGGCGATTTTATAATGGAATTGCGTTTTTTTTTTTATCATATTTTAGTGCAATTTATTTTTATACGCATTTTACTAAAACGTTTACGTAATTTATTGTAATATTAGAGACCTGTCCACCCTAGAACGGGCTAGTCCCAGTTGAGTGACAGAATCAAATAAGCAAAGGTTTTGCCATTCGGTTCCTGCTATTTTTGTAAGCAAAAACAATGTTTTATAGTAATTAATTCTTAATTACATACATTCTTAAATAATTACAGCGAGGAGAACTAAGAAGAGGTCCCGGCGGTCGAGCCACGCTTCCTTACTACCGGATTTGAAGTTTCTTGCGCACCGTCTACCTGCTTTAGCGATAATTCAGTTCGAATTTATCGCGGACCTTGGCACCCTATGACTGTCAATATCACACGGGATCGGGTGGACAACGGATCGTTTTAAAGGTGGCTGACATCAGGTCAACAACAACCAAGCTGCTTAGGAAACGTTTCTAGACTTCCCCGGTTATACGCCGGAGTGCACAGTCGCCGGAGTGCCAATGCAAGCGCCGCACGATGTGCAAACCGCCCATTATCGCCCGAGTTGATTCCCCAGATTGGAACAACCGAGCCCACCTGTCCACGACAAGGTTCACATAGTCCTTTCCAGGTCAGTCCCTTTTCGAGGAGGCTACCGTATGGGAGTTTAGCCGTGAGTTGAGCCGACCCAAGATAACAAACGGGTCATCAGGCCCAAGCTGCACGGAGCCGTTCGATACCGAGTGGAAAAATGGGACAATTTACTGAATGGGCAACGTATTAAACAAGACAATGCTTTCATTGCAGGTCTCATCAGTACAGGCACTAAAGATGCGCCGGGAAATAATGCACTAAAAGACCAGGTCGAAGCCCTGCGCTGGGTCAAAAGCTACATCAAAAACTTTGGAGGCGATTCAGATAAGATTACAATCATGGGTTACAGCGCTGGGTCTATCAGCGTTTGTTTGCACATGCTATCACCCATGAGCAGAGGTTTGTTGTTTGTTGTTTGAACCTAAACTGTGCGCATCCTAGCGTATTGGCCGCGCCAAATTTCTTAGTCCCACGCCCACATGCTCAGATAACATGTATTGTATTGCATTTATTTAACACCAATGCACTAAAACCAAAAAATGATAGACATAATTTAAAGGATCAGGACTCCATCCTTTAAAAGACTTGGTTACAGAGCAGTTCAATATAAATGCAATATGTGTTATTGCGGACGTGGCGAGGTACCAAGAAATCTGGCGCGGACAGTAGGGTGGACCATTTCAGAGAATTCTTTTCTTTCAGGATTATTCCACAGAGTTATAGCCATGAGTGGTGCCCCTACAGCAAACTGGGATATACCTGGAAACCGCCTGGATCTGGCTAAAAAACAGGCTCGTCTAGTAGGCTGCCCAGATACTTCTCCGAAGGAAATCATAGATTGCCTAAACACTATCGATGCAGAGGTCCTTGGAAACACACTTCCAGGATTTGCGGTAAGTTCACATAACGTTTGATATAGCATTGATAGTTTTAAAACTGTTGGGGCGCTCTGGAATAAAGAACAAACTGTCAATTGTGGTTTAGTTTGTTCAAAATATTTTATCTATGTTATCTATTGTTATGATTATTATTATTAGTTTAATATTTAATATGTTGTAAATATAGTGTATCTTTTTTGAAACTCTACTTAATATAATATAATATATAATATCTAGTAGTAAACTTCTAATTTCAGCTCGCAATCCTAAATAAGTCGTAAATCACACATTTAGGCACAGGCGTAAGCCTAGTTAGATGTGTGGCGTGCCTCGGGTTGCATGCAAATGGGATGAATCAATTTGTCGCCTTATTTCATTACTAGCTGACCCGTGCCCACTTCGTTGGACGGTAAAACTTTTTACTTGTGATGAAATTATGAGTGTGGCTCGGTTAGTACTGAGTGCTATGATTTATTTCCTGACTGCCAATAGAAGGGTTATATTTTTACTGATGTATTTGCATGCCAATTTGACTATATTACCGTTATTTTTGAGTGTCTTCTTGTGAGTGTCTTATTTGTGAGTGACTTATCTCTTTAACCATTTATGCAGTAAAAGGGAAATTATATGCAGTAAAAGGGAAATTATATGCAGTAAAAGGGAAAAGTCTTTTCTTTTAAACACTTGAGACGATAAATTTACTTATTTTGATATGAATTCATAATTGTTGATAATATAATTGACCTAAAGATTAATATGACCTAAAGATTTAAATTATTTTTTAATAAAAAAAACTACTTTTTGTGACTTAAATATAAAAGTTAGACATATGATGTCACTGACTTTTTTGTAGGCATTATCAAGCTCTACAACTTTTCTTTAGGACTCAATCATATATCTCTCATCGTTAAGACAGCGTTCGTAAGAAACGTTTTCATTCGACCGTTTTTTCTCCGACTTGCTTTGCAAATCCGACTACCACGAAAAAGTCTTTTCATTTTTCGGATTAATATATAGACCTATGACACTCACAAATAACGTAGCTTTCTATTGGTAAAAAGAAAATCTAAATCGGTCCAGTAGATCCAGAGATTACTCCCTACAACCTCACAAACTCACAAACTTTACCTTTTTATAATATTAGTATAGATAAAGTAATTATGTGTTCCTTATGTAACCTTAGATAAGACATGTAAAATGAAATAAAAACCAATAATAAATATAAAAGAAATAAACTAAAATATCACTTTATTACATGGCTATAGACCCATTTTTACAAGCTTTATTTTAACATGCAATGTTCGTATGTAAGTTGTCCTTTTCAAAATTTTGCAAACCATTTTTCAACCCCTTGCTGGTATCCGATTGAGTTGAAAGGCATACTTATATAAGTTCGGTGACAATGCAATATTGCGGTGACAAACCTTGATGGAAATTGCTAAGATAGTCGAGTTTAAGCTCGTTTGTTTTGTTGTCTTAAGTGCTTTTCAGTACACATAATGCCGAGGGTCTGAAGATGGAGCCAAAAGATTGCCACTGGAACTCCCTGATGAAAAATGATAAGATAGTGGAGTTTGGGATCGTTTGTTTTGTTATCATGAGTAGTTTCCATTACATATGATGACTTGGGTCTGAATATGAAGCCGGAGTTTGCCATTGGAGCGGAGCTCCTTGATGGAATATAAAGCTTGTTTTTAAAAAAACTTTTTTAATTTAAATTTTTTATTCATTTTAGAGGAGTTTGGCGGTGATCCTGTTTTGCTCTGGGTGCCAGTAGTAGAGAATGATTTCGGTCAGGAGAGATACCTCGTCGAGCATCCTTTGGATACTATTAAAAGAGGAGATATCGCCGACGTTGAACTCCTGACTGGAATGACTAAGTTCGAATTCGCTGGGCAAGCATATTGTGAGTATCTGCGTCGAGTATATATGGCATTAGATTGCTTAATTCCATAGAACAATTTGGCAACCCTTCTGAACCCGCGAAATGCAGGTGGCGCTGATAGCATTGACGGCTTAACTAACAGCAATTTATTTAGCCATCAATAATAACATTGATAATGATTTTTTTTAAAGGACTGATTGATCGATATATAAACTCTATATTTTAACTAATTATAACAATAATAATAAACAATTATTAGCGCATTCACAGTATTCAATTTATCGCATGGGTTGATTTTATAGAAAATCAATGATGACATCAAAGAAATAATTCGGAGAGATAGAATGCCATCTATTAGTTTACCTGAAATTTAAAGTGCGTAATTAGTACGTATTGAAACCTCTATACCAAATTGAAAATAGACGTCTTTCTGTAAATAGGCGTGCTTAGAACGCCATTTACAGTGCGCCGCCATACTCTTATACCACGAAAGTCGCCATATTGAACATACAATCGATTATGTAGTCAATTTTAAGAACTACATACACTATGACTTTTATTTATTAGCGGTATCCTTGAAGTGGACGAATCAGTACGGGCAAATAGGCAACTTTAGATTTTTCTTTTTTTTTCAAAATTTAAAAAACATGATTGGTAAATAAAAGTTTGACACTATTTGAGCGCGCTACGCCATCTAGCACTTGGTAAAATATCGCGGATAAACAATATTCGAAATATTTTTCTTACCGCTAGATGTCCCGACGCGCTCATTTTTTATTTATTTTTTATTTTCCCAAACAAAACAAAAGTTGCTCATTTGCTCGTACTGATTACCCCACTTCAAGGATACCGCTAATAAAATACACACGCTCGTGGTTGCCAAATAGTAGTACGACGTTGACTATCTAATACGCTATATAATCAATGGCATCTGTTTGTCTGACTGCCGTAAGATTTCTGACATTTTCAACGATTTTGTTTTTCAGATACTTTAATGAACGAAACTCTTTTGGACGCGCTGAACGCGCATTGGGAAACGTTCGCACCGATCATTTTGCAATTCGAAAGAAACAGCGAAAGATCCAGGATGATCAGTGCGGAACTTGGCGAAGCTTTCCTCGAATTCCCGCTGGCAAACGACGATAAATCCAAACAAGATCTGGGAGTTCTGTACGCTGACGCACTTATAGGTTTCGGAGCGCACAGATTTGCCAATCTTATAGCCGAGAGAAGTAGAAAACCCGTGTACTACTATAAGTTCAGCTATACTGGAAGATACAGCCATTTCTATTTACCTGGAACTGATAATCAAGTAATCGGTAAGTATCAGCCCCGATCTACGATTTTTCCGAGCGGGGCAAAAACTTGACATTGTGTCCTCCCCCCCTCTCCGCTTATTTTAAATACTCACAAAACAAAGGACCAGAAAATCTAAAGTGCACATCTAGTAACTAGTTTAACAATCTTGCGATTTTGTAATGTTCACAAAATATCTTTTGTGTATTACTGTGCAAATTTGTTATAATACTAAAGGCTGTTTTACTGGTTTTCCTCAACGTATTTACAAAAAAAATAAGCAAAATGGACGATTTCAAACTTGCACAGATTATAATGCAGTTATTTGGAAAGCCACTTGTATGTTTTTTTAAAATCATTAATGATCTAGGACTCGCAGCATGAGTTCAATAGTAAGGCTCGTTTTGGGTCAAAACACACGGCGCCGCCTTAAGAGGAGGGGAGGAGAGCATGGTTTAGAAGGCCGAAAAAAACGTGTTTTTCATGTCTTAAAGTTGAAATCTGATCATGATCATGTCAATCTGATCATATTGTATGTTAGTTTGATTAAATTTGAAAAAAAAACTGTTTTTTTTAATCAAAAATAAGTATTTTGGTAATTTTGAGTTGCAAATGTTTCCCGCTGCAGAAATGACGATATCTACTTGCGCAGGTGATATCGAGCGTAATTTTGCCTGAAGCAAAAAATAACTAAGATATTTATTTTTGCAAGTGTATTTTGTAGATGAACAAAAAAAATACTTAAAAGTTATTACTTTATAATTTTTCCAGGATTGAAAGATATAAAATCGACTTTCACTTTAAAATGTTGTGATTAACTAGTAAAAAAAAACATTTTTTCTGTTTTTTATTACTTTATATAAAAAAAAATGGAACAAATTGATCCCTCAAATGTTTTTTTTACCGACGCAGAACTACAAAATATGGTTTTGAGAAAAACGCGTTTTCAGTTTTCTTTAAAGTAGTAGGTACCTAGTAGGAAGTTTGCAGTAGTAGAGTAGTAGTAAGTAGTAGCTAGTAAAGTAGTAGTAGTAGTAAGTTATTTCAGAGGTAAAAGATTCATAAATAGATTTCAAATCAAAATAAAAAAAAAAATCATGAAAAAAATGTTTTTTTTTGTAGTATGCACCCAATGTGCACTCTTCATTACTCATGTATTTGCTAATAACTTTTTCTTATTTGTGGCATTAAATATAGAATACATAAAACTAGTGTAGACAACGCACAAGCTTCAACCCGAAAGGGCTCTCTAGACAATCAAGCATGCTTGTCAAGCTTCGCGTCGCGGGCTGGGAGAGGATCGTAAACCGCAGGAAATATGCAAATATATATTTTTTAATATTTACCAAAATGCCTAATTTTGTAGTTTTATACCAGGGTCACGTAATTTATCAATCAATTACGTCTAATTAACGTGACTGCAAAATTAAGCATTTTTGGTAAATAATTAAAAAAATGCATATTTCCTGCGGTTTAGATCCCCTCCCAGTCCGCGTCGCGAAGCTTGACGCCCTCTAGGTCTAATTAACTACAGCTTCAATTCTTCTTACTACATCTTTACACCTCGAGCTTTTATTTCCGCGAAAAAATTTATTACCACATCGACTAATAATTATACTGACACGTTTGAAAGGGTAGTTGTTAACAAAGCAAACCAAAGCGACTTACTCGCGCACCTAATAAGCCAAATAAATACTTACCGTGGCTTGACGTTCGGCCGTTCGGGTTTATTCGGCTCTGCTCGTGTAGCCCCGTCCCTTCCATATGTGGGGAGGATTTTTTCTAGGCGCGACGGAAATTACCCTGGCAGACAGGCACGTATTCAGACTTCAGCTTCGGAGGAGGGGGGGGGGGGGGGAAGGGGGGGGGGGAGTCATTGAAACACTTTCGATGACTCCCCCCTTCATTCAGGGTGTCATTTGAACACATTTCCGGGGGTTAAATTTCAAATACCCCCCCCCCCCTCCCCATGGATACGTGCCTGAAACTAGGTACATAAGTCGCAGATTCTCCCTGATTCTTTTTTTGTCGGTTTTTTTTTACTCAATAAGTATTGGGGGGGGGGGGGGCGAATCCCCTGTGTTTGGATCCAAACATGGATACGTCCTTGCTGGCAGGCAGAGGCATCACACACACTGCGAATGCCTTCAAAAATTAACTTAAGGTACGTTCCGAAATCAAATGAACTTTTTCGAGGTGTCATCTACAACGGGCGACCCGTCACCCCAGGAAGTTATAACGATATGTAATCGTTCTTTCGACCTGGAGTGAACGTAGAGACGTAGGGATAACACAGTGCACCGTCTAGATACGCTAACTCGCCCGTAAGGAAAGCGAACCCAGCGGGACAACCTCGCCCCCTTAATACAAAATTTGGGTGGATTTCTCCGTCCTCTAGACTGGTCACAGGTTTGAAGTCTCTTGCACGGCCTCTACCTGACGTATACGGTAATTCAGTTTGAATATATCACGGGCCGAGGCTTCCTTTGACCATCGTCGTCACTCGGGATCGGGTGGCCGACGGATCGACGGATCGGTTGAAGACGTCATGTCGACAACAACTCTCCGCTGTCATAGGAACAATACGTCCCCAGAGCCCCCTGGTTATTTGCCAGTTGAGGCTTTCTCCGTTTTTTCCACAAGTGCAGATAATGCTCCAACCGCCCAGCTCCGCCCGATGTATTCCCTCGAATCCGTGATCTTCTGATCCCAACCGCCTCCGACTGCAGGATTACAGCCGTGGCAGAAGCTCACAACGGCTCTAGCGGGCTAAGCCCGTCTTTGAGGAGGATGTAACGGCCCTTAAGTACCGTCACATGCAATCAACAAATGCATTGATTTCCCGTGAAATACACTGACACAAATTCAGCTATTTTGCTACCTCGTGCAGCGATGAATCAGCACGATGAAACAATACTTTTACTCGGAATATTTTGGATTGCATCATATATCGGCCTATATAAACCGGCGAAAACGCAACCAAAGCATCATTCCTCGAGTGATCACCTCCCCCAAGGTTGCTACGGCAGAGATACTAGGAGCACAAGTAAAATCCTTATCCTCCCATCCTCGTAAGTTCATTCATTCCGCGAGTCACTTCATCCGCGTCAATATTACCTATTCGGGAAGCGTTACAACTGGCAATATCGAATTCTCAATCAATTCAATAAATACCTTCTGATTCACTCAATATCGCCTTTTAATACGGAGATAACCCGCAAGTTGACACCACCACCTCACACCGCACAACCTGGAGTCTAGTGAGGGGTGGTCCCTCAGTCCCTCACAAGGCTACCAGATAGGTGTTGAACCGTCAGTTGGGCAGCCCAGGTGACAGAAAGTTTGGCCAACACCACCCAAGCTGCGCGGAACCATTAGGAACCAATCAAAAGAAGAATCGATATTACGAAGCGCTCGGCGCTTTAGCAAAACCAAGTTTTTTCCAAACATTCATATTGCGCCCTCTTAATTTGCAGTCTGGGCAGGTAATGCAACCGATATTCATCGCGTTTTTGTGCTACAAAAGCAAGCCGTTAGGACAATTTTTGGTGTAAGCAGAGAAACACATTGCGCCCCTTTTTTTATTAAAGCTGGTATCCTTACCATGTCGTCCATGTACATATATCAGTGCCTTTTATACGCCAAAGAGAATCTTTTAATTTGCGAGCTTCACTCCACTCGACATAGCCATAATACGCGACATAAAAACAATGTGTTATTCCCTAAAGTACGCTTGACTAAATATCAAAAAACATTTTTATATATTAGTTTTAAATTGTTCAATGCTTTGCCGTCATCGACGAGAAGACTTGAGATGGCAGCATATAAAATCTGCTTGAAAATTCAGTTAGTCAAACATGCCCTTTACAAACTGGACGACTTTTATGATATTGCGTCCACAATGCTTGATTATAAATAACCATATTATGACTATACTTTCTCACTAAGTTTTAGATTTTATTGATATTGTTTTTAATTAGGTACGCATGTTTCAGAATTTCTGTTATTTATTGTTTTATTATTGATTATTTTGTAAATTTGACTATTTTTAAGTAATCACCTCTGATTACAATTATTTTTTTCTTTTAATTAATCAAAGCGGTTTTATCATCCGGTAAATTATGATTGTAAAATTTGACATGTTCCTCAGTATTGTGAAATGCCATATTGGAATGAATAAATGATGATGATGATGGTGATGGTATTTCGTTTTGCCCCCTCCCCCCCCCCCCCCGGATTTGGGTCTGCCTGTAGTGTTTTTCTTCACAAGTTACAGTCCCATTATATTATTTTCATTTACCAGGTCCAGTGCATCACGACGACTTGCTGTACCTCTTCTACGTGGAACTTCTGTTTCCAAGATTTAACGACACCGACCCTGAAATGCAGACAGTGAATATCCTGACAAAAATGTGGACCGACTTCGCCAGATGTGGAAACCCGACGCCCACCGAAAACGGCTTCAAGTGGGAACCATTCCAAGCGGAAAAGCAAAATTATTGCGATATTGACACAAGTTTGGAAATGAAGCAATGCTTGTATTGTGAGAGATATAAAGTTTGGGATAGGGAGTTCCCTCTGCCTGAAGGTTTTAAAAATTAAAAAAAAGTGTTTCCGCCCGGGATCGAACCGGGGGCCTTCCGCGTGTTAGGCGGATGTGATAACCACTACACCACGGAAACCGATACGAACCGTTCCTGTAATTCACGTAATATTTCGCATTTTCGTATATTATAATTTAAGATTAAGATTTAAAATTATTTGTTTGGAATGTAGGGAGTCATTAATATTAACAAAAAGTAATAAATCTGTTTTTATTTTTAACTAAATGTATTTATATTTGTGAAGTATTACTGCCATCTATCGGATGATAATGGAAGTACCAGCAAGACGTACGCGGTTTTCTACTGATTTCAGAAGGACGCCATCAACAGCCCGGCTAGCTCAGTCGGTAGAGCATGAGACTCTTAATCTCAGGGTCGTGGGTTCGAGCCCCACGTTGGGCGGATTTTTTCAGTTTTTTTATTTTCAGCTTATAGTAATAAAAACATTTTTTTATCATTTTGTTGTCGTTTGCGCTTATCTGTTCGTACTGTTCAACTCCTTCAAAGATACCGGTTAATTAAAACTCGCCTCGTAAATGGATGTTTTTGTTTTATTTTAATCAGCTATTTGGGTTTATTAAAAACGCAAAAGCGACAAAGCGTGTCAGTTTTTTCGAGACTCCAAATTATGAAATCCTAAGTACATTTGACGTTTTTGATAGCGTTATTTATACACGAGCCGAGCTTAAATTACCAGTGTGTAGTTTATTAAAGATAATATTTTTAGATATATTTTAACACAGAGATATTATAAGTAGACATTTGTGAAAACATCTAATCAGTGCACTCATATCATCGCTCGTCGCCCTCACTAAACTATTATTATAAATAGTCATCTTCGTGTGTGAATAATCGCTCATCGCTGCCTTTGATCGCTGTGACGAAACCTTTCTGAACGTACCTACGCAAAACGTACGAACCTCTGGCGGACGGCAAGGGACGGCTCAGCTGTCAGATCACAGATTATCTGTCACACGCCAAACTTTGGCTTGTCGCACGCCAAACTTTTAGGTTATTTTTGTGTAATGTAAACCGGTAAGCCAAATTAGATCAACCATGGACGAAAACAACGAAGGAAAGCGTCCACAATTCGGAAACAGACTTTTAAACGAAGAAGACGACGTATTCAAGCACAACGCCTGGTAAAATTAAAGTACTCAAGTATATCCTTTAACCCGGCGTGAGTCTGGTCGGGCATCTCACACCCGAGTATTTTATAATTTCCTATATAACGGAATTCCTCCAGAGAATTCCTCTTGTTTGTCTCAGTAGCTAGAGATGGGAGATAGGGCTAAGAAGTGCTTTTTGGCCAATGGTACTGCGGCGCACCTATACTTAAGTAGAGAGTATTTTTGATGATAACATTGTTGTAAATAACATGACAGGAAAGTTTGAGAACCATCTGAAGCTAAAAAAATGTTATTATTTACGTTTAAGAGATAAAATTGTGTCTTTGTTGATGTAGCAAAAACTACCTTTTAATTTAATTATTTTGAGTTGTTTTATTAAAAAAAGGTCGAAAAATATGATATTTTTGCAGTTTAGCAAACACGTCTGAGTGTTTGATATGTAGACACATTGAAGATGTTTTAATGTCACTCCACTATATTCACCACACTGATTCCGAATCTGTAAAAATCTTTGCGCAAAGTCTATAAATAAAGGAGTTATACGCGTTAAAGAAGCGTCAAACACTTACGTATATGACGGTAGGTTAAATTAGTTTCATTGTAAATGATTAAAAAATAATAATACGCCTGTCAGCTCTGACGCGCGACTGGAGTGTGTATCTCTCAGTTGCAATCTGCTGATTTGATATCTGTCTCATTTCATCATTCGACAAATGTATGATCGGTATGGGTCAGAAGCTAGCAAATTTCATCGAAGTTATGGTCTCCTATTGAGTATTGTTGCACTCTTTTCAATTTTCGAACTTTACTGACATTAAACGTAATGCTTTTTGTTAACGTTTGATTTCATTCTCCATCAATTTCTCATACCGGCGGCTTCAATTGAAATCGATTCCAAAATTGAAGAGTAAACTCCAAAAATGAATTTACGGCATGAAGTTTGTAGCACTTGTGTTTCGGTGATGTTGCAACTGCCATTGTCCAGGGCAAACTGGGCAGACTGTCCAGTCTACCCTGGATAAAGGTGTTTGCAACATCGCCAAAACGTCAGGTGCTACAAACTTCACACGGTATATTCGTTTTTGTCTTATTAATAATGTCAAACAACCGTGATAGTCGTCGGTTTCGTAAGTTATTGTTTTTTTTTAAACGATTCATAAACACATTGCGATTCATTCGACGTTTCATAAACATTTATAACAATGTGGCGGGAGGTTAAGTTGTTTAAAAAAAAAATGGAGTTTGCTAAACAGCAATAATTCCTATACTTGAAATAAAAATCACAATAATAATATGAAAAACATAAAAAACTCTACTGGGTACCTTTAAATGCCACAATGTTATGCCGCCAGACTCATACCAGGTTAAAATCAGCATAAATAGGTACCCTAATATGATTTACTAATTTACTGAAAACATTAACACAGGGACAACGTTCAGTGGAGCACCGAACTAGAAGACGATGCTAAAAGGAAAGTAGCTAAAAATTCAGAGATTTTATTTACCGCCGACGATGTGGAAAACTTTGAAATCGACGCGGATAAACACTGGAACTGCTTTTACGACATACACAGCAACAGATTCTTCAAAGATCGCCATTGGCTCTTCACCGAATTCCCGGAATTGGCGCCGAATTACAAAGAAGCACCCGAGCGGGTGTATCCTTCGGAGAGCAGTAAAGTCAATTTAGAAGTTGCATCGTTTAAGCCGAGCGAAAAACGCACGATCTTCGAAATCGGCTGTGGCGTCGGAAACACGATCTTTCCGATACTGCAGTACGATAAAGACGAGAATCTTTTCGTTTACGGGTGCGACTTTTCAGCGAAGGCTATCGATATTATGAAAGAGAATACATTGTACGATACGAAAAGATGTAACGTCTTTGTTTTGGATGCAACGCAAGATGATTGGGCCGTGCCGTTTGAAGAGAATTCAGTTGATATTATCGTGCTGATATTTGTGCTCTCTGCCATTTGTCCAGAGAGGTTTGTTTATTTAATTTTATATTATTGTTATATTTTCTACACGCGTTTTGTAGTAAAATCGTAGCTGCCAAAATCTAGTACGTCATTGGGCAATCTAATACATCCGGCAATATCGAAGCACGTAGTAAGTGGCCGTAGTGAGTCAAATAATCTACAAGCCCGCATTGACTTCCACAAAAAGTTCCTTAATGGAATCAGCCAGAATGGCACTGGTCTGGGATATGGCAGTACAACCATGAGCGATGTGGACTTGAAGAAGTCTCTCTTGCGGGGGGATTACAACAGCAATAGTATGGCTCACGCTATTGGCCTTCAATGCCAGAATGATTGGACAACAATTAGAGACTTTTGCATTCCTCCTCCAATGCACTGGAAAGTAATGTTGTATGACTGGACGCCAGAGATGCTGAAATTTTATTTAAATGCCTTACAGCATACACTTTCAGACCCCAGTAACCTCGCTCGTTGGAGCTATGCCGAGGATAGTTCATGTCCCCTTTGTAGCAACACCCCTTGCACAGCTAGACATATTCTAGCTGGCTGCAAGGTGGCCTTGGATCAAGGACAGTACACTTACCGCCACGACAAAGTCCTTGCTGTTATTCGCGAGGTACTTAGCCTCTCAGTGGCTCGTGCCAACAAGGGTTCCACAGTATCCTCCAAACCCCCAATACAGTTTGTGCGGGTTGGCTCTAAAGGCAAAAAACATCTCACTGCAAAACCTTTCTCAATAATCGAGAAAGCTTCAGATTGGATTATGGAGGTCGATTCGGTCTCTAAGCAGTATAAATTCCCTGAAAGTGTCGGATGCACAGCCCTGCGTCCAGATATAACTCTTTACTCTCTATCTCGGAAGATGGTACTTATTGTAGAATTAACTGTTCCATGGGAATCAAATATCCCAAAAGACCACGAGTACAAACTAAATAAATACCATAATCTCGCAAATGCCGTCACCCGGAACGGCTTCACTGTTCACCTTCATGCGGTGGAAGTTGGCGCTCGTGGCCTGCCAGCTAAATTTCTGTTTCATCTTTTCAAAGATCTTGGTCTCTCCAGGAAAATAATCAACTCCTTCCTAGAAAAAATATCTAAAACCGCAATTTCCACATCTCAAATTCTATGGTTTCGAAGGGGGAGTGAATGGGTGATAAGTTGAATGCTGACATGTGGCAAGACAGCTGTCCTAAACCTATCACAGCCGGTCGTTAGTCCGGAGTCCACCGCTTACCCCCCAGAAGCGAAAATAATAGTATTATGAAGCGCCCGACTCCAACCGGTCTGAATTCCATGGCAGCTCCATTTCTATTTTTTTTTAATCAATGGGTTCATATTGTTATTAGATTAAGGCATATATAATTTGTTTTTAGGCAACAAATTAGTTGTGATCTGTAATGGCTATTGTTACAAATTATTATTAATATTATTATTTATTCTGGATAGGCACCTTTGCTGATATGTCCAGATTAGATCTGATATGTCCAGATTAGATCTTAGTCATAAACAATATTATTTTTTTAGGAACAAATCAAGTCTGTAATTAAATTGACTGGCAGAGCTTGCACTAATCATTTCAAATGGTAGTTTATTCCACATGTCCACCGCAGCACATGTATTTTGCAGACCGTTCTTAAGAGGATTGGATTTAAATTTTGCACGGTTGATTTTTGTTTTGATAAGATTTATGTAGACATTGAATTTGTGAATATTCTTTAGCCCAAGTACATCATAATAATTTGTGAGAATTGTATATATCTCAACCAGGTCCTTTCTTTGTCTTCTTTGTTTGACAGTCATCAGTCCAAGTGAGTCAAGCGATCTTCAGAATTGCCATTTTCAGGCCCACTGGCATTTTGGTTGCCCTTCGCTGCACCTTTTCCAGGACATCTACATCGTTGCGTAGGGATTCCATAGCTGATACTCATACCCAAGAATAGGTCTCATATATGCCTTTTATAAACACCTCTATTGATAGATGTTGGAAAGCCTTCCTTATTTTTTTATTTTTATTTTTTCAAATAAGCCAGTTGGTAGGAATCCCTACTCTTGGTATAGTCAAATTGAATAACTGGTATTATACCTTGTGGTATAATATTTTTTTAAAATATGGACTATTATTTTTTAATTGTAAAACAATTATTATTTCAATTTAAAATAGATTTAGGATCTTTTTAAAATAATTGGAGCTGCTAAATTACTGCAGATAGTCAAAATATAAAAACGAAGAGTCGGTTATAAAACAGTAAAATTAAAATTATAAAAAATATTAAATTAAATCAATAACAATGTCGCAATAGAAATAGTCAATATAATTTTTTGACTATCAATGATTGTATTTAGTAATGTAAATAATCAAAATTAGAAAATAAAAAAAAATAAAAGATTGTAATATAAATAATTATGGAAGATTAGGAAAATCAATAATCTCAAAGTTCTTAACAGAATACATTGCGTTCTTAATAAGCATATCCTGGACCTTGCTCTTAAATTGAACGTCTCCAAGACCCGTGACGCACAATGGAATCTTGTTATAAAAAATATTGGACTGATACAGGAAACTATTTCTAACCTTACTTAATCGCACTTTGCAAGGACGCAAGTCTTGGTTGTTTCGCGTGTTATGCGAATGAACATCCAAATTTGTTGGAGTGTTGCTGATATTTTTTCGTGCGTACATAACACCCTGGTATATATAAGCGTATATATATAGTTGATCTTATAGCGACTGCAATTGTGTTTTTCCAATTTAAGATCACTATTTGTTATTCCAAGATCTTTTTGTTGCCTAACTGCTTCTAATCAAATGAATGAAATAAAATGAAAATAAACCCCCACCGCGTGGTAATCCAACAGATGGCACTATCATTTTTTATTTTTCTCTTTTGATGACTTTTATCATTTTTCTCTTTTGATGACATATCTACAGACCGAGAGCTATTTTTAGACACCTCAACCAAATTTTTATGCCTAACCGTTCTCTCAATTTGACGTTTACAGGCAAAACACGTTTATTTTTTCTACTATTTCTCTTTTGATGACTTTCTTTTATTATTCTCTTTTGATGACACATCTACAGATCGAGAGCTTTTTATACACTTCAATCAAATTTTTACACCTAGCCGTTCTCTCAATATGGCAGTTACAGAAAAATACACCTTTCAAATTAATATATAGATAAACCCCCTAATGCTTCCTTCATTCTGTAGGCTGCAGCTGCTGATTAGTATACATATTATTCTTTATGTTTATATTTTTTATAATTTTCGAATTATATTTTACAGGATGGATCAAGTTATTCTAAACATGTATAAATACCTCAAGCCAGGGGGCTTAGTCGTATTCCGCGATTACGGAAGGTACGATCTTGCGCAGCTGCGATTCAAGAAAGGACGATGTTTGGCAGAAAATTTCTATGCTCGAGGCGACGGCACCAGGGTGTACTTTTTTACGGAAGACGAGATACGTGACCTTTTTGCAAAGCATAATTTTGTCGAGGAACAGAATTTGGTGGATCGACGGTTACAAGTGAATCGGGGCAAGCAATTGACCATGTACCGAGTGTGGATACAAGCCAAATATAGAAAACCAACTTGATGACATGTTTTATTTCAATTTTTATCCGCTTTGGTAGAGAATAAAATTCTGGAAAAATAAAACATACATTTTTTTCTGTTTACTTAATAAACAAACTTAATTTTCCAAGTTTTTTACTTGTTTGTAAGGCATGACTCTGAAGTTTAGCTGGCGGGTGCAAGCTATCAAATATTTGTAGTTTTCAAATTATTTTAGTTTTGTTTTATTTTAAAACCTCAAAAACCATGAATCGCTATATTTAGGTAAATACATAGCAAATGATCCCCGCTACCAATACACCGTGCTGCATGTCTTCCTCGGTCAAAAATAATGACCTAAAACATAAAAAAAAAAAAATCTTGGTAACAAAGGTGTATTTGTTTAAAAAACAAATAAGCTATTGCATTTTTTTCTTTGGTTTTTTGTTTTTATTGCCACCATTGTCAAAATCCGTTTTCACACCTGTAAGTTGCGGCCAGTGGGATCAGTACTTTAAGGTTTTTTCCGGTAATGGATACTTACCACCGATCTTCCGCCAAAATGTTGCTGGTTGTGTGTTTTCGAAATATATTTTCGGTGTCTTGTGTTCGCGAAGAGTAAGGAATTGTGTTTTGGCTTCAATTTCAGTATCTGGAAATATTCCTTCATCCAGTGTAAGGGGTGTGTTAGCACCCAAGCATTTACTTTGCAATTTTCCAAAGAAAGTATTTGCAAGAATGTACTACTGGGAAAATTAAAACGTTCTCAACTCAAGCTCTGCGTTGGTAAAACTGCAAGACGGGTTGGTGAAGATGCTCTTTAACCCCTCTCCTCGCGGAGTAAAAATTCAGCTGTCCCATTCGCGCGCGACCTTTTCGCGCGCAAAATCGACGACCTTGATAAAAACGACCATAACTTGTAAACCACTATACGGATCATAAAAAGAAGAACTGTAAAATGATCGCATTGAAATTTGACATGTAAAACATTATAACCTTATCTCGTAAATCAATTAAGATAATAATTGTTTTTTCGCAAACGGCCTCAATCGTGTCGTCATCACTGGACCAAGTGGGACGCCTGTCATTCCAGTGTATTAAAACTTGCATCCCCAAAAGGACGCCTGTCATTTGTCGGGCTAAGGAGCTAAACCGCATTAGTAAGCAAGGTTTGATGAGACCCCTCTCCTATTGTACGAGGTTTCTTGTTTTCGACAATTCGAAGAGCAATGCGGTAGGAAGTTTCTGAATCCATACCCCAACTTTTCAGTGCAGCTTTACTTTTCTTACGTTTTCTAATTTACTGACAAATCCTCAACCCTTCAAGCCCTGCGACTTCTATATCGAAGTAAACTGAACACGTCCAGGAAAAGTGATTTGATGGGGTTTTTCGTGTCATTCCGTATTCAGTTGTATTTTATTTAAATGCATACATACAGAATGACACGAAAAACCCAATCAAATCACTTTTCCTGGACGCGTTCAGTTGACTTCGATATCGAAGTCGCGGGGCTTGAAGAGTTAAGGTGAAATAAGACCTGAGAAAAATATCTGAAATGGGCATTCCCGACAATAGGCGGGGTCACATCTGTAGGGATTGACCAATAAAAATCCAGCATTGATGAAGCGTCGCGCAGTCTTCGCAGTCGATTCGGAGCGCCAACACAGTAAAACTATTTGCGCAGTATAAAGGTGCAATGGTATAAAAGTAAAGCATATTTATTGTAACTCTCCGAGCGCTCTCGCGTTTTAATTAATTTAGGGCCTAAATAAAAAATGTGGCGACGCTAGAGAATTAACCAGCCGATATAATTAAATTAAAATAAAACACCGCTTACACTGTAGGAGTGATCGCGCCTGAAAGTTTTCGAAATCAGTTTAAAGCCTGAATGTCCAAGGCAATGACCAACTTTTTTGGGTCTAAATTATAAATTGGTTCTTTATTGAGGGATTCGCTTACAAACTTTTTTAAATTAGGGCTTACATTTTTCAAAAAAATCATGAAACTAATGTTCTTTAGATATGGCCTTTCCCAGGTATCACGTCATTTTAATAATAATTAGTAATTAGGTAGGTAGTTAGGTCCAATAAAGATGAAAATTTCATTTTATATATAATACCCCTTTGGGATAAATACCTCCAGGTTGATGCATCACTGATGATGAATCACTGATGCAGAATAACCTTTCGTAAAAGAAATGCTAATATTCAGCATTTTAAAAAAGGTAAAAAATTGAAATAAAGAGTAAAACTATTTTTTTCATGTTTCCACGTTGGTAAAAGACTGAAGTCATAGCCCGCCCATACTCTGCAGTCTAAAAATCTAGCAAACTAGATTTATAATGGCATGCGCTCAAGAATAGGATTTCGCAAAACCGAGAGATAGAAAGGGATGGACATTTTAAGAACACTAAATTTTAGACTGGTTTCAAGAATCGCAGTACCTACCCAGATGCCAGCCATTAACCCCTGGGTGGCCACGCCCGCCGGTCGTCGTCGTTTTTCGTATTATCCGTAATATATTCGAATGTATGCATTTGTCGGCTCTATTTCGTCCTCCACTGCGTTTAAAGCCTGTCATTGAAGCGAGCCATTGAATAAGCCACCGTATGTATTAGTATGCTTGCACACACCTACAAACAAATTTTCGAAGGCTTTGAAAATTTTGCTTGGAATGACTGGCTTCCGAAAGCTTAAGAAAGGACAACAGGTATAAAACCCAGGAATCGAAAAAAAAAAACAGCATCATTCTTTTACATTTTTATTAAGTCACACTTCATTTTGTGGCATTGCTTTAAAAACCCATTTTTTTATCTAAAAAATAAATTACCTCTAATATAATTTCCTTATAAAGTATGGCTTTGAATACTAAAATTCGGGGACGGCTACATTATGCTGAATTTTAAAAATATAAGGAACAAGCCGAGGAACAAAGGAATAAAATCACAATAAAATATTAAAAACTAAAAACGATATAAATATCTGAAATAAAAGCACAAAATCTAAACTCGAAATAAATATGTCTGTTTTAAACTGAGTGGTAAACTTACAATAGCAATACTATCGCTTAAATTAAAATTTATAATTTAAAACAGCCTATAGTTGCGTTTATTTTCTCTAAAAAGCGTCATAAAATGTACAAGGACAGAATAATAGTGGACTTTTGGCACTATAACGAGTGACTCAATATAAATAGTGGATTAAAATAAAAATAAGATTATTTTCCTAAGATACTTAAAATCAAATCAGATCACAAGTTAACACTCATTTTGAAACACGCACGCACACACAAATACATATATCACATCCGTAAAAAGAGACTTATCTAGCTTTGCTCGTGGCAAAACAAGTAAATCAATTTTTAATGGTAACTAAACGGAATCACACTTATTCTACGATAAAAATGGCATTTTAAAATTGGACGTAGCGTTAAAATCTGAAGGGCATTAAAACTCGATTGTCTCTAATGTCGGCAGTAAGTGAAAAATGTCGTAAAAATGTAGATATGTCGCTAATTTAGAGATAGTTAAGATCGAAAAGGCAGTGAGACGAATCCCGATGTTCGTTTTAAGAAAAAAAATATTTTTAAAAATATACATCAAAACGTTAAAAAGGCATTTTTTTTTGTCTGGTGTCTTTATCACAAAGTGCACTTGAAAGTATAGAATCTTAAAGCTACGTTTATTGCACGGTTGTTTTTCGATGAGTCGCTGCGCGCCGGTGGGATCACGAAGAAGGCGGTTTTACTAGGCCTGTGTTGTACGCCGTTTGGATGCTTTCGCATACAAACTTATATTGACCCTGGAAAAAAAAACAATTATCGTTAGTTTCTCGGAGGCTGGGCTTTAAGTGCGCCTTCACACGGGGCAACTTTAGAGAAAGCAATGTTTATGTATTTTTGCAGAGCGCCTTCACATGTGACAACTTCAAATTATTAACATATTTTTAAACATGTATGTTGAGTATATTTTAACATTGAACTAACTACCAAAAAATATTTGACTTTGTTATATATTATTTTGACAATGAATTGTACTTTTTAGACTAGGTATTTTTATATTAAATCCTATATTACTTAACATATATTAAATATTAATGACAGAAACATTTATTTTTACACAGCCACTAACCAAATACCTCACCTTGACCTCTCCTTTATCCTTCCCTGGGCAATCTTAGCACAAGTTACTGACATATATTTGTATAAGTTTATTTTAAATTTAACTTTACTAACGGGTCCGCCATGTAACGTTTTTTTTTTCAACTAGTGCTTATTTCGTGTATGGCAACACTTACCTCATGTCTGATTTGACAGATAATTAGTTTTATCCTTCCGCTGAACGAATATGGTTGTGTATACGCTTGAACAACGCTGGGAAATCTTGCGACATTACTTTGAAAATCATGGTAATGTTGCAGAATGTGTGCGAAAATGGCGTACGGATTTTGGAAGAAGAGAAGCACCGTCAGCTCCGTATGTTCGTTACCTTGTGAAAAAAGTGAAAGAAACTGGCATCCTCATCGATAAACCAACGCGTGAAAAGCCAAAAACAGTGCGTACACCCGAGAATATTGCTGCTGTGGCCGAAAGTGTGCGTGAATCGCCATCAACATCAGTTCGCCGTCGTTCTCAACAATTGGACATTTTGCAGACATCATTGAGACGAATTTTGCGTAAAGACCTTGGTATGACGCCGTACAAAGTCCAATTGGTTCAGGAGTTGAAGCCAACTGACCATTCAATGCGTTTTAGCTTCGCTAAGTGGGCCTGCGATCGACTTGCAGAAGATGCGGATTTTGCCAAAAAAATCATCTTTTCAGATGAAGCTCATTTCCATCTTGGCGGGTATGTAAACAAGCAGAATTGTCGCATTTGGGGCACAGAAAACCCGCACACATTCATTGAAAAGCCGGTGCACCCAAAACGAGTCACTGTTTGGTGCGGATTTTGGTCCAGAGGCATAATTGGGCCATTTTTCTTCGAAAATGAGCAAGGAGTGGCCGTTACCGTCAATGGCGATCGTTATCGGGCCATGTTGAACGAATTTTTATTCACAGAAATTGAAGAGGAGGATATTGGCAACATTTGATTTCAACAGGACGGCGCTACGTGCCACACAGCCAACGCTACACTTGATGTTTTGCGCCCTGTTTTTGAAAATCGCATTATCAGCCGCAGAGCTGATGTCGTTTGGCCACCTAGGAGCTGCGATTTGACACCGTTGGACTACTTTTTGTAGGGTGCCTTCAAAGATAAGTGTTACGCCGACAAACCAGAGACAATTGACGCTTTAAAGGACAATATTCGTGAAGCCATTGGTGAAATACAGCTGCACACAATCGATAATGTACTTAAAAATTGGACCCATCGTGTAGGCTACTGCATGGCCAGCCGAGGCAGCCATTTGAATGAAATTATTTTCCATCATTAACCGGAGGGATTGTACTTTCAAATAAAAAAAGAAATTTGAAAAAATATTCAGTAGTTTTTTTTTTATAGCATTTTCAAAAAAAAAAAGTTATTTGGCGGACCCTTTACTTCTTTATGTATTGTACTGTGAAAATGAGAAATTATTTTATCAAATGGTTGACTGTAAGATATCGCTATAGCGATAAGTCCACCATTTGTGCATAAATTGTCTTTTTTATTAAACCAGTGTAATATTCATTAAGTTATGTTTTTATACCACAATAAAGTTATTCTATTCTATTCTATTCTATTACTGTTTCTTTCTTTTCTCACAAATAATTTTATTTAAATTATTTAATCGAAATTTATATTATATTTAATGCCGATTAAATAATGGAATTGCATTTTATTTATTATATTATCTTTCAATATTTTTTATTATTATATATTTTCTATTATTATATATTTATATAATAATAGAAATTATAATATATATTGTATATTTTATATATTATTATATATTTTATATACATATATATAATATATATTATTTATTATAATATATATTATATATTTTTTATTATTATATATTTTCTATTATTATTATATTTTTTTTTTGAAGACCACATTTTAGGGCAAATTAGTGTTATTAGCTTTTTACTAAAACTTGTACATTTGTAAGCAATCAAGCAAACTTGATTGTAATATTAGAGTCCTGCGCACCCTAGAACGGGCTAGTCCCAGTTGGGTGACAGAATCAAATAAGCGAAAGGTTAAGGTTTTGCCATTCGGTTCCTGTTATTTTTGTAAGCAAATCAATGTTTTATAGTAATTAATTCCTAAATAAATAATAAAACTGCAATGTCGCATCCGCTCCATGGTTGACGGAAAATGCTCAAAAGTCGCCGGTCGGAAGCAGATGGTGGTTTATACTCCTCGGTCATTGGGCACATGAATCAAACCTATGTCTTATAATTTAATTTTATTAATACCATTGGATTATATAGTGTATTAGAGATCGCTCAATGCCATAACTAGGGTTGTCGACTACAGCGGGCAAGGCTACAGGCTACAGCGTCACCTCAGGAAGTTTTAACGATTAGTCGTTTAATCTCCCTGGAGTGAGTGCAGAAGTCTTGAGGACAAAACAGTCCACCATCTAGCTACGCCACAAGCCAGTAAGAGACCAACGCATTAACCGCGAGATAGCCAGGAGTGTTACCCGGCGGGCTTACACTCACGCCCTTACTTCCAATTGTGACCAGATTACTCCAGTGTCTCGATTGGTTACGAGTTCGAGGTCGCTTGCGCGGTCCTCTCCCTTACGAAGCGGTGAAACGGTGTTTACCGAATCTATCGCGGACCACAGCGTCTTTTGCCAGGCTGTTCACCCAGGATCGGATAGCCGATGGTCGTTTCAAGACCAGTCGCCGTAAGGTCCGCAACCACCCCCGATCTATAGGAAACAGTACTGCTTCCAGACTCCCCCGACTGTTAGTCAGAGTGCTTAGTCGATTGGCTTACGCCGCACGGTGCGCAGACCGTCCAGGAGCGCCAGAAAGTTGATTCCCAGGGGAAACTGACCATAAGGCCAGAGTCCTACCCAGGCTCGCACTTCATGCGTGGAGGCCGTCGGATAGGTGTTGACCCGTGAGTGTGACCAACCCTGAACAGGATGGGTCTTCGTGGCCAACCCAGCAAGGGCCCATTAACTCCCAAAGTACGTGCCATAGTACGTTTGGCAAACCTTCTACGCTTTCGACATTCAGGTAGCGCTGACAGCAATGTACGCTGAAACTAATAGCAATTTCTTTGGCCATCTATAATAACATTGATAATAATGTTTTTTTTTTATAAAAGACTGCTTGATTTGATTTAATTTATTTTTTTATAAAAACAAAACACTTAAATTAAATTTAACAATAATAACATTTAATTATTAGTACTATCTATCACATTTTTTATATAGGTTGATTAGATTACATCACAGAAATAATATGGAGAGATAAAATGCGATCTATTAGTCTATTATTAAACATTAAAGTGAGTAATTATTATGTGTTTAAATCTGTATGCCAAATAAAAAATTGACATCCTTATGTAAACAATATTAAATAATAAGAGCTATGATTTAACCCTTAAGGTACACATTTATTTACGTGTATTGAGTGCTTATATTATGCACTGCAATAAACTTCAGGAGAGTCTAGTGAGGGTTTAGTTATTATGAACATCAGCCACATATGTTTTTATTTTGTGGAATTATAGGATCGATTATCATTTTTTTAAAAATCAAGAAAGAGAAAATGAAAGCAGTGAGTATGTATTTTTGTCTAATTTCTAGATCCCGCCAGACGCAATCCGCGATTTCTAAAAGTAGCCAGACTTCTTTCAAATGATAATCAATTTGTATTATAAGTTTTAAACGTGTAAAAATTAGGGTGTCCTATCCGTACGACATTTATAAGTGAAATGAAATGATTGTTGCTAAGTCAAAACATCCGCTTGACGAGTATCAGCCGTCAAATGTACCCAAAGGGTTCTAAATCGTTTCTTAATTTATTTCAAGATAGGATACCGTATAGGCGAGTTTAGTGCGCCATCTATAGTGTGCCGCCGTTTTACCATGATCGCCGCCATATTGAACATAGGAGAAGATTAATGAATGTTTGGAACTATGAGTGCTATTTACTCGTTGCGTTTTGCAGTAAATTCGAGCTGCCAAATTGGACTACTGCATTTAACCCCTCAAGACAGTAAGGTCCCGAATTAGGTAGGATGTATTGTAGTCAATGCTCAGTAACGTCCCAAAAACGAGCGCAGCGCGGCGCGACAAACCGCGCTCTCAACAAACTGAATTTACACCAAAATCACAGTGCAACCAGTATAAAATAAAATTAAATAAAATACAAACGGAGCTGCCATGGAATTCACCGACCAAAAATCGGGCCCATCATATATAATTATTACACTTCTGGGAGGTGAAGGGTAGATTCCGGACTTACGACCGGCTTTGATAGGTTTAGGACAGCTGTCTTGCCACATGTGAGCGTTCACCTTACCACCCATTCACTCCCCCTTCGAAGCCATAGAATTTGAGATGCAGAAATCGCGGTTTTAGATAATTTTTCTAGAAAGGAGTTGATTATTTTCCTGGAGAGACCAAGATCTTTAAAAAGGTGAAACAAAGATTTAGCTGGCAGGCCACGAGGGCCTACTTCCACCGCGTGAAGGTGAACAGTGAAGCCGTTCCGGGTGACGGCATTTGCGAGGTCATGGTATTTATTTAATTTGTACTCGTGGTCTTTTGGGATATTTGATTCCCATGGAACAGTTAACTCTACGATAAGGACTATCTTCCGAGATAGAGAGTAAAGAGTTATATCTGGACGCAGGGCTGTGCATCCGAGACTTTTTAGGGGATTTATACTGCTTAGAGACCGAATCGACCTCCATAATCCAATCTGAAGCTTTCTCGATTATTGAGAAAATTATTAGATTATTAGATATGTGTGAGAAAGACGGATAAATTCTGTATTGTACGATTATTCAGTCGTGCTTCTTGCAGTCTAGAATCCCTAATATAATTGTTTGTATTCTGGGGGCACTTAGTCGAGTGCTGCCATTGCTCGGATCAGTGCTTCTCTTCGGATATTATGTAGCTTCTCTTCGGATATATGTGTGAAAATCAATATAACGATTTGGTAAAGCATGCAAGCATGCAACGATAGATTTAATAAAGCATGCAATAACGTACACAAATGTGTTTACAATTTCTAGATAGGGTTTCGTATTTTGAGATAAAACATCGATAACGCTGAATAAGTAAGTTTCTTTTAGTTCTTCAAATTTCTAATAATTATTCATAATTATCTAATTGTTTTACAAAATGAGGTTTTAATGTTTTATATTTCAAATTTCAATGCGATTCTACAATTCTTCTTTTTATGATCCATCAAGTAGTTTCTTTCTTATGATCGTTTTTCTAAAGTGCTATATTTTTGACCTTCAACTCTCAGAAATAACAGGTGACTGCGAAGATTTACACCTGCTGCTTGAGAGGTTAACAATCTAATACGCTATTAAGTAATATAATCAATGGTAAAAAACGCTATATAATCAATGGTAAAAAAACCATTATCAATGTTATTATAGATGGCCCAAGAAATTTTCGACATCGATGCTAACAGCGCCACCTGCATTTCGACGCCAAAATGTCCTAAAGGCTTGAGCAATCTAATACAATACAAAATCAATGGTATAGGTTAGCCCTAGAATATTGACTGTAGGCAATAAGCTCGTCTTTTCCAACAAATAAAGCGTTTATTATTATAAACAGAAACATAAATGTCACTTTTTCATCTAACCTTTTTACAGATAACCATCAAAACCATTGTTTTAGTTTAAACTTGTTTATTGCTGGCTGGCTATGATAAGGCACAGTTGCTTTCTTTCAATCGTGCGATCGAAGCTACCCGTCGGGTGCTTTCGGTCAATCGGCCGTCGTCTCGTTTCCCGAGATAGAGTTGCATCTAGCGAAGGGACCCTTAGCTCTGCGGATAAAAGACTCACCGCATTCTGTATGCACATTGGCCTCTGCTCGCGCATTCGCTTCACCAAATCCAGGGGATAAACGGGTTGGCCGCGCTGGATGGACGCGAGGGCGGTCTCGGCCAGAATTAGGGCTCCGGTCCTCCCGACGCCCGCCGAGCAGTGGATGACCATGGGAGGCGCTTTGGTTGAAGATATCTCCGCCGGGTCTCTGAGCGCCGAACAGCGACTCACGAACTGCAGAAAAGCGGAGCACTCTTCGGGTACTCCGTGGTCCGGCCACGATAAATACTGCAGCTGGTGAATGCGGCGGCCTTCCGGTATACTCGGATGCTGAAAATAATTTGGAATTGTAATAATGTAGAAACGGTAATGTAGCATATGAAATAAAAGACTATAGCGGTTGTTTGGCATTAAAAAACGAGATAAAAACAACTTTCCTGCAAGTAGTTTGTAGCACCCGATATTTAGGCGATGTTGCAACTGCCTCCGTCTAAGGTAGACCGCAGACAGGGTAGACGGTTTACCCTGGTGCTACAAAATTCATGCGGTAAGGTCGTATAGTAATGTAACAACAAACAAACAAACTACTCTTAACAGAAGACAACAAGTAAATATTTTAAATAGGATAAAAAACGAATTTAAGGCGAACTAACAACGTTTCGGCTGTCGTCGTTTAGGGCAGACTGTCTACCCTAGACAACGGCGACTGCAACGTCGCCGAAACTTCGTTTTTTATATGACTCTCTGATTTCAACAAGTAAATAGATTAAAAAGAATAAAAAAACAGGACTGCTATTACATAATAAGAACTATTGTATTTTTAATTATTTATATTACGTTTTTTTAAGAAATATTTGTGGTTTATGTATTTATCCATATATACATGCATATTTCCGGAATATTCTCAATAAGACGTTCCATTTGACATTTGATATTTAGACATTTAGACAACTACTTACTTGATACTTGGACAGTTAAGGTACCCTATGACACTCGGGATGACAATGATTCTAACAATATCACACTTTTCAAAATCGGTTCCAATGTTTGGAAGTTATGATGGAAAAAAGAAACGGAAAACAAAAAAATACTCTTTACACATTAAACCCTTTTTTTGGGGTAGTCGTATAATGAACTAACACGCCCTGTATTGACAGCCACATTTAAGAAAGCTTAATTTTTTTAAACCTATAGACATAGAACCTTTTTCACTACAATTAAATTAACTTTAATTTCTATAAAGTTGATAGATTTCAAAAAAAAATAGTGCCATCTGTAGTGCGCCATCTATTCATTGCGTTTCATAGTAAAATCCTAGCTGCCAAAAGTTACTATGGCACTGAGTAATCTAGTACCCTCTATAATCAATGCTACTAGGTTTCCAGGGTGGAAGGCAGGAGGGGGGGTTTCGGAAGGACCACATGACTGTAAATGCCTATGCCACTAATCGTAATTTTCGAAGGCAGCTACACAATGCAATATCTCAAAAAATCTTGATTCTTTGCCTTACCATCAAGAGAATCTCTCTGAAGACGTAATCACCAGAAGGATGATTCTGTTCTGTGAGTGTTTCTACGGTTGGTCCGTTGAAATTGGGCGGTGCGGGTGATGGTAAGGTCTGTCCTACGTTGGGCCAGTACTGATGGCATTTGGCGCGACCTCTCTCACAGAGCACCGTCAGCATCACCACCAAAGTGGAGCCACTTTCCAGCACCATCTGCCAGAAATCGGTGACCGTGCAGGGAAGTGGACCTGTGCGGGAAGACATACAATTTAACAAACTGACAACTATAACACTGGATTATTAGGAAATAAAGCAAATACCTTGAGTGGCTATATAGGTTAGAACCAGTTCGGAATTAGGGATATCCATGTTGATGTAAGATGCATTGATGTAATCGCCGGTAGATGAACTCTTCAAAACCACTCGAGTGCTGTCATCTGCGTTAAGAAGCAATGTTATAAAAGGGCCTAATCCCACTATTCCAATCGTACATACAGTAGAGGCTCGATTATCCGAGGTAATGTGGCCCGAGGGTACCTCCGATAATCGAAAACTCGGATAACACAGACTCTGTCGTAAATCGAGGGGCAAATATACGGTAAAGTTTAAAATCAATGAAAACATAGTCAATAAAGTAAAATAATACATCTATCACATGTTTAAATGTAGTCAGTTAAAAATTCAATGCAATACATATACATAAATTATAAAATACAGTAGTGTACAGTAAAATTCGTCAAAGTTAACCCCTTGGCCAACCATTTAAAATACGGTGCGCTAGCCTGAAATGCACACAATTTGGAGTGGCCCGATTAACATATGACATGCCATGTGCGTAATAGTCAGTTTAGGCTCGACTGTTGTACCACGTGATAAACATTTTTAGCTCGAAAACCTGAGCACGAGCCTCACACATGGTTGTAGGCGAAAGGGGTAAAAAGCTTCTGTTTAACGGAACTCTCTCACTTCTTTGCCACGTTGCGGTCTTCGAGATAACCTCGGTTAACACGGAACTCGGTTAGTGGTGGCTCTACTGTATGTAGAAAGTAGGTTATCGTTTTGGCAGTGGCTTGAGTGCCAGCGTTGGCTTCCAGGTTATTTACTAGTAGTTATTTAGTTAAATTGCTGGCCAACAAGCGGCTGCCGGCATTGAATTTAATGGATTAAATTGAATGCCGGCAGCCGCGTGTATTATCCACATACTTGGAAGTATGTGGATAATACATTTAATAATTACATTTAAGATATTATAGGTACCTACTGTAGGACAAGAAGTTAACAAAGGAGAAAATTAACAAAAACGTATACGACTTGGTGGTGTGAATTTGTTAAGAAGAACCCGGTGCCCGGCGGCTGAGCACCAACCGGGCGCGTCTCCAGGTGGCGGATAGGAGAACGCCCCAAGAGGGACCCCGGCTCGAGGGATGATACCCGAGGCCGGGAGCTCTTCGGGTAGTGGTGGCTAATACACTGTGTGTGGAAGGCCCCACCGCGGACCAACTCTCCAAGCCGAGGTGTAAGCTACCGTGCTAATGGCTGCATGGCGCAGGGAGTATTGCGTCTCTTACGGTGCCTCCCGGATACCGGGCGTCCTCCGGGTAGTATAAGCCAAGCCCCGGTCATACGCGGCTCTGTCCGGGTGATATCGCATTACCGCAGTACTTGTGGGAACAAAAATGGAACCTATAAACAATAAAATTAACCTAATTGAAGCACTCCAGGGGGTGGGTTTGTCACAAAGCGAACAACAGGAGTCACCCAACGCGGGGGCGGGCCCATCAAAAAGCCCACCAAAAACCCGTATTAGATATAACGGCGCAGCAAGGCGTTGCTACAAAAAAATGATGAGAGAGGGGCTAACTGCTAACACCCGAGCCTCCAGTGCTAACTCTAAGCCAGAGGACGGGACTGCAGAGGCCCCTGGGGCTCCTAAACGCCCCAGACAAGGGCCAAACACCCCAAGCCCCTACCATCAGGCGGCAGGGAAAAGACCGAAAGTCTCCAACCAAGGTTCTTACGCCCAGGCCACAAAAGGACTCCTCAGGCTAGCCCTCATAATAAGGGGCTACCCTGACAAAAAACTTGAAGCCGGCGACATAGAAGCTATCCGGGACAAGATTGTTGACGCCATCATGGCTATTCCTGTTGGCACTAAAACACCATCCTTTACCGGCAGCTGGGAGAGGGACGGTGCAATCGTCTTCTCGTGCGCAGATGAGGAGACGGGGAACTGGCTCAGAAGCCTTTCCACGGACTTACTCGTCCAAGGGGAATCCGTGTGTGTGTTGCCGGTCGATGAGCGGCCCAAACGCCATTGAGTGGTGGTCCACGTGGAGGAGCCCAAGTACACTGTTGAGAAAGTACTTCTACTCCTCGACAAGCAAAACCCAGGTCTGAAGACCGATGGGTTGGCTGTCGCTAGGGGGAGCACGAAGAAGGATGCCTCGAGCGTCCACTTCGCCTGTCTGGTGAGCGACTCCTCATTGGCTACTCTCAGGGCCTGCAACTTCCGACCCTACTGTGGGCTTGCACGGGCATCTGTAATGCTGGTCGATAATAAGCCTAGGAAGGAGTCGGACGCAGTGGAGGGAACGGAGGGAGGTACATCAAAATGAACCACCTAAAAGTCCCCATAATCCAGATCAACTTGCACCACAGCAAAAGCGCCTCGGCGATATTGACCAGGAGCATGGCTGTGGCGCAGACAAGTATAGCACTAATCCAAGAACCTTGGATTGTTAGGGATACTATAAGTGGATTAGGAGGTTGCGGAACCATTCATAAGGCCCAACCGACTCGGAAACTCAGGACCTGCGTGGCCACTAAGGGTGTCACAGCCACTTTTCTGCCACAACTCAGCGGCAATGACCTAACGGTCGTTTTAACAAAACTCAACTTGACAGGAGACAGGACGGTGGATCTACTCATTGGGTCAGCATACATGCTTTATAACTCCACTGACCTGCCACCGCAAGAAGATATAACCAACCTAGTGACATATGCGAAACAACGCGGGCTCCAACTCCTTCTGGGTTGCGATGCGAACTCCCACCACGTGTGCTGGGGTAGTTCCAACATAAACCCGAGGGGGGTAAGCCTGCATGACTTTATCCTAGGCAATGAACTCACCATCCTCAACAGAGGGACAGAACCTACCTTCATAGACTCAAGAAGACAGGAGGTATTGGACATCACGATCAGCACAAAAGAAGTGGCCGACCTGGTTCAAGACTAAAGGGTCTCAGATGAACCCTCAGGCTCGGACCATAGGCAGATCCATCTAACGCTTCGGCACTCATTGGAAATTCAGTGGGCTCGCAACCCTAGAAATACCAACTGGGAAGGATTCAATAGGGACCTGGCTATCAAGCTCACTACGGTTCCGAATCGATTCCACACCAAAGAGCAACTAGAAACAGCAGCACAATCACTGTCTAATGCCGTTATAGACGCCTACGAGCAGAATTGCCCTTTGAAACAAAAAAACCTCTCAAAAAAGGTCCCATGGTGGAACCCAGAGCTGACCAAGCTCAGGCTTACGCTGAGAAGGTGTTTTAATAGGGCAAGAAATCACAACACTAACTCGCAACATCTTTGGGAGGAATACAAAAATGCCCGAAACGAATACAACAAGGCCATTGTTAAAGCCAAACGAAGAAGCTGGAGGGACTTTTGTGAGAGCGTGGAAACAGCTTCCGAAGCTTCCAGGCTCAACAAGATCCTCAGCTTTAACAACCGCCCCCAGCTGGGATGCCTTAAACGACCAGAGGGGGGGCACACAAGCGACACCAAGGAAACCTTGAAGCTCCTAATGGAAACACACTTTCCGGGCTTCCAGGAATCCTAACACCCAATTGCCGCAGGGGAGAATTCCAAGAGGCTCCACAAGCCCAGGGAGTGGGCCCTTGCAGCCAAGATAGTTAATCCAAAAGCAGTAGAATGGGCCGTGAGCACCTTCGACCCCTACAAATCACCTGGACCGGATGGAATATACCCAGTCCTACTACAAAAAGGGCTAAGCCAGCTGCTGGGCCCTCTAACAAAGGTACTCAGAGCGAGCATAGCCCTCAGACACGTCCCTCATGCCTGGAGCAGCGCAAGAGTCACGTTCATTCCAAAGGCAGGCAGGAACGGCCACATCTTTGCCAAAGACTGCAGACCCATTAGCCTCACCTCCTTTCTCCTGAAATCTCTGGAGAGACTAGTTGACGGCTACTTGAAAACCAACCACCTAGCTCTTCAACCGCTTGCTGATGCTCAGTATGCCTATAGGGAGGGCAGATCTACGGACACTGCCCTACATCACCTGGTGAGCACAATAGAGACACAGTTAGCGGCGAAAGGTTACGCTCTGGGAGTATTCCTGGACATCGAAGGAGCATTTGACACCACATCATATGCAACTATAAAAAACGCTATGCACAGAAGAGGAATACCAGAGACCATCATTGACTGGACATTGAGTATGCTATCAAATAGGAATCTGACCGTCTATCAAGGGGACACCTCCATCACGGGAATCCCTGCCAAGGGCTGTCCACAGGGTGGAGTCATCTCCCCCCTCTTGTGGAGCATCATTGTAGACGAACTCCTAACAGATCTACAAAACCTAGGCTTCTCTGTCTACGGCTACGCTGATGACGTGGCCATAGTAGTAAGAGGAAACTTCCTATCAATACTTAAGGAGCTCATGGACAAAGCACTTAAGACCACCCAAGACTGGTGCCAGGCCAGAGGTCTGTCCAATAATCCAAGCAAGACTAAGGCCATGATTTTCACCAGAAAATACAAACCCGAACCCGTTGAGTGTCTCAAGCTCTGGGATAAGGAGATAGAATACGCTACAGTAGTCAAATACCTTGGAGTCTATCTAGACCCAAAACTCAATTGGAAGCACCACCTCGAGCGCAAGAGAACAACCTTCTATGCCTCTTTGTGGACGTGCAAAAGAGTCATGGGAAAAACCTGGGGGTTCAAACCCAGGGTCGCCTTATGGCTCTACAGGGCAGGACTGCTGCCTAGACTAACCTATGCTGCAATAATCTGGTGGTCCAGGGTGAAAAAGCTTGAGACATTAAAAATGCTTAAAAGCCTTCAAGGTTGAAGGCTTTTAAGCATTTTGCACCTGAGGGCTGCAACTGGCGTCATGAAGACCACCCCAACAGCGGGATTAGAGGTGGCACTCTGCTGCCCGCCTCTGGACAAGCTCATCATCCACTCCGCCAGACTTACAGCATACAGACTGAAGTGTTTGGGCGAGTGGAAGCGAGGAAAGCACAATCATCCTGAGCTAAACCTCCTCCACAAAAGCCCATTCACTCTGACCCAGGATCGACTACGGAAAAAAAATTCAGTAGAGAAGTCCTATAAAATCCTAATCCCCACCAGGGAAGAATGGAAAAATCCGCAGTGGCTTCAAAGCTCGGAATGAGCTTCTGTTCTCGGAATACTTTTCCTCAGTTTTTGATGCTAACCCAGTGCAGCTGACTCAACAAAGTGTGTGTGTTTCGAGTGCTAATTACTCGCTATGCAATATTATTATTAATAAAATAGATATTAGAACTAAGTTAAAAATGTTAGATGATAGTAAAGGTCCAGGTCATGATGAAATCCCTCCCTTATTCATTAAAAAATGTTCAGCAGAAATCGTACAGCCATTGCACATTATATATAATAAATGTCTTGAGATAGGAGTATTTCCATCGCAGTGGAAGATTGCTAATATCATACCGATTCATAAATCCGGAGACAGGAATTCAGTATCTAACTACAGACCAATAAGCATACTCTCCTGTTTCGGAAAGATATTCGAATCTCTTGTCTGTGATCATGTTACACGACATTTTAAACATATAATCTGTCAGTACCAGCATGGATTCACCAAAAACCGATCGGTGGAAACTAACCTGTTGGAGTACAACCAGTACATTTCATCCGCGTTTAATAGGAAACACCAGGTGGATGCCGTGTATACCGACTTCGCTAAAGCTTTTGACAAAGTTAATCATGACATATTACATATGAAACTTGCAAATAACGGTATTCACGGTAACCTACTTAGATGGATGAAGTCGTACCTATCAAATAGGACACAAATTGTTCGTGTGAAAGGATATACATCGATCCCTGCCTTAGTTAAATCTGGTGTGCCTCAGGGATCAAATCTCGGACCACTTCTATTTTTAATATTCATTGATGATCTCTCTACGCTGTCTAAGAAGAGTCTACGCTGTCGGCATCTAATGTATGCAGATGATTTAAAAATATTCAAAGAAATACTGACAATGGAGGATTGCAATGCACTACAGAAAGATCTTTGCGAATTGAAAAAATGGTGTGAATCTAATAGAATGGAACTGAATGTTGAAAAATGTCAAATTATTCGTTTCACTAGAAATAAGCAAATTAAAGACTACCCTTACTCTATCGGCAATTCAACACTAAAATCTACAAAAAGTGTAAGAGATCTAGGAATACTTCACGACGAGCACCTGACTTTTAGAGAGCATATCAACAATGTAGTAAGTAAGAGCGAGCGAACACTGGGTTTTATATATAGGGTTACTAAACCGTTTAAAAATATTAACTCTTTTAACTTGCTCTATAATTCTCTTGTACGCAGCCAACTGGAGTTTGGTTCCATAATTTGGAATCCATACTATGAGGTGCATTCGGAAGCGATAGAGTCTGTGCAGAGGAAGTATATGCGTATGGTAACCTATAAAACCGGCCTATCACGCACTCTCTACTCTTATGAAGAGCGTTTAAATTATTTTAAGATTTTTACTCTTAGAAAGAGGAGAGAGTGCGGAAGTCTAATGTTTCTGCATAAACTTCTTAACGGCGGGATAGACTCACCAGATTTATTAGAAGCGTTAAATTTCAACGTACCATCCAGGCGACTGAGGCAGCACTTAACATTTCACCTTCCCACTTCGCAGACAAATCAATCTTTCCACAATCCTATCTCACGTACATGCCGGTTATACAACACTATAACCGATAACATTGATTTCTTCAACCTGGGACCATTAGTACAATAAATACAAACGGAGCTGCCATGGAATTCACCGACCGGAGTCGGGCCCATCATAATACTATTTTTTTTTACACTTCTGGGGGGTGAGCAGTGGATTCCGGACTTACGAACCGGCTGTGGTAGGTTTAGGACAGCTGTCTTGCCACATGTGAGCGTTCACCTTGCCACCCATTCACTCCCCCTTCGAAGCCATAGAATTTGAGATGCGCAAATCGCAGTTTTAGATAATTTTTCTAAGAAAGAGTTGATTATTTTTCTGGAAAGGCCAAGATCTTTAAAGAGGTGAAATAGAGATTTAGCTGGCAGGCCACGAGCGCCAACTTCCACCGCGTGAAGGTGAACAGTGAAGCCGTTCCGGGTTACGGCATTTGCAAGATCTTGGTATTTATTTAATTTGTACTCGTGGTCTTTTGGGATATTTGATTCCCATGGAACAGTTAATTCTACGATAAGAGCCACCTTCCGAGATAGAGAGTAAAGAGTTATATCTGGACGGAGGGCTGTGCATCCGAGACTTTCAGGGAATTTATACTGCTTAGAGACCGAATCAACCTCCAGAATCCAATCTGTAGCTTTCTCGATTATTGAGAAAGGTTTTGTAGTTAAATGTTTTTTGCCTTTAGAGCCATCCCGCACAAACTGTATTGGGGGTTTGGAGGATACTGTCAAACCCTTGTTGGCACGAGCCACTGAGAGACTAATTACCTCGCGAATAACAGCGAGAACTTTGTCATGGCGGTAAGTGTACCGTCCTTGATCTAAGGCCACCTTGCAGCCAGCTAGAATGTGTCTAGCTGTGCAAGGGGTATTGCTACAGAGGGGACAAGAACTATCCTCGGCAAAGCTCCAACGAGCGAGGTTACTGGGGTCTGGAAGTGTATGCTGAAAGGCATTCAAATAAAATTTCAGCATCTCTGGCGTCCAGTCATAGAGCATTACCTTCCAGTGCATTGGAGGCGGAATGCAAAAGTCCCCAATTGTTGTCCAATCATTCTGGCATTGAAGGCCAATAGCATGAGCCATATTCTTGCTGTCGTAATCTCCCCGCAAAAGAGACTTCTTCAAGTCCACGTCGCTCGTGGTTGTACTGCCATACCCCAGACCAGTGCCATTCTGGCTGATTCCAGTAAGGAACTTTTTGTGGAAGTCTACGCGGGCTTGTAGATCATTTGAATCACTACGGCCACTTATTACGTGCTTCGATAATGCCGGATCTTTGGAATTGCACAGAATCGAATTTTTGGTTATTCTGGAGTTGGCGTAGAGCAGAGAGGGCAGTTTAAGCGCTAGCCCAAAATTTTGTTTGGACCTGAAGAGAGTCGAGGGGTCAGCTGGTTTGGCTAAGGACAGCCAGGATTTTAAACTAGCTGTCACCAGCGAATCTAGACGGGACAGTTGGGTTTTGGTAAAATCGTAAATAAGAAAGGGCCATGACAAATGTGACGTTAGATAATTGTCATAGATCCAGGCCTTACGAGGGCCAGTTAAGTCCATTATAAATAACGTATTATGAAACAAATTGATAATTTACCGTATGTTTTTAGTATTTTATTCCAGACATTATTCGATCTATTTTTTTTACCATTTAATTGTTTAACTGTTTTTCAGAATTCACTATAAACTTATTCCTAAAATTTTTAATTTTTGTTTTGATAATTTTTATGTTTTTATTATTTTATTCCAGACAATATTTGATCTATTTTTTACCATTTCATTGTTTAATTGTTTTTCAGAATTCACTGTAAACTTATTTCTAAAATTTTTAATTTTTGTTTTGATAATTTTTAAGGATATTAATTTTTGTGCTGATAATTTCTGATAATTTTGATAATTTTGTAAATCATGAGATACGGCACATACGCAATTATAAATTAAGCATGCGGAGTACGCATATAATATTATACCCTAATTAGAAACAAAGTAAAAATGTTAGCGATAGCCATGTAATATTAGAGTATTGTTTGTGTACCTTTTATAATAAATAAATAAATAAAAGCCACAACGCAGACGCCTGGTTCACCGACGGCTCAGGAACAAATGGACATTTTGGGGCAGGCGTGTATGGACCCAAAACCAACCACAGAATCAGCATCCCTCTTGGACAATACGCCAAGGTTTTCCAAGCCGAGGTATTTGCCATATTGGAATGCATAAAACTACAAAGTCGACTTGAGGTAAAAAACAGACAAATCCTCATCTGCTCTGACTGCAGAGCAGCACTGGACGCTCTGGCTAAAGCCACCACAGAATCTTCTGTGGTCTGGGACTGCATGCAGGAGCTCAACAAATTGGGAAAATCCAACAAAATCACCCTAATATGGATACCGGGTCACCAAGGCATACCCGGAAACGAAGAGGCCGACAGACTGGCAAAACTGGGCACACTGGATTGCCCAGTGGAGCCAGCTGTAGGGGTCCCCTTCGCTACAGGTAAGAAAATCAACAGGGACTGCTTGGAGCAGGAACATCGGGCTTCCTGGAAACAGAGTCAGGGATGTCGCCAGGCAAAAGCCATGATGGAGCAACCACTACAGAAGAAAACCAAGGCCCTACTTGACATGAGCAAGAAGAACTTTAGAACCACTATCGGTCTCCTCACCGGACACACGACCCTTAGAGCTCATCTATTCAACCTTGGCTTGACTGAGAGCAAGGATTGCCGAATATGTGGCGAGGAACCTGAAGACAGCATACACATTGTTGGTCGCTGTCCAGGGCTCGCCGCCAAAAGACACAGTTTACTGGGACGAGCCTTTCTCGAACCCAGCGATCTGCCCAACTTGAAGGTCAGTGACCTACTTGGACTGGTAAGAAGTACCGGGCTACTAGCTGACCACTGACCTAACCACACAGTGGGTAGTTACAAAAGACCTTACAGATCTAGGTGACATCAAGGGCTGGAAACAAGCCCCCCACTCTATCTACTACTACTACTACTAGTTAAATTGCGGGCCAACACGCGGCTGCCGGCATTCAATTTAATGGATTAAATTGAATGCCGGCAGCCGCATGTATTATCCACACACTTGGAAGTATGTGGATAATACATTTAATAATTACATTTAAGATATTATAGGTACCTACTGTAGGACAAGAATTTAACAAAGGAGAAAATTAACAAAAACGTATACGACTTGGTGGTGTGAATTTGTTAAGAAGAAAAGTACAAGAAATCTTCAATAATTTTCACAAACAAGTTGTCATTAAATATGTCTGGCTACGCAATCATAGCACAAGGGGCATAGACAACATTTTAAAATCCATTATTGGTTTTTACATGACTTTTAACTTTACACGAATTGCTAAAGTTTCTATTAGACTGTTGGGATTTATTCATTTTTGTTGATTTTTCTGTTTATATGTGAAATTCATTAAAAAATCATTGCTAGAAAGTTACTTTATTACTATGATTTCTTCGTTTGAAGTAGAAAGGTACATCTGAAATAAGTGCGCCCGTAGCAAAGCATTATATGTAAAATATATGTGAAATGAGCATGCCCGTAGCAATAGGTGTATATTCAGGACAATGGTTTATGTTTACTCAATAACTTTTGGTATTTAATTGAAACATTTGGAAATTTGCATTGATTATTGATATCAATTTGTTCCACAGACCACAGATTAAAATTTCAGGAAATAATCCACGCGCCTAAAAGCATGACTGCATATACACTACAGAGAAATTTCTTTAATTTGTGTTATAACCGAGTCGCGAATATGGCGAGCATCCATGTTGGAATTTTTGGAGTATTAAATGACATATAGAAATAAAAGAAATCTAATATATTAAATGCGCACTTAAAAAAACAATTTTTTGTCTATAAATAAATGACAGATGTCCGCCTTCGATACTGAGATACTCCGTATCGATAAAATACCTTCCTCGGCCGAAAAATTATCACACATTCCTACTACATCTCGCACTGAGAAAATAGGATAGATACTCGTAGACGAAGAAATATTGTCAAGGTCGTTCGATCCGACCGTATCGGACTGCGATGGAATAATACTCACAGGGTGCAATGTCTCGGTATCGGTTCTTGGAGTGATTGAGCGGGAGGCGGGCGGCGGCGGCGGCGCGGGCGGCGTCGCGGCGGGGCAGCGCCTCGTAGCGCCGCAGCGCCGCGCCGCTGCACAGCCCGTCGCCCAGCAGCAGCAGCGACTGCCAAAGCGGCCCCCCGGCGCCCCCGGCCCCCCCGGCCCCCGGCCCCGCCCCCGGCGACGCCGGCACGAAGCGCACCGCCGGCTCCGCGTCCGAGCCCCAGCCGGACCCGCACTCCTCCTCCCGACTGTACACGGCTGAAATCCACCATCATCTTTATACGCTGCATCCGCCACATCCGACAGAGAGAGAGAGAGAAAGGGACAAAACCCAATCTCCCGCATCGCAACCCTGAACCGAATATCTATATACTCAACAGTTCCTCATTCGGAAACATTTTCACCATATTTCACCATATCATTTTCACCTGAAAGTCTCGAATTAAGATGACTGTCGCTCGGCCAAAAACAGTTCCTCATTCGGAAACATTTTCACCATATTTCACCATATCATTTTCACCTGAAAGTCTCGGATGCACAGCCCTCCGTCCAGATATAACTCTTTACTCTCTATCTCGGAAGGTGGCTCTTATTGTAGAATTAACTGTTCCATGGGAATCAAATATCCCAAAAGACCACGAGTACAAATTAAATAAATACCATGACCTTGCAAATGCCGTAACCCGAAACGGCTTCACTGTTCACCTTCACGCGGTGGAAGTTGGCGCTCGTGGCCTGCCAGCTAAATCTCTATTTCACCTCTTTAAAGATCTTGGCCTTTCCAGAAAAATAATCAACTCTTTCTTAGAAAAATTATCTAAAACTGCGATTTGCGCATCTCAAATTCTATGGCTTCGAAGGGGGAGTGAATGGGTGGCAAGGTGAACGCTCACATGTGGCAAGACAGCTGTCCTAAACCTACCACAGCCGGTTCGTAAGTCCGGAATCCACTGCTCACCCCCCAGAAGTGTAAAAAAAATTGTATTATGATGGGCCCGACTCCGGTCGGTGAATTCCATGGCAGCTCCGTTTGTATTTATTGAGGAACGGATGCCATAAGTCTATAAATTGTCTCCGAGACATATTTTGGAACTCGCCTATCGAATCCGGTACCTTCGCTTCGACGAGGATATCCGTCTTCTAGAGAGAGTCCGACGAAGACCGACCAAAATGCCTTTTAACTCGAAGCATCCGACGTACTAAGAAAGATTGACTAATCTAGGTCGGACCGCTCCGGAGCAACGCGGGGAACGAGACGACTCGTTCGAGACGTAGGAGATCCTGACTGCGATCCCGACGACGTTCTCGGACGCTAGATAGTTCGCGTACCGTCTAGACCGCGAACGCCGACGCGTATCCGCATCGGCGTCCGAAACTCCGGCGAATATGATAATATTCAACTTAAATATAATCACATGTCCGTCGAGTATAATAATAATTGTCATCTCTATCAATTCAAAAATCACCCTCCGAAAGTGTCTTCTCAAACTGCCAAATGGACGCGACCTGAATGCACGAATTAAAGTCACCCTTCGCGCATATATCCGATCGTCGTCATCATCGGCGCTATAACTCAATGTAACTCTTAGCTTCATCGAGAATCTTCTTCCATTACAAATACATTACAATATTTAACTGCCAAATCGAACCGAATAGTTTTGAACGTCCGACGTTATTCGTAATATTCGACTTAACCGCCTTAGCCTTCCAATTTTAATCAATCTCACAACATTCACATCATCGTACGAATTATACAGTTCATTGTTTGACCGTCTTTTTCACACAACATCCTCCTATGAGACACCAAAATCTGCATTGTCTTGCGTTCAGAGATAATTAGTGCATTTTCATCAGCTTCGGTGAGAGTCAATGTTTCTGAAATGTAAGACCTAACTGGTCTGATGAATTCCTAATGGTTCTGCGCAGCTTTTGCCCGACTCACAGTTCGACTCCCGTCCGGTAGCCTCCTCGAAGAACGACTTAACTTGTCAACGCCGCTGCGAGCTCCACCCGCAGTCGTAGGCGGTTAAGATGAGACATACGGATTCGAGGGAACTTCTCAGGCAGAACTGGGCGGTTGGTCCACTGGCTGGTTTGCTAGCCGTTAATAACCAGGTTTTCCTTGAATTGTATGTTTCATAAACAGCAGAGGTAGTTGTCGACCTGACATCATCTATCCTTGGAACAATCCATTGACCACCCGATCCCGAGTGACCTCGAGGGGCAAAGAATGCCTTGGTCTGCGATAAATCTAAATTTTAGGTAGAGGCTACGCAAGCAACCTCAAATCCATGACCAAACTGGATGACGGAGAAATCCGGTCAAATCTGGTAGTGAGAGCGTGAGGTCGGCTCGCTGGAATCACTTCCCAGTGACCCGTGGTGAGGCGTTTGACTCTCACGAGCTTGTTGGTAAATTTAAACGGTGGACTATGTTGTCCCTAAGTCTCTGCGTTCACTCAATGGGGGAAAGAATGACCTAATATCGTTATTACTTCCAGGAATCACCGTAATAGTTAACAATTCTTAAATACTCAATGAGGAAAGTAGACTCAAGAGCAACGAACCAAGAATAAGATGAGCATGCCTGCTCTAGAGACAGCATAAATGCATCAAAAGCAGACGCTAATGCCGCCAGGCGGCGACAAACTATCAGCCGCTGTTCCCAAAAATAACAAAGAGAAAGAAGATGCAGATTCTTACCATTGGGCCGAATCGTGAGAGTAAGTACTCCTTTGGTGCCCCTGATCAGCTGGATGACTTGTTCGTGTAACATACGCTCCACATCTACGCCATTCACCGCCATCACCTAAAAAAAACATTTCATATAAATTTTAGATCTTTCAATCGTAGATTTCCCTTTCGATCACTAAACATAACAAAGCAAGCCGAAGGTAACTAAGCGGATGAGGGCTCGCTCTGCAACCCTCGACAAAATATAATAAATAATTGTTTAAAAAAAAAACACTAAAAACACGCTTTTGGGCTATTTATTTTATTTATTTATTTAAAGCAATGCACATAATAAGCGACAAGCGTAACAAATTATATTTAATATCTACACTGCACTAAAACCCACAGCAAGTTGTGTCACGCTTATAGTGAAGATCGGTCCCATGTCGCCCAACTAAGTATGAACACTTGTTCCAGGGCAGACATATTAAACAAATACTAGTTTTAAAAGAAAACATAATCAAAAGAAAAAAAAAGTAGTTTAAACAAAAAGAAAAAAAGCGAAAATGGAAAAAAAAACATTGAATTAAATATATGTAAATATGCATAAAAATAAAATATGTAAATATATAATTATAATAAAATAAAACATTGAAGTAAATAGATAATTAAATACACATATCCTTCAGTTAATAATAAACTATATAGTCATAATTTAAATTATAAATAAAATTTGTAATATTTGTAAGAAAAATAAAAAGTCACAATAAAATTATAATACCATTAATAGTAAAGTTTCTAAAAAAATTAAATATGATACGATATTCACATACACACTGCTATGATACGATATTCACATACACACGGCTATGATACGATATTCCATCATGGAATGCCAGTGCCTATCTTCCGGCTTCATCATCAGACCTTGAAACCTAATCGCGGTCAAAGTTCATTCCAAGACTTTTCTAACAAGTCCAAACACAGCTATGATACGATGTTTTATCATGAAGTTCCAGTTCATATCTTCCGACTCCATCATCAGATTAGTTCGACAGTACCATAATATTGTATTGTCATCAGAACTACATACAGCTGCCAATTTTCATGACGCTACGATCCTTGGAAGATGGTTAACCCGCTGAGCACGTAACATCCATTTGGGGACATGTATGGCGGCCGCCTACAATCCGAAACATCCGATTTTGGATATCGCGCTCTGCTCTTACGAAAATGTCGTTTAAATTTCGAAATGCGATTGTATATTCTATCGAATGATGCCATAATATAGCCAAATATGCAACACTATGAAATTGCTCGATTGCCGCATGCGATGTTAGAAATATGAATTACTACATCCCTTACAAAATCGATGACCTCATTTCTGACGACAGTCGCGAACAGCCCATCCGCGGCATCGTATAATTCCGCGACGTGTTTGTGTTGTGAATTGTTTTGTGTATATAAGTGAAGTGTATACCGGATAAAAGTAAGTAATTTCCATTTTTAAGTAGTTTAGGCCTTAGGATTAAACAATTTACACAGCCCATTTGCTGTTTTTCACGAATTTTCGAAGAAAACACTTTGGCGAAACCAGACGGCTCGCGAAAAATGGCCGTCTTTATTTTGTAATGTTTGTGAAATATCCCGTTATATCGCGAAACATGACGTAATGTCGCTTTAATTTACTAATAAAATAGGTATTGCTTCATTTACATCCTAAGTTATCACATAATTAGGCGTATTTTGAACATTATATGTTGTTTTCTAATATGGCTCGCGAAAATGAAACTTGTTTTGATAATTACTATGAGAGAAAAAAGTGCGATTTTCCATAGTTTTTCGATGAAATGTGACTCTTTGGAGTATAGTAATTAGTTATTAGACATATAATAAGTCTATGATAAGACAATATACTTGAAAAAATCTAACGAATTTTATATTATGGGCATTCAAAGTTTATTATTAGGTTCGGAAGTCGGAAACTCTCAAAACTTTAGATTTTTCTATAATATCAGACAAAGCTCAAAGTTCTGGTGTGATTTCTAAGAAGAAGTGATGTAGTAATAAAGTTATTTTGAAAGAATTTCATATAAAAAAATACCATAAGTAGTCACAAATTAAAAATTAAAAAATTTTTTTTTTACGAGAATACATACAATTTTTCTTGGCTGAATAAATAAATATTTTTTCCGTATTTTTGTATGCAAATAAGTAAAAAAAAAATATCGCTTTGGTAAAGCATTTAATAAAGAACATAACTGTATTTACAATTTTTGATATTTACAAAAACTGTATTTACAAAAAAATCGAAATGATTTTATAGGCGAGTTTTTTCAGTTTGCCAATTTTGTAATATTTATTCATTATTATCTTAATTGTTTTACGAGATAAGGTTATAATGTTTTATATGTCAAATTTCAATGCGATCATTTTTCTATCTATCTTTTTTTAATCCGATTAGTGGTTTATAAGTTATGATCGTTTTTCTCAAGGCCGTTGACTCGCGTCGATTTTTTGCGCGAATATGTCGCGCGCAAAAGTGATAGGTGAGTTTTTACCTCGCAACGTGAGGGGTTAAATTAGTTACCTTAGATTCCATTACATAGTTACATACAGGTCGACCTAATAAAAGCGTGTTAAAAACCACAGCAAGTGAGTATAATGTCATTATACAGGGTATGAGACTATATAGGGTATAAGATTGCTCAATGCCATAAAATGTTTTGTAAACTCTTCTGCGCCGGTGATATGTTTGTTTGTTTGTTTGTTTCCACTTCATATTGTGAAATTTCACAATGGCCGGGTTTATTATCATACGACAATCTCTTACAACCGACCGTACTATTAAGAGTTTATATGTATGTGTGGGTATAAAATGCGTGTAAGTGTGTGTCTTGTTTTTGCATTCGATCGACAGAACTGAAATACTATTCTGTTAATTTTATCCTAAGCGAAAATGGTGTTCAGTCGGGAATCGAACTTGAAACCTTACAATGAAAGATCAGGCGACCTAGCCACTATGCCACTGGGCTGTGTATATGGTAGCACAATAGAAAGTGGCGATGATAGCATTGTCCAGCGAAATTTAAAGCAATTTATTTGGCCATTTATAACACCATTGATAACTATGGTGCGTCGATTCACAGAAATAAATTAAATTATTAATTAATAGAAAGCAGTGAAGCTACAAGTTCCACGTCCCCCGCGCGCGCTGCCCCTGCGCCTGCGATGAGCGGCCGCAGACCGCGTGCGCGAAGGAGACGTACTCGGCGGCGTATGTCAGTCGTTCGTATGAAGGTTACAGTGAAACACTTTGTTATTTTGCTCCACTTGTATTATTTACGTCTAAATATAACATTTTTATGGTTGTTTAGTGTTTATATTGGTTTTATTATCGGATACTCTAATATATAGATTTTTATAAAGGACTGATTGAATTTTAAAACCGACTATTTAACAAATGGTAACAATAATAACATTCAATTATTAGTTCCGTCTCTCGCATTTTTATATAAGCTGATATAGAGCAGGCTATATACAGAAATAATACGGAGAGTTTAGAATACCACCTCCGGCACTGGATTGGACAACAGGGGACTTTTGCATTCCACCTCCAATGCACTGAAAGGACTCCTATGACTAGACGCCAGAGATGCTGAAATTTTATTTGAATGCCTTTCAGCATACACTTCCGGACCCCAGTAACCTCGCTCGTTGGAGCTATGCCGAGGATAGTTTATGTCCCCTTTGTAGCAATATCCCTTGCACAGCTAGACATATTCTAGCTGGTTGCAAGGTGGCCTTAGATCAAGGACGGTACACTTACCGCCATGCCAAAGTCCTTGCCGTTATTCGCGAGGTAATTAGCCTCTTAGTGGCTCGGGCCAACGAGGGTTTGACATTACCCTCCAAACCTCCAATACAGTTTGTGCCGAATGCCTCTAAAGGCAAAACAACATTAAACTACAAAACCTTTCTCAATAATCGAGAAAGCTTCAGATTGGAATCTGGAAGTCTATTCTGTCTCTAAGCAGTATAAATTCCCTGAAAGTCTCGGATGCACAGCCATCCGTCCAGATATAACTCTTTACTCTCTATCTCGGAAGGTGGCCTTTATTGTAGCTGTTCGTAGAATTAACCCCAGAAGTGTAATAATAGTATTAGGATGGGCCCGACTCCGGTCGGTGTTCCATGGCAGCTCCGTTCGTATTTTATTTATATATTTTTAGTCTATTTGACCTTTAAAGTGCCTAATTATTATGTATTGAAACGCATATACCAAATTAAAATTGACATCCTGACATCAATAATATAAAAATAATGAGTTATAATTTAAAAATTCTTTTGTTATTATATTATTATTTTATTTTGAGATAGGATACCGTATAGGCATGTTAAGAATGCCATATATTGGGCTACTGAACATAGGAGAAAATTAATAAATGTTTGGAACATTGGTTAATCTTCAGCATGAGTTTCGTAGCAAACCTAGCTGCCAAAACATAGTATGGCATAGAACAATCTAATGTCCTATATAAACAATGATATTGCTAAGGTGATAAATCATCCATATCGGTGTTTTCCGCCTTATTTGGGAGGTGGCATAAACAACAATGTCACAATTGGAAATTTTCCATGTTAGAGCGGTCAGAATTGTAGTTTTATTACCACCAAGATTTGCAATTTTACCTTATTTGTGGTAATTTAGCCCTGTCTCCGACCCCTGACCTAGAGCATTACCTCCGTAATTTCAGCAATTTCCGAGATCATTTCGATTGTATAAAAACCTTATCATCCTTTTGGTTCTGAGGCACTTCCGTTCCTAATTCTTACTATCGGTATTTATATTACTGGAGTCTCCATTATCAGATAGATTACTAGTTTTATTCATGTAGAATCGTAATGATAGATACCGGATACGAGATAAAAAATTGACAACAATTTGGAGTGCCTTCTTATCTTTCCGGAAACGATGGCAGAATCTGTTTTCGTATCGGTCTTAATAATATAGTTTTAACCCGCTCAGCACGTAACATCCCATTGGGGACATTTATGTCGGCCGCCTAAAGCCCGTAATGTCCGCTACCGGACAAAGCGTTCGCCGCTGCGAAAAATGCAATTTACGATTCGAAACGTCGTACTATATGCTTTCTGACGGCGCAACGATATGGCCAAAATATCTTTAATTCAAGATTTCCGTGTGGCAATATCGAACGGCGATTTAAAAAGTGAGCATAGACGTCAAAACGGCAGTGTCCATCGGCCACCGCCGCGGCCGCGTATAGTTCCGCGAAATGGTTGATAAAAACAGTGTTTTGTGCCATTTACTGGAGAACCGTGAGTAATTTGCATTTTTAAGTAGTTTAGGCATGAGGATTAGTCAATTGAGATAGTCCATTTGCTGTTTTTCACGAATCAGGCTTTTTTTCGGCTCGCGAAAAAATGGTTGTTATTATTTTGTAATGTTTATGAAATATCCCGATATATTGCGAAATATGACGTAATGTCGCTTTAATTTACTAACAAAATAAGTATTGCTTCATTTACATCCTAAGTTATCACATAATTAGGCGTATTTTGAAAATTATATCATGTTTTGTAAAATGAATCGCGCAAAGAAACTTGTTTTGATAATTACTATGAGAGAATAAAGTGCGATTTTCCATAGTTTTTCGATGAAATGTGACTCTTTGGAGTATAGTAATTAGTTATTAGACATATAATAAGTCTATGATAAGACAATATAATTGAAAAAATCTAACGAATTTTATATTATGAGCATTCAAAGTTTATTATTAAGTTCGGACGCGGAAACTCTCAAAACTTTAGATTTTTCTTTAATATCAGACAAAGCTCAAAGTTCTGGTGTGATTTCTAAGAAGTGTGATGTAGTAATAAAGTTATTTTGAAAGAATTTCATATAAAAAAATACCATAAGTAGTCACAAATTGAAAATTAAAAAAATTTTTTTTTACGAGAATACATAAAATTTTTCTTGGCTGAATAAATAAATATTTTTGTATGCAAATAAGTAAAAAAAAATATCGTTTTGGTAAAGCATTTAATAAAGAACATAACTGTATTTACAATTTTTGCATATTTTACGTATTTTGTGACAAAAAAATCGAAATGATTTTATAGGCGAGTTTTTTTAGTTTGCCAATTTTGTAATATTTATTCATTATTATCTTAATTGTTTTACGAGATAAGGTTATAATGTTTTATATGTCAAATTTCAATGCGATCATTTTTCTCTTTATCTTTTTTAAATCCGTTTAGTGGTTTATAAGTTATGATAGTTTTTCTCAAGGCCGTTGACTCTCGTCGATTTTTTGCACGAATATGTCGCTCGCAAAAGTGATGGGTGAGTTTTTACTTCGCGACAGGAGGGGTTAATGTGTTTCTCACTTAAGACGTTTTTATGAACTGAATAGGCGAGAATTAATGTGGCAAAACACAATGGAAATTGAAAATAAAAAAATCGTTTGTCTGTAAAGTCGGTTTACTGACGATAGTTGAACGTGACAACGTCATAAGAAAATACTGATGGAATGGTTGCATTTGAAGCAGTTTCATTTAAGATTCTGATATTGTTTATTACATCCAAAAATATATGCTTTTATACTCACCGATTTGACTACAACATGTAAATGTATTATTGTATAGCAGTATAAGTGTATAATTGTTTATTGTTTTTTTTTAATTTGAAAGTTTGAAATCTCAAACTGTTAAATAACGCTTTGAGAAGCGTTTGAGCACGCTGCGCCATCTAGCGGTAGGTAATACGTCATAAATAAACAATATCAGCGACATTTTACCAACCGCTAGATAGCGCATCGTAATGATAGCTTTTCATACTTTTTTTAAAATAAAAGTTGCTTACTTCGTTGCACTTCGTTGTACCCACAAGAAAATTGTCCGTTCAGTAATAACATTCCATATATCAAGAATACATATAAAATTATGTCAAGAATTTAAATCAATCTAGTGATATTCATTCGTACTATTTTAGACTGAGGTTAGTAAATAATTCTTGTCTCAACCGGTAGATGGCAGCATTTATATTGAATAATAAATATAATAAATGGAACGCATCAGAGCGAGGTAAAGCCGCATGAGTCATGTTTTTTCGTGCGTGCAGCAGGCTCCATCGATTTATAAGACTTTGTCACGTCAAAAAGGTTCAAAGCGTCTACCAAAGTTATATAAATATATAAGCGTCTACCAAAGTTTAAATATATTCCATGGAATATATTCCCCATATTATGACCATTTCCATCACGATTTATTCCCCAATATAAACCAGAATGTCACAACTGCGCGTCGGCATACTTAGCGGCAGATACTTGTACTACATGTATTACGTGTACTACTGTGTAATGACTATGTATTCGGCGTTCATATACCAGTGTTTAATGTATGCTAGACAGCACATAGCAGAAACACCAATTAATGCAGACATTCACTCGCATCATACCCGCGGTAGCTCCCTTTTATGCGTACCCCGAATACGACTGGCAAAAGTACAGAAAAGCTACTCATACCTTAGCATTAAATTCTATAATCTACTCTCTACAAAATTTAAACAGCTGGAGGACAAAAAAAAAACATCAAGGAGATGCTGATAGGCCACCCTTTCTATAATCTGTCCAAATTTGAGGGCCATGATTTTTCAAAAATTGTGCCCATTTAAATTACTTAACCCTTGGAACATGGGTATTTTCATGGATGCATCTGTCTCTTTTGCAGGATTTTCGGCGACATCGACTTAAAGTACTATAACTACGAAACTACTACACCAATCATAAAAAGAACAACTGCACAATGATTGCATTGAAATTTCGAATATAGAATATTGAAATATCATTTTGTAAAACAATTAGATAATTATGAATAAATATGAGAACGTCAAAGAAGTGAAAAAAACGCGCGACCAGATTTGGTCGACTCGTACTCAACGGATAATTGTTTCGCGACCAGATTTGGTTGACTCATACTCAACGGGTTAAAAAGTAGAGCCTTATTGTCTGATTATTTTATATGGTCTTATATCTGTACTTTTAGTTTAAAATGCATAACGTAGACTTAATTTGATTATTTAACATTTTACTGACAATTTGAATATTACGATAAATAATTTTACTGCGTATTTTTTCCAATTACTAACTACAAATATTAGGCTTCTATTTTGATTATTTATATTTATAGTTTGATATTTGATTAATTATGATTATTTATATTTATGTAGTAGTTAATTCTTGACTACCTATGTATGTTCAGTAAAGAGTAGTAACGAAACTTACTACATAACCCAATTATTTTGAGACGTCCAAGAGCGGTCTTTAGCCGTCAATTGGACACGACGAAAATGTAATGTAATGTACAAGCACTTGATCCTCCATAAAATATTTCAATTTCTTTCACCCCACCTCCTATGACTATTTATGTGGTCTATTCAATTATATCATAACAAGCTGATTCCACTGTGGTTACTAAGGAAAATCAAAATTAAATTTTCTCAAAGAAAAAGACATGCAATTTAAAGGAAATTCAGGCAAGATATCTTGGCAAAAAACTGACCTGGTCTCCTTCTTGGATGGCAGGATCCGCTTTAGCCGCAGGTGTTCCGGCTGCAACACGACTCACAACCACCGGTGCCTCTAGTTCGAGACCTCCTCGCACATTGAAGCCATACCTGGGTATCACAAGAAAGAACTTTATGTAAGGGTCCAGTGACAGGCAAAGGCACTTCATGTGATAAAGCAATCTTACAAATGATTTTTACCATAAATTATATAGATACACTGCTCGACACTTTATTACTCTCACTTGATTTTTTCCATAAAACCTAAAATAATGCGCCTTATTATATGATTTTCTTTATATTACGTTGGTATCTATCTATCTACTTTTCCAATGATCAATAAACATTGAAGTGGAAAATCCTTATTTCGATTCTTTTGCTTATTTAAACTGCGACACTTGATTACTCTCATCTGAAAAATTAAGCAATAAACTCATACCTCCAATTGTTTTGCAATTTTTTCCTTATTTAATATTTAGTGTTTCCTCCGTTGTTCGTCACAGCATCATACAGCATAAAGATTTTGTATTAATTCTAACGGTACCTTCTCAAAAGCATCATAAACAGCTGCCATTTCGGCTTTTGTATTGCCTTCCATTCGAATATTTTTTTCTCGATAAGCATCCCGAAAGGTTTTCAATATTATTTAAAATCGAAGATAATGCTGGCCAATCCAAGACTTCGATGTAATTGGCTTTAAAACATTATTCCACTCGTGCAGCTGTGTGAACTGGTGCGTTATCTTGCTGCAAAATCCACCATTGGCCCTTAAACTTGTCGTCAAAGTTTATGTTTTGCACTTTCAAAAGTTCGATGTAGCGTTTCGAGTTTTGTCGGCCCTCCAGGACAAACAAATCAATAGCAACATGAAAAGAAATTGCCGCCCACAACATGACGAAACCAACACTGATGTGCTCCAATTTCCACAAATCATGGAATGTCTAAAGCCATCTGGTCCATCTAAATTAAACTTGTTTTCGTCCGCAAAAATAACCTGGAACCATTATTCTTTCCAATGCAGATGTCGATGGAAATACTCCGATCGGGCACTTCTATGTTGCTCGAGCAAACGTGGCTTTTTCTTGAGTTTTTGTCGTCGAAGATGTTGACAAGTGGTGTGTTTTTATTATATATCCCCAGTACGAACGTTAGCTGAGACCTCCACTTTCTGCTTTATTTTTATACGGAATATATCAAATTCGAAGCTTCGCCCAAAAAAGCCTTGTGTTGCCGTTCTGTTGTCGCCCTTGCTGAGCGACCTCTTTAATTATTTCCGTAATTTTCTGGATCCTAGAAGTAATTATTGACCGTCCAAGAACTACGACCATTTTTTTCGGAAATCACACGGTTGGTTTTTTTTTTATGAGCGCAAGAATCTTTCTAATTTCTTCCTCTGTTAGTGGTTTTCCTCCACCCATTTTTATCACTACGTACTGCAGCTGGTAATAAACATAATAAAGTAATAATAAACCGTGCACAATTAAATTTACTTGCAAGCACCTTATGCTTTCTACGTCAAAAAGAAAGTAATGAGAGTAATCAAGTGTCGTAGTTTTAATAAGCAAAAGAATCGAAATGGGGATTTTCCGCATCGCATTACATGCGACAATGTTTATTGGTCATTGGAAAAGTAGATAGATAGATACCAACTTAACTTTGGCTACGTAACTACCAAATTTGGTTGCACATCAGAACACCGTTGACTACAAAACGACCAATATTGGCGGTTTGCTCCCGGAGCCCACAGTAATATTATTTTATAATTCGAACGCATCCTAAAATCCATACCAAATATCTCATTATTACCATAGATACAGACGGCCGCTAGAATAATTTCACGCATTATTTGGCGGATATTTCTGGTAAAATTACATTGTCAAACATCATATTTTTTTTCTTCGAGAAATCATCAAAAATTTTATTGGCTTTTATGAGCTAATATCTAAATATTTTTCTCTGTAACTAAGAAAAACGAAATATTACCTTTGATAGAGAATCTAATAAAGATCACAATAGTATTTACAATTTCTAAAAAGGGTTCCATATTTTTCCATAACACAAGTACAAGTTAGAAATGCCGAGTTTTTTTCACTTTTTCGACTTTCTCATATTTATTTATAATTATCTAATTGTTTTACAAAATGAGATTTCAATATTCAATATACGAAATTTCAATGCGATCATTGCACAGTTATTCTGTTTATAATTGCTATAGTAGTTCCATAGTTATAGTACTTTTTGTCGAGCGCGGCGATATTGCAAGAAATTCCAATAAATTACCGCGGTCTGCCATGAAATTATGTCGCTACTCGAAGTTTTAATATAAAAATCATATAATTAGGCGCATTATTTTAGGTTTTATAGAAAAAAATCAAGTGAGAGTAATCAAGTGTCGCGCAGTGTATGTATAGGTATTAAAAGATCCAAGGTAATGTAAACAATTATTATGCGATATGTTCTATGTATTGCGAAATCTATGGATGAAGTTCAGTAAAAATGCCCAAACAAGCCTTTCCTGTCAGGATCATAATTATTGCTATAGAGATATATTTCGTCGGAAATATTTAGTTAATTTCAGAGTCAAAGGGTTGAAGAGCTATTTAAATAAATTGGAAACCTTTCGAAGATTACTATGTTTTCCCTGAAATTCAGCAAAAAATCAATCAAGTTGTTTTTTGCAGAGTTTTTTTATGGGGAATTTTAATAATAATAATAATAAATATTGCACTTAAATATTAAGATACTAAAATGTTAGCTTATTGCCACATGGCAACATCTTGCAACTAACATACTACTAAAGTACAACGAAGGTATATGCGTGCATTGTTGTGGAAATAAAGATTATTAAAAAAATAGGTTTGTCTACATAAAATGCAAATTACTACCATTAATAAATCGTGGCATATAAATGGTCACCAAAATGTCCTATAGGGGTGGGCAATTTAATGCGCTACATAATTGCTAAGGAACTGCTAATCGCTAAGGAACTGCAAGGCTTCCTAAGATCGGAAAGCATTATACCATACCAACAACACGAATTTGTGTCTAATCGCTCAACTATCCCTAACCTCTTGCTTTGCCTCGACTATTGGACAAAACATTTCGACTCTAAAACTCCCGTTGATGTTATTTATCTGGACTTCGAGAAAGCATTTGATACGGTTCCACACTGTCGGCTCCTTGCAAAACTAGAGCTACAAAACTGCCATAAACCCTAAGAAAAACACCCTATGAACATAGATTAAAAATCCTCAAACTGACAACTCTGGAGCAACGGAGACACAGAGGAGATCTCATAAAAACATACAAAATACTGAGGCAGCACTACGACTGCCCAGAGTTGGAAAGCATGTTTGTGTTCAATTCAAACCATTACTTAAGAGGTCACAGCCTGAAACTCAACATTACAAGCTTTTCAACTGAAGCAAGAAAGCACTTCCTGACAAACAGAATCGTTAACAGCTGGAATAAACCTACCGAGGAAGTTATTGAAGCACCAACCATAAACGCATCCAAAAACAGGCTTGATATATATTTAAAAAATGACATATAAAAAAAGAAAAAAAGAAACAGCAACACCAGTTAATTACACCAACAAATAATAATAATAATAATAATAATTAATGCTCTACATTTAAAACTAAGAATGCCTGAGGAGAGGAAATCGGAAGAAGAAGGAGAGAGAAAGGGAAAGAACTAGTTACTTCTATAGGGGGTGAAAATTGCGGGCAGGATAGGAGGTGGTCTTCATCATACGGCGTTCCACAGTCGAATATTGGATTATTTTTGTAGCCCCAGTGAACGAGATTGGCTCGTCACACCCACCCTCAGTCTGTTGAGACTATGCTAGGTGGTATAGGGGAGATGGGAACCCGGAGCTATCTCTTCCTTTACGTCCTCGCCAAGTAAAGCCCTCCACTGAGGTGATTCAGTTCGAAGATTACTATGTGGAGTGGTTGTATGAGTTACCGTTAACATTTGTAGTTAAAACTATAATTATATTTTGATCGGTCCTTAAAGCCCAATATCACGAAATTTAAAAGCTTTCAAAAGGAATAAATCAATAGGACAAGTTTATTCTGGACAACCAATCTACTAATATAATACAAGAATTCCATTTAAATGCTTACCGTCCAGCAGAATCGGCGAAAAGCCTGACGGTCACCAAACCTTCTTGAATGATGTGAGTCGAGTCGGGGGGCAAAGTGGGGGTAGGCGATCGCGGCGGCGACGGGGGCTCTCTCTCTTCTTCCGGGGAATCTTCATCCGCGTAGCCGAGTGGAACGCGCAGGGCTCGCTCTAAAAAACCACCCTCCCTGTTTTATGAAAGCAATCCAAGAAATTATTTTATTTACACTTAAAAACGATTGTTAAAAATGAATTTTGCAAAATATCGCCATACATTGTAGTATGTACAATGAACGAAAGAGCTTTAGAATTACAAACGCTTTGTGGAACCTTATATAAGTATAACATGTCACATCCTAACCACTGCCAAAATTTGATGAAATTAACTGAGTAAAAATACTCCAGGAAGGTTGGTAAGAAAATTTGAGAACTTAACTAAGAATGCAACAAGGAATATAAAAAAAGTGAGATAAGATAGTTTTAAAGATAATAAATACAATAAGGTCATCGATATTAATGTTTTTATCAGTAACAGATCCTATTTTCCTTATTTCCTTTCTAGAAACCCCTCAAAAAAAATTACCATCAATAAATGCAACGACCAATTCTCTAACTGTGGTCTGTTAAGTCAGAAATTGGAAAATTCTTGTATATTAGAAGCGTAAATAGAACTACTACTGAGATAATGCCTTTGATCTATTATAAATGCTGCTTCTTCCAAACGTCGAGTCAGGCTTGTTGCAAACATTATTAGAGTAACTAGTATATGAGATATTCCAATCAAATTTCAGCTTAACAAGGCATCTGTGTACCAAATTTCAAGTTTCTAAGTCCAATATTTCGAGTCCATGTAGTCATTGAAATCGGTCCACCACGGGGTGGACGGAGAAATTGGCCTACCACAGAGTGGATGGAGAAATCGGTCCTCCTCCGGTGGACCAATTTCAACCACAATCTTGTCTATATGCCAAATTATGCCTATGATGCCTATAGACCAAACTTCAGCTCAATCGGATTAAGCGTTTGGGCGCTATCGTGGATGAATACCAGGGTTGGCAAAAACCCGGGTTTTATCAAAAAATATCTGCCCACTGGGTTATTTCGGGTTTTTTCGGGGATTTTCGGGCTTTTTTGGGGAATTTCGGGTTTTTCGGAGTTAATGAGAATTTTAAATGAATATATTTTTATTTTACATTTAATTTGATTTTATTACCATTTTATTGCATTTCTTTCTCACAATCCAAATCTATTTACTACTGAATAAAGTTGTAACACTACCATGAAGGGAATTCCTCCGAAAATCGTTATTGTCAGTTGTCGGGGAGATTCCCTTTATTTTCACAACAGGATAAGAGTTAACACTAACAACCGCTAGTGGCGCTGTTTCGGCGCGAAAGTTTTGAGTAGTAGTGCTGGCAGCGTTTCGGCGCGAAAGTATTGAGTAGTAGTGCAAACGATTTTAGAACTAAATAGTGTAAATTGAAGTGTGTATTTGAAGGGTCTTTGTCGCTTAAAGAGTATTGTAATAGTTTTGTAATAAATCAAGTTGAGTGTTCTACTGTGTTTTTGCATCTTCTGCTGCCTATCCACGTAACAATATTATCCATAAGTCATCTTATAAATCATGCCAAAAGTAGTCGGCATTACACTTGTCCGGCCAGTTCTGCATCAATTGAAAGACTTCTTAACATTTGGAATGGTCTGGAGTAAATTACGGAACAGACTGGGTGTGTCACAAATACATCCTTTTTTTTCTTTTTGATAAAATATAATATAAATGCTACATCCGTTCTTTGATTTAATTATTATAAACAAGTATTTTTTCAAAAACCCACATTCGTCAAAAACCCTCGGGTTTTTTCAGGTGGGTTTTACCCAATTTAACCCAGTGGGTTTTTTCGGGTTGGGGAAAATCAAGCCAACCCTGATGAATACACAAACACACAACTAGAGCTGTCGACTACAACAGGTGAACCCGTCATCTCAGGAAGTTTTAACAATATTAGATCGTTCTGTCTCCTGTGAGGCGAGCGCAGAAGACTTGGGATGAAATCAGTCCACTGTCTAGTTACGCCACTCGCCCGTAAGAAGCCAACGCCTTACCGCGAGATAACCAGGTTAATCACCCAGCGGGCCGACACTCGCCCTTACTTTCAGTTGCAACCAGATTACTCCAGTCTTTCGACTGGTTATAGGTTAGGTCGCTTGCGCGGTCCCTCCCTTATGTAGCGGTGATACAGTGTCTACCGAATCTATCGCGGACCATTGGTCGTTTCAAGAGCAGTTGCCGTAAGGTTAACAACTACCTCCCTCTATAGAAGACAGTACTGTTTCCAGACTCCCCCGGCTGTTGGTCGGAATGCACAATCGTTTGGCTGATGCCGCACGGTGCACAAATCGTCCAGGAGCGCTCGAAGGTTGACTCTTAGGGAAACTGGCCCACAGGCTAGAGTCCTACCCGGGCTGGCACATCTGCGTCGAGGCCGCCGGATGGGTGTTGACCAGTGGGTTTGACCGGCCCTAAATGTAAGGGTCTTAGTGGCCTAACTGCAACAGGGTAATTAGCTTCCAAATACACAAACAGACTTCAATCTAAAAATGGTCTTAATCATCTCAGAGGGCTCGAAATGGATATTTCCATCTTCATCTCAATTTTTTTTAGCCTTTCTACAACACATTCCCTTCTGGTTGGATGGTGGGCCGGGAAAGTAAAAACAAACAACACTTTTAACCCTTGGAGTAAATGGGTATTTTCATGGATGCATCTGTCTCTTTTGCAGGATTTTCGGCGACATCGACCTTAAAGTACTTTAACTACGAAACTACTACACCAATCATAAAAAGAACAACTGCACAATGATTGCATTGAAATTTCGAATATAGAATATTGAAATATCATTTTGTAAAACAATTAGATAATTATGAATAAATATGAGAACGTCAAAGAAGTGAAAAAAACGCGGAACCAGATCTGGTCGTATCATACTCAACGGATAATTGTTTCAGAACCAGATTTGGTCGTATCATACTCAAGGGGTTAAATAAAAATGAACTTACTCGTCGCTGGCAATGGGTACGTGCTGATCGGCCATCCAAGCGGGCCGAGGAGCCGGAGTCAGCTGAGTAGTGATTTTCCTCCCAGCACCGCAAGAACCAACTCCGACCAGCGGACTTAGAGCTGCTTTCACTGGGGATTCTTCCACCGGTATCACAGATGGCGGATTTCGAAGACTCGGAGTCCTACAAAATAATGAACACTCTATTTTAGAACACTCTTGCGATCCAATCTTACTTGCAATGGCTTCAATCGGTATTATGAAACTCTCGTTTTATGTTGCCCCTATCAGAGATAGGTGACCATCTGACTGATTTTGCCTGAGAAATTGATTTTTTTAAAACAATCGCATGATAGATATATTTTTGTAATCACTGTCATCTATTGGCTAAACATTAAACTCTTGACAGTCCGGGCAATGTAAGTCATTTTCAAAATATGGATATTACTAACAGAATCAAATAAAGTCACTGAAGCGCAAGTCAAACTGTTCCCACTTACTACCAAATTGCAACTCAAACTGTGCTCAAATGAAGTCACTAAACCGCAAGTCAAACTGATTGCAATTATCAGTAAATCGCAAGTCAAACTGATTTTAATTACCAGTAAATCGTAAGTCAAACTGTGGTCATCTGTAAATCGCCAGTCAAACTGTGTGCAAATAAAATCATGAAATTAAAAAGGCAAGCAAACTGTGTTCGAACGAAGTCTAAAATCGCAGGTCAAACTGATTTTAATCATCAGTAAATCGCAATTTAAACTGTGCTTAAATGAAGTTACTAAATCGCGAGTTAAACTGATTTCAATCATTAGTAAATCGTAACTCAAACTGTGCTGCTCAAATGAAGTCACTAAATTGCAAGTCAAACTGATTTCAGTCATCAGTAAATTGCAAGTTAAACTGATTTCAATAATTAGTAAATCGTAATTCAAACTGCTCAAATGAAGTCACTAAATCGCAAGTCAAACTGATTTCAGTCATCAGTAAATCGCAAGTTAAACTGATTTCAATCATTAGTAAATCGTAATTCAAACTGTGCTCAAATGAAGTCACTAAATCGCAAGTCAAACTGATTTCAATCATTAGTAAATTGTAATTCAAACTGTGCTCAAATGAAGTCACTAAATCGCAAGTCAAACTGATTTCAGTCATCAGTAAATTGCAAGTTAAACTGATTTCAATCATTAGTAAATCGTAATTCAAACTGTGCTCAAATGAAGTCACTAAATCGCAAGTCAAATTAATTTCAGTCATCAGTAAATTGCAAGTTAAACTGATTTCAATCATTAGTAAATCGTAATTCAAACTGTGCTCAAATGAAGTCACTAAATCGCAAGTCAAATTAATTTCAGTCATCAGTAAATTGCAAGTTAAACTGATTTCAATCATTAGTAAATCGTAATTCAAACTGTGCTCAAATGAAGTCACTAAATCGCAAGTCAAATTAATTTCAGTCATCAGTAAATCTCAAGTTAAACTGATTTCAATCATTAGTAAATCGTAATTCAAACTGTGCTCAAATGAAGTCACTAAATCGCAAGTCAAACTGATTTCAATCATCAGTAAATCGCAAGTTAAACTGCGGTCAAATGAAATTGTGGTTAAATGAAGAAGATCTTGTAAAGCTAGTAATAAACCATATTAATCAGTTTTTAGACACAAATCAAGTCTGTTTTTAAACTGATTGCTTGCACTGATCACTTTAGATGGTAGTTTATTCCACATGTCCACCACTTTTGCAGAACGTTCTTAGGAGGAATAGATAAAAATTTTGCAAGATTGAGTTTATTGCTGGTTCCTCGATGATTTGAGTTAGTTGATCTCGTGTAAGTAATCTTCCCTAACCCGGGTACATCGTAATAATTTGTGAGAATTTCACGTCTCAGGTACGGGTACATTACATGTCTCTGTTAATTTTATGTATCGAGTACCCTCTTTGTCTTCTTTGTTTGAGAGTAGTCAGTCCAAGTAATTTCAAGCAAACTTCATAATTCCTTTTCTTCAGGCCCTCTGCCTCCCCCCCCCCACAATTGCATTTTTTTAACCTGTAGTTGAATTTAGGAGTACCTACAATATCAATAAAGCTGCGGCGAGCTACAAATAAAGGTGCAGCTAGCTTCCCGTAGCTCGCGATCGACAGTTATGCAGGTCTACGAGTTTAAAATAATAAAAACCTTATGAAGACCCGTTGCATCCTGGCGGCCCTGCGACCGTCTTCCAGAGCCTGGCTCTCGGTGCGAGGGATCTTGGCCCTGGAGCCGCCCAGAGCCGCCAGCGCGGCTCCGAGTCGGCCGCCCGAGGAGATGGAGTGGGAGCTCTCTCCGGCCAGCCTGGGCCGTCGCAGACGGAAGAATCCATGCTGTTCCACGGCGCACCGCCATAGCGATTTGGCCGCGCGCGACGAACGCACGTTGAAACCGAGCACGGTGTCGTACGACTCTGACTGAAATTTAAATACATATTTCGATAATAATACTGAAATTGAAGGAAGTAAATAAAATGTTTAAACGCTGCAGTCGAACGCAAAGTAAAACTGTTTTCCGAGTATTCCTCAGTAATAAATGTAAATTTTGCAATCTCATCGTATGCCGGGGCTCGCATGCATGAGAGGTTAAGGCGGGACTTCCCAACCGATGGGGCGTGCCCCCCCGGGGGGGCGTAGAGAGATCTTAGGGGGGGGCATGAAGTGTTCCGATATTTTAATCTAATTACTTATCATTGTTTATTATTCGGTCAATGTTCTGCAATTACCAGAAGATGTCCAAGAAGAATTTCTGGAAATGAAGGCAGATTCGACGATGAAAGATGACTTTCACCTCTTGACTTTGGAGAAATTTTGGATAAAACGCTTTCTCCTTAATCCAAAAGTTGCCACTCATGCCTTACGTGAATACTTCTGCCATTTTCTTCGACTTACTTGTGTCAAAACCGGATTTTCAGCATTAGTGTAAATTAAGACTAAGCAGCGAAATCGTCTTGCAGTCGATAATGATTTGATAATAGCTGTGTCAAAAACAGAACCTGATATCGACCAACTGGTTCAAAAAATGCAGGCGCAAACATCCCATTAATAAATAATAAATCGTGTGAAATAAATATTGTAAAAATAATTTGTGTTTTTTATTGAAGCAATGAAGAAAAATATAGGGGGGCATGATTCTTTTTTTATAATCCGGGGGGGCACCATGCAAAAAAGGTTGGAAAACCCAGGGTTAAGGGATCTAGATACTTAAAGTTCGCTAAAAACTCACCGGTTCTCTTTTCAACTGAATGAAGAACTGTTTCCTTTTGAAGGATATTTTCACGATTTTTCCCCATGAAAATGTGTTGATTCTGATCGAATTGAGGAATACGACTAGGCCTATAGATGTGACTCCGACGTATATGTCCCTTCCGGTTGAATCCTGTGAAGAAACACCGATCTTCAATAATTAGCTCACCCCTCAGAAGTGTAATAACACTATATGATGGGCCCGACTTTGGTCAGTGAATTCCATGGCAGCTCCGTTTGTTTTATTTTTATTTTTTTTTATTGTGGGCACCATACTATCATAAAAAGATTACTTGTACCTATGAATAATCTTTCTAGAATAGTTTAATGTGCAAGTGCATTCACCTCCCCCTTAGTATTCTTCCATGAATTAGGTCCTACTAGTATTTTGTCCTATTTAGTGACCCACCAAGCACTTGTAACGGACCTTAAGTCCATTACATGCGATCAACAAATGCATCGATTTCCAGTGAAAGCCACAGACACAATTCAGCTATTATTTTGACTCGTGCAGCTATGAATCAGCACGATGAAACAATACTTTTACTCGGAATATTTTTTGATTGCATTATTTCACGGCCTATATAAACTGGCGCAAAAGCAACCAAATTATCATTCCCCGAGTGATCACCTTCCCCCTAGGTTGCGACGGTATTCGGCACTCCCTCTCACGAGTTAGGTCAACGAATCCGGCTCTTTGGTTTCCTTTCCTCATTCTCCCTGAGTCTCGAAGCATCAGTCTGTAATCCGATAAAGGCTGTGTCTCGATAAAGTAATCCGGGCACTCGTTACTTCGGCAAGCGTTATAACTGGCAATATTTAAACCTTCCATCAATAAATTCCTTCTACTTCAGTCAAAACCGCCTTTCAATACGGAGATAGCTCGTAAGTTGATACCACCACCTCACACCGAACAACCTGGAGTCTTGTGAGGGGTGGTCACTGATGAACTCGATGAACTCGATCGGGGATTAATGGGCCCTTGCTGAGTTGGCCACGAAGATCCATTCTGTTCAGGGTTGGTCACACTCACGGGTCAACACCCATCCGGCGGCCTCCACGTATGAAGTGCGAGCCCGGGTAGGACTCTGGCCATAGGGCTAGTTTCCCCTAGGAATCAACCTTCTGACGCTCCTGGACGGTCTACTCACCGTGCGGCGTAAGCCAATTGATTGTGCACTCTGACTAACAGTCGGGGGAGTCTGGAAGCAGTACTGTTTTCTATAGAGCGGGGGTGATTGCAGAACTTAGGGCGACTGCTCTTGAAACGACCCTCAGCTACCCGATCCTGGGTGAACAGCCGGGCAAAGGACGCCGTGGTCCGCGATAGATTCAGTATACACCGTTTCACCGCTTCGTAACGGAGAGGACCGCGCAAGCGACCTCGAACTCGTAACCAGTCGAGAGACCGGAGTAATCTGGTCGCAATTCGAAGTAAGGGCGTAAGTGTAAGCCTGCTGGGTAACACTCCTAGCTATCTCGCGGTTAAGGCGTTGGCCTCTTATGGGCATGTGGCGGAGCTTGACGGTGGATTGTTTTGTCCAAGTCTTCTGCGTTCACTTCACGGGAGAGATGTTCACTTCCTGAGGTGACGGGTTCGCCCGTTGTAGTTGACAACTCTATATGATGAACTCGATCGGCAGTACGGTGGTAAACGAATGGAATGCTCTCCCTATTGAAGTGATCAGTGCCAAATGTAGAAATGACATTAAAAATAAATTGGACTTATTCCACAAACACTGCAATGCAAGCACAGACTCGGGCTCATCAGCTTAAGCTGCCTACCTGTTAGATATATAATAATTATTATTTAAAAAATATATAATGTTTTACGTAGCTCGACGTTATTGTCTTTGCGACGCTAATTGCTTAAATAAAACACCGGCTTTAAAGCCAACAAATTAATTGAATGTAAAATTTAGTGTGATACCTTAGCAGGATGTAACTCCACACCGTAACAATCGAGCCTTTTAGCGTGTTCCAAAAAATTAGCTTCTGCGTCAGCCGGCAACTGCCCTCGGTGCAATCGGTGAAGTTCCCTGATTCTTCTTTCGTCGTCTGTCGTCTGACGGGGCAACAGTCGGAGACCTGTCAGATACCCAGCACCTAGTGATGATGTGTAATCGCCGAGTTCCGCTGCAAAATATAAACCAATCAACTATTGAATCATCTTGGCTAGCAGTTGACCATATAGCATATAAGACTGCTCAATGCAGTATTACGATTTGACAGCTAGAATTTTACTACGAAACGCAATGTGTAGATAGCACTCATAGTTCCAGAAATTGATTAATCTTTTTTTATCTTCAACTAGCTGACCCGGAGAACTTCGTACCGCCTAACAGTCAATGAATGTCGTGTTACAGATTAGCTGAACTTAATTTATGATTTTATGAGTTACAATGAATACAAAATAAATATTAAGTTCACTACTTTATTAAGATAATAACACAAAAAGAAATATAAAAGTACAAAAATTAAGTATATCAATCGCGTGTCAGCAAGACACGATTGAATTAAACTATTTACATATTGTGCAGCATGGGATGCACTCGGTTTAATTCTCTTCATTGAAGCACCTTGTTATATACAACATTTTTTGGTTTTTTTATCGGGCGCAAGAACAAATAGAGCGGATGATTTGCCGACACGTGAATATGCCACGTACGACTGACAATGAGAAAAACACGCATTTACATTTTGTACGGGAAAATGTTTTTTCTTTTATTTTAAATTTTCGTCAATTTTCGTTATTATTAGTTATTCTGCTATTCGGGACGAGACAAATACTACAAATAAAAAATCGTGAAAATCGGTTCAGCCGTTCTCGAGTTATAAAAGTTCGAATAAACCCGACTTTGTTTTATATATATATATATAAATAGATATAGCGTCGTTTGTGGCTTAACAGTATGGCGACACATTTTAAATGGTGCTCTAAATACGCCTTTAAAGTATCCTATCTCGAAATAAAATAATAACAAATGAATTCTTAAATTATTGCTCTTATTATTTACATAAATATGTATTTTTTTAATTTGGTATACAGGTTTCGATATACGTAATCATTACGCAATATAAGTTCAGATAGAACTGAAAGTCTCGGATGCACAGCCCTCCGTCCAGATATAACTCTTTACTCTCTATCTCGGAAGGTGGCTCTTATTGTAGAATTAACTGTTCCATGGGAATCAAATATCCCAAAAGACCACGAGTACAAATTAAATAAATACCATGATCTTGCAAATGCCGCAACCCGGAACGGCTTCACTGTTCACCTTCACGCGGTGGAAGTTGGCGCTCGTGGCCTGCCAGATAAATCTCTATTTCACCTCTTTAAAGATCTTGGCCTTTCCAGAAAAATAATCAACTCTTTCTTAGAAAAATTATCTAAAACTGCGATTTGCGCATCTCAAATTCTATGGCTTCGAAGGGGGAGTGAATGGGTGGTAAGGTGAACGCTCACATGTGGCAAGACAGCTGTCCTAAACCTACCACAGCCGGTTCGTAAGTCCGGAATCCACTGCTCACCCCCCCAGAAGTGTAAAAAAATAGTATTATGATGGGCCCGACTCCGGTCGGTGAATTCCATGGCAGCTCCGTTTGTTTTTATTATTATTGATGGCATTCTATCTCTGTGTATTATTTCTGCGATGTAGTCAGCCTATATAAAACATGCTATAGACGGCACTAATAATTCAATGATACTGTTGTTATCATTGGTTAAATTATTGGTTTTTTATAATTAACCAGTTCTTTATAAAAAATCATTCATTATCAATGTTATCATTAATGGTCAAATAAATTGCTATTAGTTTCGCCGTCAATGCTATCAGCGTCACCGGCATTTTGCCAACGCAGAGTTGCAAAAACATACTATGGAGTTGAGCACTCTAATACAATATATAATCAATGGCAGCACCGACTTGCAAGTCGTCCCTGTTATACTCCAACTGGGACTGAATCAAGTCAATCTACACACATTTTTATCAACATCATTAAAGCCGTTAATAAAAATATATTTTAGTTTTAGCTTCTGACTTTTTTGCATCTTAAACGATAACTTCAAAACGACTAAGAGACACACCTAAAAGAACCCCACATAGCCAATTTTAAGCAAATCGGCCTAGTAGTTTCGTCTGTGTGCTATTGCCGCGTCTATTCATATTTCCGCACGGACGACGGATATACATTTTTTTAAAACCACTTTTTTGGGTTCTTGGGTTCTCAAAATGTAATATAATTGTTTTTTTTTTCTTGATAATATGAATTAAATTAAATACTTTGAAATGCAATTTAATAATTATAGACCGTGCACACCACAAATTAAAGGAAAAAAATCCCATCTTATAACAAGCCGAGGCTTACTCAGGCGGCGCGAACTATAATACACATTTCTTCAAAATGGCTTCTCCCTATAGGTAATTTTTTTTCATCAGAAATGTGAGTTTTAACATTTATGAGCAATAATAAAGAAAAAATACAAAGTATGGGGCCCAGCCAGCGACTACAAGTGTAAAAGTGCTTCAACAATACCAGAACCAAATTCTGAGGTCATAGCAAACGGTCTATGGTGCACCCAGACCAGTGACACCACAAACACCTAAAAATACCCACCATGATTAAGGAAGAGCTGCAAAAGTACAGCGCAAGATATTAAACGAGACTGGAAGGACAAGGCAATGCCTTAGTCTTGAGCTAGTCTTGAGCTAAGTCTGAGGGTTAAAAGATCATCAAACATCAGGCGGTTTTAACAGGCGGTTAAGCTTTAATGCGGCAGACTTGTTACAGATGCTGTAACTCAAGAGGGAGGAGTCATCTGACAGGCCTTCTTCTCAACAACACATTTGATTAAAGTCTACAACGCAGCAAGCAATTGCTGATAGAAATTTCTAGAAACAAGTAAATATATTAAAAGGAATAAAAAACACCACTGCCGTTACAAAAAGTGAATAAATATATATTTAGGTTTTTTTAAAAGGAAATATTTGTGGTTTATGTATTTATCCATATAGGCACATATATATTTTCAGAATGTACTCTATCAGACCTTTCATTTGACATTATATTTATGTTCATTTATTGACATTTGGAGATTTGGACGACTATTTACTGGATATTTTGACAGTTAAGGTAGCCTTTGACACTCAGGATGACCTAACGGTTCTAACAATACCACATACTTCTAAATCGGTTCGAGCGTTTAGAAGTTATAGTGAAATAAAGAAACGGAAAACATCCATATATGAACCCTGAACACATTACACTTCTTTTTTGTTGGGCAGTCTTGTAAAAATAGTCATTTCCAATAGGTATAGATTTTAACCCAAGAATTTTTCATACAAATTTCGAATATTCGATCATTCAAATCACTCAAAATAAAAAAGAGCAGTTAACCTTGCACAGTGAACGATGCCAGGAGCAATGCGGTGTTTTTAGGCGCTGTGAGTTTGCCCTCCATGAGGAGTTTCCGAATCTGCAGACAGAGCTGGTATCTGGTGTATTCTTCAGCCAAGCGTGAGGGTTCCGGTGGATAAAAGCGGACCGACAGCCATAATTGTGGACAGCCGCCAGCTTGCTTCTTCACAGATTTCGATGCTTCCAGCCATCTCTGTGGAACCGAAGGTTATTATAGTCGGGGAGCTAGTGAATTTTTTCGGTACTGATTTTCCCACTCACGAAAGGTCGATAGGATTATTCAGTGACTAATTCTAAGAAGCGGACGTGTATTTTGTGTGGGGGTTTTCCGGTGGGTTGAGCTGGAAAAAGTGTGTGAATATACAAACGCACTGTTCTTATTTTAGCACTAATGAAAATCGCTTTACTGTCAAGTCGAATGCAACATTGATTAGAAAAAAATAATCTGGCTGATCTATGAGTATTACAATAACAAAGGGGTCTCACACTTGAAAAACCTAACAAAATGGTGGCACTCTTTTCACCAGACCTGAAAATTGGTCATATTATATTAACCCTTGGAGTAAATGGGTATTTTCATGGATGCATCTGTCTCTTTTGCAGGATTTTCGGCGACATCGACCTTAAAGTACTATAACTACGAAACTACTACACCAATCATAAAAAGAACAACTGCACAATGATTGCATTGAAATTTCTAATATAGAATATTGATATATCATTTTGTAAAACAATTAGATAATTATGAATAAATATGATAACGTCAAAGAAGTGAAAAAAACGCGGAACCAGATCTGGTCGTATCATACTCAACGGATAATTGTTTCAGAACCAGATTTGGTCGTATCATACTCAACGGGTTAATATTATACCGATAGCTTAGGATAACGTCAGGCTGTGATGTGCGATCGCCAAAGCCTCGCCAGACTCGATTTATGTAGGTCAGAGTAAACCGTTTTGAGCGCGCATTACCGAATGCAGTGGTCGGCTTTCGGTGAGCTTCCCTTCACGAAAACGGTATACTATGATGACGCATCTGTTTACGCTATTCGCGCATCCAGGTAAATTTCCGTGAGTTTTATTTCTTGATAATGAATAAAGAAGTCGAAGCGAAACGTATCGAGAGCTCACTGCGATAAATTTCAGGAGAGTCTGGCGAGGGTTTAGTTATTATGAACATCAGCCAGATGTATTGTTTTCATGGAATTATAGGATCAATTATCTTGTACAAAACTTTCAAGACTGGGAAAATACGAGCAATGAGTTGTATTTTTGTCTAATTTCTAGAGCCCGCCAGACTAGATACGTACCCCGAATACGACTGGCAAAAGTACAGAAAAGGTACTTGTATCTTAGCATTAAATTTTATAATCTACTCCCTACAAAATTTAAACAGCTGGAGGACATAAAATTCAAAAAAAAACATCAAGGAGATGCTGATAGGCCACCCTTTCTATAATCTGGCCGAATTTGAGGGTCATGATTTTTCAAATATTGTGCCCATTTAAATTACTTAAAAAAGTAGCCTTATTGTCTGATTATTTTATATGGTCCTATATAAGTACTTTTAGTTTAAAATGCATAACGTAGATTTAATTTGATTATTTAACATTTTACTGACAATTTAAATATTACGATGAATAATTTTACTACGTATCTTTTCAAATTACTAACTACTTCAAATATTAGGCTTCTATTTTGATTATTTATATTTATAGTTTGACAATCTAGTAGTTAATTCTTGACTACCTATGTATCTTCAGTAAAGAGTAGTAACGAGACTTACTACCTAGCACAATTATTTTGACACGTCCAAGAGCGTCAATTGGACACGACGAAAATGTAATGCAATGTAATGTACTCACTCTGCGACTTTTAAAAGTGGCCATAATTATTTAAAATGATAATCTGTGATAATATCAATTTGTATTTAGACGTGTAAAAATAAGGGTGACGTATTCGTAAGACAGATAGTTTTTTTTCAGTTTTGAAAAACTTCCACCAGACTATCTTCGTGCCACTGTATATAAGCCAGATTGCTATTCTGAACTCTAGTAAGTGGAAAATATTTATAACTGGGAAAATAAGTGCAATTCAATTGCACCCCCCGCCCACCCCCCCCCCCCACCGCATAATCCTTGCCAGACTCAGAATTTCTTGATTAGCATCGATAATAGACCAGATTTAATTACTTTCACAAACTGGGAAAATAAATCCTAAAAATATTCACTACCTCCCCGTCTATTAAGGAGTGTTACTACCCCAAACATCACAATAGGCCCGATTGCGTTTCTTCGTGTATGAAAAGATATGATCGTTCATTTTACATTCCGCTCTAACGCACTGCTCTGCCTCGTTCGTATAAACTACTTTCCGATATTAGCTCAAGAAAGAAACACAATCGATCCCATTATATAATCAAAGTATTAGAAGTATACTTACAAATGCCTTAACTACAAATGTTATATGAATAGATAGATAAATAGGTTATGGCGAAAAAAAAACAGAAAAATTAGGAACACAACAAAAATATATACAAAAATTACATAATAAGATTGAGACTTTGAATTGACAATTTTATTTTGTGAAAATGAATGTTTATTTAGAAACAAATTGAAAATTACATTTCAAAGTATTGCCTATCGCTAGCTATGATTTTCTCTTATCTTTCTGGCAAGAGACAGATTCCCCGGCGGAAGAAGGCTTCGTCCTTAAAGACCATCTACGAATCCAGCGATTTCTCGATATCCTCGAAAGACCGGAAGCGCTGCTAGGAAAGGCCATGGATCATCAACCGGAACAAATAGTAGTCGGATGGCGCAATATCTGGGGAGTACCGCAGGTGAGGTAGGACGTCGCAGCAAAGTATTTTCCGGAGGTTCTTGACCTAGTCGAGCATTGCTATGCTAGAAAATGACGTTGTCGTGTCTTTTGACATCCAGCTGTTTTACCTTCACCGCATTGCTCAATTTCTTGAGCAGAGTTCGATAGAGATAGCCCATGATGGTTTCTCCTGGTTTCAGCAGCTCGTAATAGATGACACCCTTTTGATCTCATCAAATGCAAAGCATTACCTTGGAACTGTGGTTGTCTCTCTTCGGAGTGGCTGTTGAGGTCTATAGAAGAGATTGGCCGGGGTTGGTGCGATAATTTTTGCATTTGGGGTTCTTGTAAAAAAACCACTTTTCATCACCGGTGATTCTTCAGTGAAGAAAACTAATTTTTTTTTTATGTTGTAGGAGCATTTCACAAGTCATGAAACGTCTTCCGACATCTCTTGGCTTCAACTCGTGAGGGATCCAATGCCCTTCCTTTTGAATGACTCCCATGGCCTTCAAATGATGTTATCCAAGACGGAGGACTGTGGATCCGAGACATTAAGGGAATTAATACTGCTTAGAGATCGAATCGACCTCCAGAATCCAATCTGAAGCTTTCTCGATTATTGAGAAAGGTTTTGTAATGGAATGTATTTTGCCTTTAGAGATATCCCGATATGTCTGGCTGTGCAAGGGGTGTTACTTCAAAGGGGACATGAACTATCCTCTGAATAGCTCCAACGAGCGAGGTTTCTGTGGTCTGGAAGTGTATGCTGAAAGGCATTTAAATAAAAATTCAGCATAAGCGGCATCCCATACAACATTATTTTCCAATGCATTGGAGGAGAAATGCAAGTCCCAACTATTGACCAGTTATTCTGGCAGTGAAGGCCAACAGCATGAGCCATACTGTTGCTGTATAGTGTCCTAGAAAGAGGGTTTATTTCAGGTCCACATCGCTCATGGTTTTACTACCATACCCTAACCCAGACCAGTGTGTTTCTGGCTGGTTCTAGCAAAACTTTTTTTTATTTTTATGTAAATATTTTTATGTTACTCACAGTGACATCGGCGTTGTTGCAATTAGGTTGAGCTCCACTTTCAGTGAACTGCAACCCAAAGTAGTCCTTCTCGACTAGGTCTAAATGCTGGAATACTTGGTCTAGCAAAATGGAGCCTTTTGATTTTTTCTGAAAAAAAAACCACATAAAATGAGATGATGTGTGTTGAGCAAAACACTTGTCTTCAATCTTGTCTTATCAAGACGTTACGCATGATCTTACGCAAAATCTCTGTGGAAATTACGCATTCTGAATATAATTAACCTGACCGAAACCTGCTGGAAAGCCTGACCCAGTTCGACAAGAAGTGGGGTTACCGTTTTAAAACAGACGGCCAATACACATCATCGTGCCTCGCTTTTGCCGACGACCTAACTTTTATCACCAGGAGCCCCAAGCAGCTTTCCCTGCTATTACAGAAAGTGGAGCTGTTCTGCGACTGGTCAGGCTGTATAAAAGTGAAGCCCTCCAAATGTTTTTGCCTTGGACTCGCCCGAATAGGCACAAAATTTACGTCCTATGACCCAAAATTGGTCTATAAGGGCTCTATTATCTCCCTTATATAATTACTGTGTCGTCAGCATATGTGATTGTTTTACTTGACACCAGATCGCATAGACTATTTATATAAACAAGAAACAGGATCGGTCCTAGTACGCTGCATTGTGGAACTCCATAATTCAAATCTCACGGATGGCTATTAACATTTTCAATGCACACGTATTGTTTTCTATCAAAAATGTAGCTCCTAAACCAGTCCAATGTCTTATTTTTCGCTCCTATCTCCTGCAGTCGCTGTATTAGATCTTCATATGGGATTGTGTCGAGAGCCTTTGCCAGATCTAAAAAGACAGCTAAACATTTTTCTCCCCTGTCAATACAACTTGACACAGTTTTTGTGATCTCGACCAAAGCATCTGATGTACCTAGCCCTTTTTAATTGGTTTTTAGAAAAAAAAATGTTAGAGTTTAACCATTCTATGAACCTTTTCTTTGTAATTTAAAAAAAAAATTTTGGACAGCGTGTTAAGCAAAGAGATTGGCCGGTAATTTTGAATGCTCGACTGATCACCGCCTTTATACATTGGGATTACTTTTGCGCATTTCAGGCAGTTTGGAAACATTCCTTGTTGATAGCTAATATTGACTAGGTAACAGATGGGCCCGATTATATAATCAATAGCGCTTTTGTATATCGAAACATTAATTCCATCCATCCCCAAAGATGATAAAAGTTATAATGAAGTCGTAACAATAATTAAATGAACTTGTCTCTAAATGAACTTGTAACAATAATTAAATGGTTTAAATATGAATACGGTGTTTTATCTATTTTCTGTTCATGTCGAGGTATCGAGACAACTCGGATAAGTACTCTGGTCATCATACATACATCGCATTGGGTATCAACAGTCACGGCGGCCAGACTAATACTTACAAAAGCTTACCTCTATTTGAAATGATTGCTGCGAGTCATCCAAGAAGATGACATTAGCCGTGATAGTGTTGAGTTTTCTCTCCCTAGCCAATTCGGAAGCGCGTACGTTATAAGTTCCACTCGAACCACCAAAGGCTCGCCTTGACACATTCTCAATCATTTTCAACCACTTGTTTATGCTATTTCATCTCGCCCATCTCTTCCAACCTACGATAACACAGAAACAATAATTAGAACAGAAAACAACTGAATCGGTCATTTCAAAAACCCCATAGTCACATTTTGCACAACATATATATTTTTTGAATTTAGGTACTAAAAACCATCCTGCATACATTTCCAATCGAAAGCAGCATATAAGTCGGATCACTGATGGTATAAAAACCACTCAACTTCCGAGTCATTTCGATTACAACACAACTCTTATTCATATCCAAGAGGCAGCGACAAAAACGTGCAAGAGTTTTGTATAAGCTGATACAATACAATACAACCAACTACTCCAGTAGATAGGCATTCCTACACTTGGATGCGTCACAAAATTAAACGCAAAAAATTTAATTATTAAAAACATAACTATCCTGATAGTTGTCATGGCTGTAATATTATATTCAATATTACCTACATAAAAATAATCAAAAAATACTAATGTGATTTAAGAGACAGGGAGAATAATATATTAAAATAGAAATGCAAATTCTATGTAGAATAATCAAAAAATTTATATTTTATTGTCAATCCAGCAATATGCCTTCATATTTTTTAAAAATGAATAGATGTATAATAAATTATATGAAAATTAGAATGTCAGCTATCATAATACCATTACGTTTAAAACTTTACACATTTCATTAATCATCAACATGGAATATAAACTCAGAATGTTCAAACTCCCTTATACCATAAATTGGGTTTCTTACCAAATTACGTATAATTATCTTTTTAAATTGGTCCTCTCCAAGGCTTTTCATTTGCTCTGGAATCTTATTATAGAAGGGCAAATACTTTCAGATCAGACAGTATATTGGTCATAGAATGCTGGGTAGAGTCAGCATGCCAGACTCCGGAAAACCTGGCACTGGCGTACTAGAAAAGGTGTAATTTTAATTAGTACCTCCAAAAGTGTTTTGGAAAAGCTGACAATTCATAAGTAGACAGTATATGCAATACAGAACTCGAAACAAATGGTCAGACTGCTTAACTCTTCAAGCCTCGGCCCCTCAGCCGATTGACAAGTTGATGTCCAAACATTTTTAGTAAAAATTAGTAAAAAAATTGTGTTATGACACTGTTTCACCAAAACAATAATTACTGCCAAACCACTGTACCCATAAATAAAATAAAACATATTAACATAATAAAACATAATAAAATAAAACAAATTAAATTAAAATGAGGCCGTCACTCTGAATAGTGTTGTGACCGATATCGGCCAATTGGGGCTCTAGGGATTAAGCACTTTGACTATTCGTTTCGAGTTCTTTATTGCATCCACTGTCTACTGATGAATTTTCAGCTTTTCCAAAACACTTTGGGGGTACTAATTAACATTATATCTTTCCTAGTACGCCAGCGCCAGGTGTCCCGGAATCTGGCCTGCTGACTGTACCTCAGCATTCTATGGTCAAAATACTGTCTGATCTGAAAGTATCAGCTTTCACAAAACTCTTGCACTTTTATGTCGCTGGCTCCCCAACTATATTCATTATGAGTATTAGAAATGTAGTTTTAATTTATTATTTTCTCAAAAACTAACCTAACCTAATCTGTGCTGTAATCGAAATATATTTAAAAGTTATTTAAAATGAAACAAGAAAACTGACTACTTTATTTGCTTGCTACATAGGAATATTTCAATTATGATAGCAATTGTATGAATTCATTTTCATTAGGTATTATTGCTACCTTGCCTATTTAAAAAAAACTACTAAATTCCATCGTTTTAATGCTAAATCTGATTAAAAAATCACGTTTTTTTTTCAAATTATTAAATTTATTTTTTAAGATGCCTATTAAAAAACTAACCTAACCTACCACCATATAGGTGCCTAGAAATTGTCAAAAAAAAAACAATCTAACCTAACGAATGTAGGTCTTTGGCGCTTCTTTAAATCTACATCTCTCTATTTGTTGAGTCCGACAAAAGATTATTGCAGTTTTGGAATCACCGTGGTGAATATAATCAGGCGATGTTAAAACATCAACAATGTAGAACTGGTAGCAATACCTTACAAATACCATAATAATGCATTTAACTTTAAAAAATAGTAAAACAAACCATTGTATTATTTTAGGAAAATCACTTTTTTATCTCGGTATTATTGCAGTATAGGAACCTCTTCTAGATTGTTGATTTTTTAACATCACCAGACTATACTCACCACGCTGATTCCAAATCTGCAATAATATTTATTCGGTCTCAATAAATAAGCGAGATATAGGCATTCAAAAAAGCGCCAAACCCATACATTTTGGTAGGTTAAGTTTTTTTTAATTTGAAATAATACATAAACACCTATTTGGCGATAGGTTAGATTAGTTTTTTTTTAAAACAACCTTAAAAACTAAGGTTAAAAAAACTTTTTTTTTTTTTTGTATGTAAATTTGGTCTTGAAATTTTACGGGTCCGAAGCTTTTTTCTTTCACATTTAGCATTACAATGATTAACTCTAGTAGTATTTCTTTATTTTTTCGATTTCTGAGAAAGGTTCCTATACTGCAATAATTCCACCTAACCTACCACCATATAGGTAAAAATTGTTTTAAAAAAAAACAACCTAACCTACCGAATGTACGAGTTTGGTGCTTATTTAAATGCCTACATCTCTCCCTATTTGTTGAGTCCGACAAAAGATTATTGCAGCTTCGGAATCACCGTGGTGAATATAATCGGGCGACGTTAAAACATCAACAATGTAGAACTGGTAGCAATACCTTACAAATACCATAAGAGTAATAATGCATTTAACTTTAAAAAATTGTAAAACAAACCGTTGTATTATTTTACGAAAATCACTTTTTTATCTCTCCTGTAAAATTCACTTTTTGGTACTTCTTTTGTTTTCAAAATGACCGATTCCACTGTAGTTTTCACTATAATCCCCAAAAAGCTAGGCTAGGAAAATCTAGAGCGACAGAGACCTATATTTCTTCTATGAAAAACTAAAAATTCAATTTCAGAAGCGCGACACATTGAAATTTTGCCAAATCTAACATTATGGCCAAAACCTTCAAAAACCGGTAGCGACAAAAATAGTTCGCGCGATTGCATAGTTTTACAAAAATACATTTGGGCCTTTTCCAAATGTGAAGAAAGCTCGAACGCGACCGAAATAGCCTCAGCTCAAAAGTTACACATGCATAAAACACGAATACTCACCGGATTCTTAAATATCGGCTTTCCAACAAATACCGCAATCGTAAAGGCAATTCCCTCATAATTTGACAGAAACGTGAATAAACAGGGTATATTCCGGTTATATCCGCGCGTCAGTGAAGTAGGCTAGTAATCCTAGCGTCATTTGAGTTGTATTTGGTGAGATTTAAGATAAATACGGCAGAAAAAAGAAAGATTCGATCGATCGAAGGATGTCCATTTTGACGCTTCAACACAACAAAAGAAAGGTTAGGATAATTTTGCAAATGGCAACCCTATAAAGTTATTATATTTTTTAAATATCTAAATATCTATTATGTGTAATATCTAAAATATTATTTATCTTTAATAATTGTCTTAATAAAAATCATGAGATATACTCACATGTATATTTTTATTTGCGAGGGAAAAATTTACCATAATCTGGCAACACCCTCCGGAAAATCGATTACGGCACCATTTTAAAAATATTTAAAATACTTACCTCCCAACGTAATTTGATGTACTAATATTTTTAAGTAAATTGTTATTTTTTATATATTTTTTTAAATTATTTGGTAATTTACAATTATCTACATTCTACAGTTAATGGCCTTATACAATTACAATGTCATAGCCGAGTTATCCAGTAGCAAAAAACTGATAACATGTTATGCCAGAAACTGTTGCCAGAGATCCTATTTTAATGTCGCCTAACTAGGCAATAGCCTGTTCTAAGGCAGACATTTAAATTGTTTTAAATATATTATGAACCAATATAAAATAACTAAGTAATGTAGAAGTATAGAAAATATTTTTATATTATAATATTTTTTTGTTATTTGGTATAATTGTGAAGTAATTTACTGTGTAATCATTCTTTGATAAGCTGAGTAACTAATTTAAGATTGATTTAATATACTTGGTCATTCCCACACAATTGTAATGGTTGTGTAACGGCCCTTAAGTACCGTTACATGCGATCAACAAATGCATCGATTTCCAGTGAAATACACTGACACAATTCAGCTATTATTTTGACTCGTGCAGCGAAGAATCAGCACGATGAAACAATACTTTTACTCGGAATATTTCGGATTGCATCATTTCCCGGCCTATATAAACCGGCGACAAAGCAACCAAAGTATCATTCCTCGAGTGATCACCTCCCCTAAAGTTGCGACGGCATATCCGGTACCTACCCCTCTCACGAGGTCGCTCAACGAGTCCGGCTCCTTGGTTTCCTTTCCTAATCTTTCCCAGTCGCGAAGCATCAGTCTGCAATCCCACAGACTTGAGCCGTGCCCAGTACAAGATACTAGGAGCATAAATACAATCCTCATCCATATACCCTCGTAACTGCAGCCGCGCATCAATACACTCGCGACAACATAACCTATTCGGGAAGCGTTATAACTGGCAATATCTAACTTTCAATCAATTCAATAAATACCTTCTGATTCACTCAAAACCGCCTTTCAATACGGAGAGAACCCGTAAGTTGATACCACCACCTCACACCGAACAACTTGGAGTCTAGTGAGGGGTGGTACCTGACAGTTGTAAAAGAAATAAATAATCTTTATTCACTCGCCATTTCCCATAAAAATAAAACATTTTATTTTGTTAGAAGGACATTCAATTTTATTGAAGTAAATACACCTAGCTCTCACATCTGCCGTGGGTATAATTAGGTGAATCCGCCATCTAAACTCTGCTCCTACTCACCTTATTAAAATAACATTGATATACAAATTACGTCATGCCTAAATTTCAATGTTGAAGAGGGAAATAATTCCAGTTTTTTATTCGAGCAGGTAGTTATGTACAGACGTGAACTTAAATAATATATACATCATAATATATAAATTAGAGGTCTTTTCAGTTTCCGGCAGATGTCTTTCATAGGTAATACTAGTAAGTAACATTTTTGTCTATTTTTTAGAATTGAAATGGTAAAATCAAAAACGTAATTGAAAAATGTGTGCTGCAATGGGAAATTAATTAAGTAAATATAATTTAAGTCTAGTTGATAATTAGGAACTTTGGTTTCAGTAAAAAGATTCCTGGAAAATACGGAGATCTCTCGTCAAAATATTCTATTGTTCGTATTGTAGCGACTAAAAATTGAAATGGAGAAAACGATAGATATGTTACGTACGGATTATGTTATTACAAAACTGGGTCACAATGTCGAAGGTAACGCATATCCTTAAAGAATTACAATATAATCTATACAACTTAATAGTCTATCGTTACAACTAATGAAAACCTGATCACGTGATCCGTGCATCGATTTAGGCACATGTAATTAAATACACAATACAATAATATCCGTTTCCAAAATCATCGCTTATTTACAATTTTTAATATAATTTTTGTCATTGTCCGAAAACACTTTTTTGTATTAAATTTCATTATCAATAAATAACAATTATATTGTCGAAAATATAAAATTTTGACTCTCAAATAGGTACAATTTTCTTATTTACAATTTTTTTTGATTGCCAAAAATACGATTTTTAGTTCAATTTGTAGAATTTTTAACGACGAGGAGATTATCATATTTATTAAGAACGATCACAAGTTGGTTTTCATTGGTCAATAAAAGTACTATCTATTACATTACTCGCATAACACATTAGTAGGTAATGCTAAACACTTGTCATGGATCGACTTTACCGTTTTAGAGATTTTTTAAATAATATGTACAGTCGACTTACAACGGTTATAGTGACGGTTTTTAATCTACAGAGTGATACAATTTAAATTTGAAATTTTAATCGGAAAATGCAGAAGAATTAAGACGAGACTTTTCTGTCTGTGCACATTATTAACTTACATAGTTTTCAGTCTAATATTAATACAATGTTACGTGATTAAATTAATAATACATAGAGCCTAGTGTTTTGAGTATTATCGCCGTAAAGAAACTACTAATTTTGCAATAAATTATAACGTTTTGATATTAAAACATATCGAAAAGAAATCTTGCGCTGTGTAAATGCTCGAGCTAGACCATGCCTTTAGACATCATCCTGACGGTGTTTTTGAGGGCTTGTCGCTTGTTGCAGAACCATATTCTTATCACTTCGCGCTCGTAGCCTAGCTGGTGGGCGAGGCCGGTTATTTCTGTTCCTGTAACAAAACAACATTTAAAACATGAAATCGAAGACTATCGCGATTATTTGGCAATACAAATAGCATAAAAATGAATTTACTGCGTGAAGTTTGCAGCATCCGACGTCAAGGGCGTGACAGACCGAATGAGTAAGATGCGAAACAAATTCGATATAAAAACGATCTTCAAACCGGCTTCAAAAATAAAGCTCGATCTCTGAGTAAAGGATGATCAGTGAGTAAAGGATGTACCACTGCGAACCCCAGATGTGTATAAAATCGAATGCAGCTGTGGTTTAGCCTACGTTGGTCAAACGAAACGGCCCATAGACACTCGAATTTATTTATTTATTTATTTATTTATTTTATTTTATAGCAAACTTACAGATAGGTAATATATGATACTAGTATCTTAAAAACATATTTAAAGGAAACAAATTTACTATCCTATGAATAGTTTGCAATGCTTGCATTACACATTAACATAGATATATTGCAGATATTAGATATATTCACATATTATATATTAGTTTTAAATTGTTCAATGCTTTGCCATCATCGACGAAAAGACTTGAGATGGCAGCATATAAAATCTGCTTGAAAAATCAGTTAGTCAAACATGCCCTTTACAAACTGGACGACTTTTATGATATTGCGTCCACAATTGCTTGATTATAAATAATCATATTATGACTATACTTTCGTACTAAGTTTTAGATTTTATTGACATTGTTTTTAATTACGCATGTTTCAGAATTTTTCTTTTTATGGTATTGATTATTATTTGTTTGATTATTGATTATTTTGTAAATTTGACTATTTTTAAGTATCACCTCTGATTACAATTATTTTTTTTCCTTTTAATTAATCAAAGCGGTTTTATCATCCGGTAAATTATGATTGTAAAATTTGACATGTTCCTCAGTATTGTGAAATGCTTTTATGGAATGAATAAATGATGATGATGATGATAGAAATAACATGAACACGTTGTTAGTAGAAAAAATACAATAAAGCTAATAATAATATAAGGGTAAGAAAATAAATAATTACGTAAGTTGTTAAATAAGGTTATTTGGATAGAGCAAAATAGAAGTATGAGCAATTGGATAATAATATTTATTAAATATAATATGATATAATACGATAGTATGTTATAATATAATAATCATATAATACAGTACATTAGGATGGCAGTTAGTGAAATTTTAAAAAATAGGAGATAGGCTAGGTATGATCGAATTTTTTCTCATATTTATAGAATCATAAAATACATCTAATCCTTTACACGATTTATCAAAATCGCGACACATTCTGGCAAGAGGTCTATTCGATCCGATGTTGCTATTGCAAGCGACAACCGAAAATGTTTGAGAGCTCCTCGTTGGTCGCGGTGGCACACGAAATTGAACTTTTTCTAGACTAGCTGGGCTGTCTAGTCGATTGTGCAAAAGCGTATGGAGACACGTTATATCAGTTATAGTCCTACCTAAAATTAGGTAAGAACATTCACTTTAAACGTATTAATTTTACGATAATAGAGGAGAAACTCAATGCCATAGTTCACGTATACCGCAATTAAAATATTTTTTTGGTAAAGACGAATAGGTAATGGAACACATTAAAGCTGTTAAAAACGTTCAGTGAGAAAAATCGGCGATCTGCGAACCTATTATATTATATTGGATAGCGGAACTAACCACTAGTTGCAGTTTCTAAATCCCATTGTGCTATCCAAAGAACGATTTTATTTCCTCGCATGATCCGAGAAGCTCAAATAATTAAAAAAAATATGTTCTCAATGCCCACACTGAGCGCAAGGACGCAACACAAGATAGAATGAGTGTTGTGTGCGTGCACGGCGGATTTTCAAAATTCGCGCGCGCCGAACCCGCCGAAGTAACAGACGCCTAACCGCATATGACGACTGACAGCACTTCAGTCTACCCTGTACAACGGCGGTCGCAACACCGCCGAAACGTCGGTGCTACACAATTCACGCGGTGAATTCGTTTTTCTCCTATTTATAACATCAAGGAGTGTTTCTCTGGAGATATTAGACGTATGTGTGTCAAGCACTAACATCAGTTCTTGACTCAGTCAGTGAAACTCCAACCCTCAACATGGAATCAGAAACCATGCTTTCACTCCTAAACTTTGGAAAACTTTTTACAGTGGAACTGCCGCCCAGAGACGACTGGCTAAAAAGCCAACTGCACTGGAAGGCCGGTAGCCTTAAATGGTATACTAATGGGTCCAAATCGGGACTGGACGTAGGCTGCGGTATATATGGAGAGCGATCAAACTTAGAAAGAAGTGTAAACTTGGGGAAATACGCCTCCATATTCCAAGCTGAGATATACGCCATTATTGGATGTGCGGATATCAACCTCCATAAGAACTAGGTCAACCACCGTATCTATATCCACTCGGATAGCAAGGCAGCTCTTATGGCACTAGCCTCGAATACTATTAATTCAAAGCTAGTGCAAAACTGCGTATCACTACTAAACAGGGTAATTCTAAGATGGGTTCCCGGCCATGCAGGAATCGAGGGAAATGAAAAAGCCGATGAACTTGCTAAGACGGGAGCAAATGGAACGTTATACGGCCCTGAACCTTGCTGTGGCGTACCAAAAAGCCTTGCAAACCAAATTCTCAAACAAATATGTTTAGAACAATTCGACAACCACTGGAACAACACGCCAGGGTTGAATCAATCCAAAGCGCTAATTAAGGCCTACGACCCTATGAGGCCGTATCGCTAAATAGGAACAATCTACGCATACTGGTGAGGGCGCTCACGGGGCATTGTGGCCTCAACAAACACATGTTCAACCTCAAGCTCAGAGACACAAAAATGTGCAGGTTCTACCAAGGGGCAGAGGGAACTACTCTGCACCTCATATGCGAGCGTGGCCCGCTGATGCGTATAAGATACATCCACTTGGGTGGTCATTACCTCCAACCTGAGGAGGTAAAACAATCTGGCGCCAAAAGCCTTTTGCGGTTCTTAAATGACACGAGGCTTAACGCAGAACTATAGCAGGTGGCGAAAAAATAGATCACCAATGTTACAAAGCAGTGTTACAAGGCAGGCTCATAGGTCGCAGTGTTACAAGGCTCATAAAGACCTTAGAAAAGCCCCACACAACAAATAAAAAAAACATGTGTGTCAAAATACTAACCAGAAGGATGCGTGTTTCTTTCGAAATGCGCGTTTAGCAGTTCTAGCGCTTGTGGCGTGAAGGATGTTCGTCGTTTCCGCTTTTTGCTCGGTTCCATGCCGATGAAGTCCGTCAGGTGATTTTGTCCCGATGCGTATCTGAAAGATTGACTATATTCAATTATTAGGCGTTTAGAACAAACAAAAGGAATCGTTCAGACATTCTGTTAACTCTTTCTCTAATTATGTCATTTGAAACGAATTCCCATTTTCCAAGAATTTAATATCATAATGCAGAGAGCGAACGTTACTACTTTGGTCGAAATGTGTTTTATTTTAATTGCTCTTATTTCTAGTAGCTAATGGTTATTGTGCAGCTGGGATATTAAGATCTGCTCTTTATTTCTGGTCGGCTAAACGCACGGTTCAGTTCCTATCCAGTAGCCTCCCCGAAGAAGGTCTACCACGCTAAAGAACTCTGATTCCCATGCCAAAGCAGGTGGATCAGTTTCCCCTGGGCGATGGCCTTCCATCGCTGCTAGGCGGTTTGCGCACTTTGCGCGGTTAGCCCATCGACTGTGCACTCCGGCGAATAACTGGAGGAGCCGGGAAACGACATGCTATTTCCTAGGAAACGGAGGTGGATGTTGACATGATGTCACCCACTCTTGAAACGACCAGTTGGCCACCCCATTACATTACATTACATTTTCGTCGTGTCCAATTGACGGCTAAAGACCGCTCTTGGACGAGTCAAAATAATTGGGTTAGGTAGTAAGTTTCGTTACTACTCTTTACTAAACATACATAGGTAGTCAAGAATTAACTACTAGATTGTCAAACTATAAATATAAATAATCAAAATAGAAGCCTAATATTTGAAGTAGTTAGTAATTCGAAAAGATACGTAGTAAAATTATTCATCGTAATATTCAAATTGTCAGTAAAATGTTAAATTATCAAATTAAATCTACGTTATGCATTGTAAACTAAAAGTACAGATATAAGACCATATAAAATAATCAGACAATAAGGCTCTACTTTTTTAAATGGGCACAATATTTGAAAAATCATGGCCCTCAAATTCGGCCAGATTATAGAAAGGGCGGCCTATCAGCATCTCCTTGATGTTCATCCCGTGTGCAGACGGGCAAAGGACGCTACGGTCCGCGATAATTTCGATCTGAATTACCGCTAACATCAGGCGGAGGCTGCGCAAGCGACTTCGGACCCGTAACCAGGTAGGAGGACGGAGAAATCCGGAGAAATCCGGCTGGTTCAACTTTCCAGTACCGTGTGGTAAGGCATTGGTCTCTCACGGACTAGTTGGCGTAGCTAGACGGTGAACTGTTTTCGGCTCAAATCTCTACGTTATTTCCAGGTTGAAAGAACTATCAATATCGTTATACCTTCCTCGGGTAACGGGTAGGTACACCCGTTGTATGTAACAAAGCCCCACTCCTTTTCTTTCTACATTGCACAAGATTACTGCAAAAAGAGGTCGTTTTGGTATCCCACACTTGTTCAATCACCGCAGGAACATACAAAAGTAACGATTTCATAAAATCGTGACGTTTTTGCAGCAATCATAAAACCACTATCTGCAATTTTAATCAGCAGCTATATATAGAGCATTAAAATGGATATTGCAGAATAACAAGTAAGTACAATAACCTAATTTCTTCATTTTCTACAGAGCTCTATTTGCAAGACTTACTGCAAAGTAGTCACATTTGATAGGTCTACGGATAGTTATGCCACAGATATTTCAGAAGGCCTAAAATCCTCACCCTTCTTTAAACCTTTAGACATGTTAGAATGCATTGAATTAATTATTAAAAATACAGCTAAACTGCCGACTCAATCAGATGTCCATAATTATTTCATTAGAGGGAGAAATAATCTGATTCTTTCAAACCTAAAACTCCTTAAAAGGGATCCAAACTACGTCAGAATGATAAATATGCTACAACAGGATAGGTACGTCATTAAAAGAGAACTGTGCGGTTGACGATCTGTGATATATATTAATTTATATACATCTTGACTCTTAACCTGATTTCTACTTCTAATTTAGGTAGGTACTTAATGGATTTTGTATTTGACAATACATATATAACTAGCTACGCCCAGCGGTTTCACCCGCGTGGTGATGGAAAATTGTGATAATGATGATACAAAACCATATATCTCTATAAATTATAGCCTATGTGTTATTCTGACGTGTAAGCTATATTATTGTAAAGTTTCATCAAAATCCATTCAGTAGTTTTAGCGTGAAAGAGTAACAAACATCAATACATACATACAAACTTTCGCGTTTATAATATTAGTATGATAGTAGGACAGATATTTTACTATGATATTCGAAATTTAAATTCTAAGTGTCAAATTTTGAAATTTTCTCTACAATAAATAATAATTAAATAATAAATTTAGTGAATATAGTGCAATTCGGCGGTTAAGTAACCCGACCAGGTTGCCACAAGCCTAGGAAATGGAAATATTTTCCTGAAAGTGTGGAGCTCGCCAAGACGTGTGGCCGACGTGGCGGGTATCGGGCTAAATACCTCCAATCATGATGAACAGTACAACCTTATGACATCAAGGAGACAGCTGGACCAGTCTGGATGAGGGAAACGGACAACCGATCCGGATGGAGAGTGATTGGAGTATGGAGTATTGGAGTATGCTCAACGGTGGGCGAATGCGCGCTGAAGAAGAAGAAGAAGAAGAAGTAGGATAGAATTTAAATTTCGAATGTCAATTTCTTAGTTTTTTTCCTACTTACTTGACATTTATCGTTATATTTTAGACAACTCACACTATATCTTTATAAATTATAGCCTATGTGTTATTCTGACGTGTAAGCTATATTATTGTAAAGTTTCATCAAAATCCATTAAGTAGTTTTTGCGTGAAAGAGCAACAAACATCCATACATACATACAAACTTTCGCGTTTATAATATTAGTAGGATATATTGACTATTTCCATTACTATGTACATATTAATAATATATTGACAAATTTATTTTTTAACGTAATCACGACATTTTATTTTACTTTTAGATAATACATTTTTAAAATATTTTTACCACTACATAATATAGTTTTTTCCCCTCAATTTTATGGTCACTGTAATTAATTCATACAGAGACCACAACATAATAATAATAACATTCTTTTTTTATAATTTTCATTACGTTTTTTTATAACGACAATTCATAAAATTTCCCAATAGTCAAAAAGGAATTTGATATTAAGTAAGAGTACAAAAATATTAAGATTTTTTCATTCATTCTTGTATTTGAGTTTTGAGACTTACATGTAAATTTGTACAAAAAAAAATAATTTAAATATCTGGATGAGACTCTATTCCATTTTTAATAATATCTACCTTACTCGATAGGATGTGTTAGTTTACTCGCATGTTTTATCGCCATAATTAACTAAAATAGTAGATACCTGACGTAATATATGCTGCAAAATAATGTCTACATAACTGTAAGAGTTGTTAAGTCAATACATACATAATGTCGATGATGATGGTAAAAGGTTACATTTTGTGTTTAGTGTAAAAATGTAACGTTTTCAAAATCTAAAATTGGCTGATTTAAATGTATAAATATGTTTCAATTTGGAGCAAGGACAAAAAACATATATAATCCAATAATATTTTTTTTTAACTAATATGGTTATCTAAGAATCCTGCCTAAAGTACGCCTTACGCAGACACAAAAGTCCTTTGGATATTTGAGCTATAAGCTCTTTAACCAGCTACCACTCTCAACAAGAAAGATGGAAACAAAGGCGTTTAAAAGATATATTAAACAAAAGCTGCAATCCACACATGCTTTCTACATGCCCAACAAGCAAACTTTTTAGGGTATGGAAAAAACTGAATAACTTTGTAAAAAAATATATTTGGTTTACTATATGAACAACTAAAGTTGTCAACTACAACGGGCGAACCCGTCACCTCAGGAAGTTTTAACGATTAGTCGTTCTATCTCCCGTGAAGTGAACGCAGAAGACTTGGACAAAACAGTCCACCGTCAAGCTACGACACATGCCCGTAAGAGGCCAACGCCTTAACCGCGAGATAACTAGGTGTGTTACCCAGCGGGCTTACACTCACGCCCTTACTTCCAATTGCGACCAGATTGCTCCGGTTTCTCGATTGGTTACGAGTTCGAGGTCGCTTGCGCGGTCCTCTCCCTTACGAAGCGGTGAAACGGTGTATACCGAATCTATCGCGGACCACGGCATCCTTTGCCCGGCTGTTAACCCAGGATCAGGTAGCCGATGGTCGTTTCAAGAGCAGTCGCCGTAAGGTCCGCAACCACCCTCGCTCTATAGGAAACAGTACTGCTTCCAGACTCCCCCGACTGTTAGTCAGAGTGCACAGTCGATTGGCTTACGCCGCACGGTGCGCAGACCGTTCAGGAGCGCCAGAAGGTTGATTCCTAGGGAAAACTAGCCCTAAGGCCAGGGTCCTGCCCGGGCTCGCACTTCATGCGTGAAGGCTGCCGGAGGGGTCTTCGTGGCCAACTCAGCAAGGGCCCATTAGCTACTATATGAACAATTAAAACTATCAAAGAGTTAAGTTGTTTTCGAGGAGTCACTACCTAAGCACGTAAGAAGTATCACCGGAAAAAAATCATCAAGTCAAGCGTACGGTCTGCGTACGAGATGCCACTGAAATGAGAAATACGAGAAAACTGAGCAATGTGAGGCTCAGGACATGGACAGAACGATCCGGAGCGTGATTTTACACCAACAACAATAAAAAACGCAAATTCGATTTTTTGGCGAGTACCTACGAGGTCTCACATATAAATCGACGATATCATCTTCTTGATACTGGTATTTGGGGGAAAAATCAATTTGAATTAAAAATGGGAAAATTTCGATATACATCTGTCAAAGCTCAAAAGCGTGTGAAAAAGTTGGGAAAATTTGTCTCACATTTGGCAACAAACGGCATTTTTGGTCTACTTTAAGGCGGGAAAAGATAACCTATAATAATTACCTCTCTTCCGCTTCCTTCATCCATCTCTCTAGGACCGGTTTGATTTTCTGCGCGCTTTTCGGCGTTATATCCAACTTTTCAAATCTGCGAAAGAAAAAAAAACAACAATCTAACTTCGACCCCGTAAACATATGATTGGTGAGATTTCGAAAGGCAGGACATTGACATCTTTTAATATGCTTTTAAAATGTGGCGATTTTAATAATTGTATGTATTTTGTATTTTTATGCCAATGCCCTGGCTTTCTAAAATACCACCAATACAACCAGAATACGCTGACTGACGCTGACATGCGGAAACGCTCTAAGCACTAGAAATTAAAAATACGAAAATAATAGTAAAATATGTGAGATTAGGACGTACATGTTTTGTTGCTGAGAAGACAGTTGGGCGGCTAACATCTGCGAAGCCAGGGCACTGGGAATTGACAATAATAAAACTATAATTATTAAATAATAAATAATAATATGTAATAACAAATGACAGGTACCGCTGGACGCTGTATTTTATTAAAATATCAAATAAAGAAATACTTTTAATAAATGTTTAGTTACCTGCATATAGCGCTTTGGGAATAAGCAGGCCCTTCCGTGACGGACAGGGCCTGCCCGACCTGTGTCTGCGTGAGACCTAGGCCCAGTCTTCGAAGTTTGAAAGCCTTGGCGAACTCTTTGATGTCGTCCAGGTTTATGCCGTCGACGACGTTGCTGGACGTTTGGCTGATTGTCGGTTGATCTGGAAAGAACGAAACGTACAGATAAAAAAAATCGGCTGTATCACGCCCCCCCCCCCCCCCCGGCAAGGGCCAAGGTCTGATTTCATCGAAATATTAATATCATAAATAAAATCGATGAGCGCCATCTCTCGGTGGGCGGATGAACCCGTTTGGGTTCTGTTACATAACCGCCTCAAACAATTAAGGCTCCCTTCCGAGTTGACGCGACTAAAAATTTAAGTATTTTTGAAATTCCACGCGCCCACGCGCTTTCGATATATACATAAAGATGAATAAGTATACCGCGGCGACCAGGAAATACGTCCCACCGCTGGCAGTGGCCAATTACGAATGACGATTTCGGCTTGGCGCTTCGTCTAATATAGTCGATTTGGCTTTGCAATTATAATATAATAAATTATTAATTATAATATAATATCATATCAATTATAATATAATAAATTATCAAATGAATAGTTTTTTATAAAGTAAAAATTACATTACAACAATAAAATAACTTAAGATCACTGTGTTTTTTTTATATCACTCAAAAGTATCTTTTAATAAATAGAAAAAAAATAATGTTTGGCCATAACAATTCCGGAAATTACGTAATTTCAAACATTTTTTAAAAATATTTTCTGTATGGAAGTTCTAAAAACTGTCTGGGTACTATGCAAATAGACCATACGGTGGTGTAAATAGTATTTTTTAATATTGAGAATCATTTCTAGGTTTTTCAAAAACTGAAGACAAATCTCGCTCGTTTTTATTTTTTTGGAAAACAGTATCAGAATAAAGATGGAAATAATTTACCAATTTCGTTTTGGCGAAATGATAGCTGAAGGACCGGGTTTTTAAAATGCGTCATAATTGTATTCAAATTCTTTTTCGTGTTCTAATAACCAGGCCACAAAATTATGCTTCATATAGCTTTTGGCCTCTTAATGTATAAGCATTTATATAGTCAACATCTGTTAGATTGACCTATTAGTTCTGTAATTAAACAACCGCAGATTGTTATGGAAGGAAGCAATAACAACTGCATTATCTGCGTACGTAATGTTGTTAATAAAGGCTCCTCGAATCTTCACACCCTCTCTCTCCATTATATTATTTAATGTTTCTGTAGTAATTTCCTTTTGCGCTTTGTTATTAAAACAGCGCCGGTGAAACACCTTGTTTAATTTATTACAATAATAATATACCCTACCCCCGTCAATTATGCCATTATTTCTTGACCACTTCATTTCGAATAGGAAGTACTACAGAATACAGTTGAAGCTGAACATCACAAAGATCAATGCCATGATAGCATTGATTATATATGGTATGAGATTGCTCAGCTCTATATTACGATTTGGCAACCCTTCTAAAATAGCGAATCTTAGGTGGCGCTCATAGCATTGACGGCCACACTAATAGAAATTTATTTGGATGTATATATCCACTAATATTGATAATGAATCATAAAGCACTGATTGCATTTCGTGGGAGCTAATGGGCCTATTGCAATTGGGCCATTAATAAATAAGAAATAAGGAATAAGAAAAAAATATTTTCAAAAACCCGATCTATAGAAATTACATATAAAAAAAAATGGTATTTCTACAAATAAAATTACATTTCAAATTATAAAAAAGTCTATAAAAAACTAATATTGAAAAAAAAACATAGAAATTCAAAAATAACAAATACATAAAAACTATAAAAATAAAAATATACAGAAATAATGAAAAACATAGAGAATGAGCAATTCAATAACGAAAATATATGAAAACTAGAAAAATAGAAAGCATCCAAAGAGTTCTACATAGACTACATTTAATAAGGATCAAACTATCAATCAAAAATCAAGAAATAGAAAAATGCATCGACTCTCCAAAGAACAAAAAACCAACTGGTCTCGATGATATACCTGTTAGCGTAATTAAAATCGATAAACGTGTACTGGCACCTTGTCTAACATATCTTTACAATTTAAGCTTTTCAGAGGGATTACTTCCAGACTGTCATAAAGTTTTTTTTGTTGAGAAAGGTTCCTATACTGCGGTTATTCCACTTTCAAAATGGAGAAACTCCATTCGGGATTGTTACGAGCTACGCACGTGAGGACATTACAATAACGCCCAGGTTGAATCGTAGAAACATACGTACAAGCGCTTGAAAGATCATATTAAATGATTAATCAATATGACAGCGGGTATGTCACCAGAAGTAGATACCTACAATTCAGAATGCAGTCTTGCCTCGTACCGAAGGAGTACCGCATTTCGCAAACAAAAATCTTTTACCAGCTCAGCGAAACTGATCATCAGCAGAAGTGGTATAATCTCAATCTTTTCTGCAACGATACAAACACTTAAACTCGCCTAAGTACCCAGTATAGGTACCTACCTGCAAAGGTGCAAACCGAGCGATAGTTAATTCGTCGGTAATTCGCGTTTTTAATTATAAAAAGATGGTCGGCCTCGATAGTGGAAACAAAGCCGATAGACTTTCTAAGCAAAGACAATAAGGCGCCGCGCCACTTGTTACTTCTTTGTTACCTTAAACTTCACCGTTACAACTCCAATTGCTGAACATTAATCGTATAAATCACACTTCGCGAACAAAAAGCAAGATGCGGAAGCGCATAATTAGCGACTTGTAAACCCCTCGCAAATAAATCAGCGTCGCGCACGCCTCTGCTTTTAGCAGCTTTTTATCGTAGTTTACACGGCGTGTCCAGAACAGTGGCGTAGCTACTAAGATGCCCACCGTAGCTACTATATAGCTATATACTATAATAGCTAAGGTGGGGCAGTGCACCAGGGCCCACAGTGCTAGGGGCCCCACGGAACTTTTGGTTGTTGGGCTAACTAAAATAATTACATTAGTTTACAATATATTCATTATGCAAATATATCTCAACAAGTAAATATATTAAAAATAATAAAAAAACACGGCTGCCGTTACAGAAAGTGAAGCATAGTATTTATAAATATTTTTGTTACGTTTTTTTTTATGAAAAATGTTGGGTTATGTACTCAATCCGGCATGTACTTAATCAGACCTTTCATTTGACATTAAACAAGATATATTTATTTTAATTTATTGGCATTTGGACATTTTAACATTTAGACAACTACCTACTTACTTGATATTTGAACAGTTAATATACCCTATGACACTTGGGATTACATAACGATTCTAACAATACCACACACTTCTAAATTGGTTCAAGCGTTTAGATAGATAGATAGATAGATTTTTATTCGAAGTAGACTTACAGTACTTTCCGAACGTCTTATTTTTCTAGACATTTATGCCTTGCTTGTAGGCTTTACCATTGATTACTACACTATATAATCAATGGCTTTACGTAATAGTAATAATAATAATAATAATAACACTTTACAAATGGTTTTCATAGCTATGTTACACAAAAACGACTTGACCAGACCAATGTATCGCTTAAATAATCTTCAATTTTATAATATCCTTTAGAGCACAAAGTATCTAAATTTAGTGTCTGGTAAAAGGGTTAGTTCCTCAGGCAAAGTGTTATAAAAGCGAACACCAGCTCCAATGAAAGATTTACTCACTTTTGCTAACCTAGAGCCCGTAATGGCTAGTTTATTTTTGAACCTGGTGTTCCTATTGTGAATGTCACCCAACCCTTTAGAAGTTATGGTGGAATAAAGAAAGGGAAAACATACATACATGAAACCCGAACACATAACACTCCTTTTTTGTTGGGCAGTCGTGTAAAAAAGCCATCTTGAGGCAACTAGTAGAAATATTCATAAAAACAACGACACATAAAACATCAACACAGGCCTAGGCCTAGTGAGGCAGTAAAATCCACATGGACCTGTATCTTTTATTTTCCCGGCCAACCAACGAAATCGAGATCAAAATGGAAATATTCATTTTGGGCCATTAGGACTATTTCCAGATTGAAGTCTGTCTGTGTGTCATTCCGTCTGTGTGTTTCTGTATGTGGGCGTCTGTGTGTCTGTCTGTGTGTATTCCTCCACGATAGCACTCAAACGCTTAATCCGATTGGGCTGAAATTTGGCATACACGCATCATTTGGTGATAGCATTGATTTTATAAAATCAATGGTGATAGTTAGAGTTAAACAATTTGTGGTTGAAATCGGTCCACAATAGGACGCACTAAGCATATTTCAATCTCGAAATATTAGAAGTAGAGTTTTGAAATTTGGTACACAGATTGCTGGGCCAAAATAACTTTGCAATATTTTGGATGGAATATCTCATATACAAGCTGCACTAATAATATTTAAATTCCGCCATACAAATATTGAATTTCCGAGCAGCGCAAGGCATACATATGCATAGCTCGAAAAGCTCGAAAGCTCCATGGTTTGAAAAACTCTGGAGATGTTGATTCGGAACATTTCTCCTTTTGGGTACTTGCAACTGGCATGCATATGCATATTATGCTATATTCCCCATTCCCAGTTACCCTAATTGCCAGAACTAAGCTTACAGTTGGAGAATCGAAACATACAAAAACATCGGTTGTGTCACCTTAATACTACCCAGGCAAGTAGAGAAGTGCGGACAGTATTAAGTGTCACCTTAATACTATTCACGCGCCAACCCAACCACCCTTCGTGCCCCAAAACCTAGTATATTTGTAGTACTTTCCTTGGTAATAAAATGGTATTTTTCAAAAAATATCTAGTATTTTGTTTAATATGGTGGACTTAATATTATTTGTGTCCCTTGTATACGAGATATTTCAAGAAAAAAATCACAACTCGATTTCGATCCAACAAGTCATCTGTGTACTAAATTTCAACATCTATATCTCTGAGAGACGGTTCACACGATGCGGTGCGGCGCAGCACCGCAAAAAAATCTCCGTATGGGCGTATACACGTACAGTGCACGGTGCGGCACCGCAACGTTACTACGACGCCGCAGTGCCTATTGTACCTACGTAGAGCTACTGAAATAAGGTAAACACGCCAACCGGGGATATGCGCCGGAGCGGCACCGCTCAGTTGTTATATGCAGTCGAAGGAGAGTAGATGCTAGCATGTTTCATTTGTTTTCACGTATTTTTGTTAATTTTTAATAGAAGTGTTTAAAATGAGTAACAACGAAGAAGATATTGGCATTGACTACCTTATTTCACTAGTTCTACGTAACATTATTCGTCCACTGCGTCGTCGTAGTAACGTTTCGGCGCCGCACCGTGTCATGCACTGTGCGTGTGTACGCCCACACGGCGAAATCTTTGCGGTGCGGCGCCGCACCGCATCGTATGGAACGGTTCTCACTCCAATATTTCGACATTTTAAGTATGACTAGCGCGCACCCTGGTGGACTAATTTCAACCACAATCTTTTCAACTCTTGCCATGGCCGAATGATGTCTGCATGCAAAACTTCAGCACAATCGGATAAACCATGTGGGCGCTATCGTAAAGGAAATGTTCAAAAAATATATTTAGAACAATCCGTCAATCACTGGAACAACACGCCAGGTTTGAATTATTCCAAATCGCCAATTAACTGCCCGTGAGGCCTTATCGCTAAATAGGGACAATCTATGCATACTGGCGAGGGCGCTCCGGGGGCATTGTGGCCTGAACAAACACATTTACAACTTCAAGCTCCGAGACACGAAAATGTGCAGGTTCTGCCAAGGGGAAGAGGAAACTCCCCTTCACCTCATGTGCAAGTGTGGCCTGCTGATGCGTAAAAGATACACCCACTCGGGGGGTCATTACCGCAGAACTATAGCAGGTGGCGAAAACAATAGATCAGCAATGGTCGCAGTGCTACAATGCTCATAAAGACCTTAGAAAAGTCCAAAATAGCAATTAAAAGAAAAAAAACGTAGAGGACAGACAGACTTCATTCTGGAAATAGTTTTAATCATTTTGAAAGGGGAGGGGGGGCATCCAAACTTTTATATCCGAATTCATCTCGAAAAAGATTTTGTGCGTTCACAATACATTATATTCTCGTCGGTTGATAGGCCAGTAAAATAAAATGTACCTTAAAAACTGTATATAATTAGCACAGGTATCAAATCTAATTAGTTCCTTTATAAAATATACTGCAGGAATAAAACGCATGGCGGATAAAAATTCGCTAACGGACAGTTCAACTGATCGCCTCATTTATTCAGCTAGCGCAGATTTCCTGATCGGATTTCCGCCGCGAAAAATCTGTTTCGTCTATTAAAAAATCGCATTGCAATCAGCGTAATGGTTATCCTAATTAGTTTGCGCCGCTGGCGGAAAAAGGGTTGGCCGCGGACTGTTTGCACTCCCTGGACGGAGAAGTTGAAATTTTCGTTTGACGAGACAACGGAAGTCGCACAGTTGCGCTAGGAATAAATTTTACAAAAAACGATATCAAAACACGAAGATCCGCTAAAAGTGGTTTCATGCAGCTTTGGTGGTGTTAGCCAAACTCTTATGTCCCCTGGTCTGCCCCACTAACACGGTTCAACTTCTTATCTGGTAGCCTTTTGCGTACCGCGCTGTGTCAGCTACGCTTGCGTAATCCGGCGAATAATCAGGGGAGTTTGGAGATGTTTGTTTTCTATGACAGCGGAGGGTAGTTGACGACCTGACGTCTTCAGCCCTTGAATAGATCCGTCGGCCACCCGATCTCGAGTGACCATGGTTGGCGAAGTTCGTCGCGGTCCGCAAAATATTTAAGCTGAATAACCGCTTACGTCAGGTAGAGGCCGCGCAAACAACCTTGAAACCGTGACCAGACCGCAGGACAGAAAATCCGGTTAAATCTGGTATTGCGGTCGCGAGGTCGGACAGCTGGGTTTACTTCCCAGTGTCTTGTTGTAAAGCTTTGGACTCTCACGGGCTTGTTGGCCGAGCTAGACAATTGACTGTTGCCCTTAAGTCTCTACGTTCCCTACAGGTTGAAAGAACGATACATATCGTTATAACCTCCTGGGGTGCCGGTTCGCCCGTTGTAGATGACACCTCGAAAGTTACGCTAGGAATAATTTTTACATGAAACGACTTTAAAATGTGAAGATCCACTAAAATTTCATAATCAATTTATCCACAATCACAATAATGGTACCGACATACTGAGCCCACGTACGCAAAGTATACGATGCAACGCTCCCACGTTGGTGTGCACACTTGTCCCGCGTATGCAACGTATATGTGGCATCAGAAACTGCTTTCAGTTCTCAGAAGGTGCACTTTATTATGTACAACCGCTGTACACTATGTTTTCTGATTCGGATAGTGATTTTGATGACGATTTACTTAGTTTGTCATTTTTTTAAATAATATGTCCGCACCACAAAAACAAAAAATCGGTTGTGTCACCCCAAGACTTTCCTGACTAGTATCCGGGGAGGTGCGAAAAAACAGCGACATTTTTTACTCTAGTACCCCAAATTTGTATGGCAGGTACCCCAAACGTTGGTCGTAAGTACCCCAAAAACTAATAGGTTCTTCCGATGGTTAACAGAAGCTTCTATGCCAAATTTTAACTTAGACAGATTAAGCGTCTGGGCGCTATCGCGGAAACAATTTTTTCGCCGGGAACCCCAAATTTGTATGGGAGGTACCACAACCGTAGGGCGTAGGGACTCCAAAAACTAATGGGTTCCTCCGACGGTTAACAGAAGCTTATATACCAAATTTCAGCTCAATCCGATTAAGTGTCTGGGCGCTATCGTGGAAGAATACATACATACAGACATACAGACATACAGACATACATACAGACAGAGATCGGTCTGAAAATAGTCTCAATCGTCTCAGGGAGTCTCAAAATATATATTCCCATCTTCATCTCAAAATTTTTTTTTAGCGCGATCACAATACTTTCCTTTCCGATAGGTCGTCAGGAAAGTAAAAATAGTGAAGAAAAGAAGAATACCATACATTAATGCAGAAATTGGATTATGATGAACGATTCTATATGTACAGCATGTTTTTTCTCTGCGCATTTGCCGACTTTCTACGTGTGTCTGACGCGTTGCGAACGTAAGTGTTGCGAATCTCCTGCAGTCGCTGTATTAGATCTTCATATGGGATTGTGTCGAGAGCCTTTGCCAGATCTAAAAAGACAGCTAAACATTTTTCTCCCCTGTCAATACAACTTGACACAGTTTTTGTGATCTCGACCAAAGCATCTGATGTACCTAGCCCTTTTTAATTGGTTTTTAGAAAAAAAAATGTTAGAGTTTAACCATTCTATGAACCTTTTCTTTGTAATTTAAAAAAAAAATTTTGGACAGCGTGTTAAGCAAAGAGATTGGCCGGTAATTTTGAATGCTCGACTGATCACCGCCTTTATACATTGGGATTACTTTTGCGCATTTCAGGCAGTTTGGAAACATTCCTTGTTGATAGCTAATATTGACTAGGTAACAGATGGGCCCGATTATATAATCAATAGCGCTTTTGTATATCGAAACATTAATTCCATCCATCCCCAAAGACGATAAAAGTTATAATGAAGTCGTAACAATAATTAAATGAACTTGTCTCTAAATGAACTTGTAACAATAATTAAATGGTTTAAATATGAATACGGTGTTTTATCTATTTTCTGTTCATGTCGAGGTATCGAGACAACTCGGATAAGTACTCTGGTCATCATACATACATCGCATTGGGTATCAACAGTCACGGCGGCCAGACTAATACTTACAAAAGCTTACCTCTATTTGAAATGATTGCTGCGAGTCATCCAAGAAGATGACATTAGCCGTGATAGTGTTGAGTTTTCTCTCCCTAGCCAATTCGGAAGCGCGTACGTTATAAGTTCCACTCGAACCACCAAAGGCTCGCCTTGACACATTCTCAATCATTTTCAACCACTTGTTTATGCTATTTCATCTCGCCCATCTCTTCCAACCTACGATAACACAGAAACAATAATTAGAACAGAAAACAACTGAATCGGTCATTTCAAAAACCCCATAGTCACATTTTGCACAACATATATATTTTTTGAATTTAGGTACTAAAAACCATCCTGCATACATTTCCAATCGAAAGCAGCATATAAGTCGGATCACTGATGGTATAAAAACCACTCAACTTCCGAGTCATTTCGATTACAACACAACTCTTATTCATATCCAAGAGGCAGCGACAAAAACGTGCAAGAGTTTTGTATAAGCTGATACAATACAATACAACCAACTACTCCAGTAGATAGGCATTCCTACACTTGGATGCGTCACAAAATTAAACGCAAAAAATTTAATTATTAAAAACATAACTATCCTGATAGTTGTCATGGCTGTAATATTATATTCAATATTACCTACATAAAAATAATCAAAAAATACTAATGTGATTTAAGAGACAGGGAGAATAATATATTAAAATAGAAATGCAAATTCTATGTAGAATAATCAAAAAATTTATATTTTATTGTCAATCCAGCAATATGCCTTCATATTTTTTAAAAATGAATAGATGTATAATAAATTATATGAAAATTAGAATGTCAGCTATCATAATACCATTACGTTTAAAACTTTACACATTTCATTAATCATCAACATGGAATATAAACTCAGAATGTTCAAACTCCCTTATACCATAAATTGGGTTTCTTACCAAATTACGTATAATTATCTTTTTAAATTGGTCCTCTCCAAGGCTTTTCATTTGCTCTGGAATCTTATTATAGAAGGGCAAATACTTTCAGATCAGACAGTATATTGGTCATAGAATGCTGGGTAGAGTCAGCATGCCAGACTCCGGAAAACCTGGCACTGGCGTACTAGAAAAGGTGTAATTTTAATTAGTACCTCCAAAAGTGTTTTGGAAAAGCTGACAATTCATAAGTAGACAGTATATGCAATACAGAACTCGAAACAAATGGTCAGACTGCTTAACTCTTCAAGCCTCGGCCCCTCAGCCGATTGACAAGTTGATGTCCAAACATTTTTAGTAAAAATTAGTAAAAAAATTGTGTTATGACACTGTTTCACCAAAACAATAATTACTGCCAAACCACTGTACCCATAAATAAAATAAAACATATTAACATAATAAAACATAATAAAATAAAACAAATTAAATTAAAATGAGGCCGTCACTCTGAATAGTGTTGTGACCGATATCGGCCAATTGGGGCTCTAGGGATTAAGCACTTTGACTATTCGTTTCGAGTTCTTTATTGCATCCACTGTCTACTGATGAATTTTCAGCTTTTCCAAAACACTTTGGGGGTACTAATTAACATTATATCTTTCCTAGTACGCCAGCGCCAGGTGTCCCGGAATCTGGCCTGCTGACTGTACCTCAGCATTCTATGGTCAAAATACTGTCTGATCTGAAAGTATCAGCTTTCACAAAACTCTTGCACTTTTATGTCGCTGGCTCCCCAACTATATTCATTATGAGTATTAGAAATGTAGTTTTAATTTATTATTTTCTCAAAAACTAACCTAACCTAATCTGTGCTGTAATCGAAATATATTTAAAAGTTATTTAAAATGAAACAAGAAAACTGACTACTTTATTTGCTTGCTACATAGGAATATTTCAATTATGATAGCAATTGTATGAATTCATTTTCATTAGGTATTATTGCTACCTTGCCTATTTAAAAAAAACTACTAAATTCCATCGTTTTAATGCTAAATCTGATTAAAAAATCACGTTTTTTTTTCAAATTATTAAATTTATTTTTTAAGATGCCTATTAAAAAACTAACCTAACCTACCACCATATAGGTGCCTAGAAATTGTCAAAAAAAAAACAATCTAACCTAACGAATGTAGGTCTTTGGCGCTTCTTTAAATCTACATCTCTCTATTTGTTGAGTCCGACAAAAGATTATTGCAGTTTTGGAATCACCGTGGTGAATATAATCAGGCGATGTTAAAACATCAACAATGTAGAACTGGTAGCAATACCTTACAAATACCATAATAATGCATTTAACTTTAAAAAATAGTAAAACAAACCATTGTATTATTTTAGGAAAATCACTTTTTTATCTCGGTATTATTGCAGTATAGGAACCTCTTCTAGATTGTTGATTTTTTAACATCACCAGACTATACTCACCACGCTGATTCCAAATCTGCAATAATATTTATTCGGTCTCAATAAATAAGCGAGATATAGGCATTCAAAAAAGCGCCAAACCCATACATTTTGGTAGGTTAAGTTTTTTTTAATTTGAAATAATACATAAACACCTATTTGGCGATAGGTTAGATTAGTTTTTTTTTAAAACAACCTTAAAAACTAAGGTTAAAAAAACTTTTTTTTTTTTTTGTATGTAAATTTGGTCTTGAAATTTTACGGGTCCGAAGCTTTTTTCTTTCACATTTAGCATTACAATGATTAACTCTAGTAGTATTTCTTTATTTTTTCGATTTCTGAGAAAGGTTCCTATACTGCAATAATTCCACCTAACCTACCACCATATAGGTAAAAATTGTTTTAAAAAAAAACAACCTAACCTACCGAATGTACGAGTTTGGTGCTTATTTAAATGCCTACATCTCTCCCTATTTGTTGAGTCCGACAAAAGATTATTGCAGCTTCGGAATCACCGTGGTGAATATAATCGGGCGACGTTAAAACATCAACAATGTAGAACTGGTAGCAATACCTTACAAATACCATAAGAGTAATAATGCATTTAACTTTAAAAAATTGTAAAACAAACCGTTGTATTATTTTACGAAAATCACTTTTTTATCTCTCCTGTAAAATTCACTTTTTGGTACTTCTTTTGTTTTCAAAATGACCGATTCCACTGTAGTTTTCACTATAATCCCCAAAAAGCTAGGCTAGGAAAATCTAGAGCGACAGAGACCTATATTTCTTCTATGAAAAACTAAAAATTCAATTTCAGAAGCGCGACACATTGAAATTTTGCCAAATCTAACATTATGGCCAAAACCTTCAAAAACCGGTAGCGACAAAAATAGTTCGCGCGATTGCATAGTTTTACAAAAATACATTTGGGCCTTTTCCAAATGTGAAGAAAGCTCGAACGCGACCGAAATAGCCTCAGCTCAAAAGTTACACATGCATAAAACACGAATACTCACCGGATTCTTAAATATCGGCTTTCCAACAAATACCGCAATCGTAAAGGCAATTCCCTCATAATTTGACAGAAACGTGAATAAACAGGGTATATTCCGGTTATATCCGCGCGTCAGTGAAGTAGGCTAGTAATCCTAGCGTCATTTGAGTTGTATTTGGTGAGATTTAAGATAAATACGGCAGAAAAAAGAAAGATTCGATCGATCGAAGGATGTCCATTTTGACGCTTCAACACAACAAAAGAAAGGTTAGGATAATTTTGCAAATGGCAACCCTATAAAGTTATTATATTTTTTAAATATCTAAATATCTATTATGTGTAATATCTAAAATATTATTTATCTTTAATAATTGTCTTAATAAAAATCATGAGATATACTCACATGTATATTTTTATTTGCGAGGGAAAAATTTACCATAATCTGGCAACACCCTCCGGAAAATCGATTACGGCACCATTTTAAAAATATTTAAAATACTTACCTCCCAACGTAATTTGATGTACTAATATTTTTAAGTAAATTGTTATTTTTTATATATTTTTTTAAATTATTTGGTAATTTACAATTATCTACATTCTACAGTTAATGGCCTTATACAATTACAATGTCATAGCCGAGTTATCCAGTAGCAAAAAACTGATAACATGTTATGCCAGAAACTGTTGCCAGAGATCCTATTTTAATGTCGCCTAACTAGGCAATAGCCTGTTCTAAGGCAGACATTTAAATTGTTTTAAATATATTATGAACCAATATAAAATAACTAAGTAATGTAGAAGTATAGAAAATATTTTTATATTATAATATTTTTTTGTTATTTGGTATAATTGTGAAGTAATTTACTGTGTAATCATTCTTTGATAAGCTGAGTAACTAATTTAAGATTGATTTAATATACTTGGTCATTCCCACACAATTGTAATGGTTGTGTAACGGCCCTTAAGTACCGTTACATGCGATCAACAAATGCATCGATTTCCAGTGAAATACACTGACACAATTCAGCTATTATTTTGACTCGTGCAGCGAAGAATCAGCACGATGAAACAATACTTTTACTCGGAATATTTCGGATTGCATCATTTCCCGGCCTATATAAACCGGCGACAAAGCAACCAAAGTATCATTCCTCGAGTGATCACCTCCCCTAAAGTTGCGACGGCATATCCGGTACCTACCCCTCTCACGAGGTCGCTCAACGAGTCCGGCTCCTTGGTTTCCTTTCCTAATCTTTCCCAGTCGCGAAGCATCAGTCTGCAATCCCACAGACTTGAGCCGTGCCCAGTACAAGATACTAGGAGCATAAATACAATCCTCATCCATATACCCTCGTAACTGCAGCCGCGCATCAATACACTCGCGACAACATAACCTATTCGGGAAGCGTTATAACTGGCAATATCTAACTTTCAATCAATTCAATAAATACCTTCTGATTCACTCAAAACCGCCTTTCAATACGGAGAGAACCCGTAAGTTGATACCACCACCTCACACCGAACAACTTGGAGTCTAGTGAGGGGTGGTACCTGACAGTTGTAAAAGAAATAAATAATCTTTATTCACTCGCCATTTCCCATAAAAATAAAACATTTTATTTTGTTAGAAGGACATTCAATTTTATTGAAGTAAATACACCTAGCTCTCACATCTGCCGTGGGTATAATTAGGTGAATCCGCCATCTAAACTCTGCTCCTACTCACCTTATTAAAATAACATTGATATACAAATTACGTCATGCCTAAATTTCAATGTTGAAGAGGGAAATAATTCCAGTTTTTTATTCGAGCAGGTAGTTATGTACAGACGTGAACTTAAATAATATATACATCATAATATATAAATTAGAGGTCTTTTCAGTTTCCGGCAGATGTCTTTCATAGGTAATACTAGTAAGTAACATTTTTGTCTATTTTTTAGAATTGAAATGGTAAAATCAAAAACGTAATTGAAAAATGTGTGCTGCAATGGGAAATTAATTAAGTAAATATAATTTAAGTCTAGTTGATAATTAGGAACTTTGGTTTCAGTAAAAAGATTCCTGGAAAATACGGAGATCTCTCGTCAAAATATTCTATTGTTCGTATTGTAGCGACTAAAAATTGAAATGGAGAAAACGATAGATATGTTACGTACGGATTATGTTATTACAAAACTGGGTCACAATGTCGAAGGTAACGCATATCCTTAAAGAATTACAATATAATCTATACAACTTAATAGTCTATCGTTACAACTAATGAAAACCTGATCACGTGATCCGTGCATCGATTTAGGCACATGTAATTAAATACACAATACAATAATATCCGTTTCCAAAATCATCGCTTATTTACAATTTTTAATATAATTTTTGTCATTGTCCGAAAACACTTTTTTGTATTAAATTTCATTATCAATAAATAACAATTATATTGTCGAAAATATAAAATTTTGACTCTCAAATAGGTACAATTTTCTTATTTACAATTTTTTTTGATTGCCAAAAATACGATTTTTAGTTCAATTTGTAGAATTTTTAACGACGAGGAGATTATCATATTTATTAAGAACGATCACAAGTTGGTTTTCATTGGTCAATAAAAGTACTATCTATTACATTACTCGCATAACACATTAGTAGGTAATGCTAAACACTTGTCATGGATCGACTTTACCGTTTTAGAGATTTTTTAAATAATATGTACAGTCGACTTACAACGGTTATAGTGACGGTTTTTAATCTACAGAGTGATACAATTTAAATTTGAAATTTTAATCGGAAAATGCAGAAGAATTAAGACGAGACTTTTCTGTCTGTGCACATTATTAACTTACATAGTTTTCAGTCTAATATTAATACAATGTTACGTGATTAAATTAATAATACATAGAGCCTAGTGTTTTGAGTATTATCGCCGTAAAGAAACTACTAATTTTGCAATAAATTATAACGTTTTGATATTAAAACATATCGAAAAGAAATCTTGCGCTGTGTAAATGCTCGAGCTAGACCATGCCTTTAGACATCATCCTGACGGTGTTTTTGAGGGCTTGTCGCTTGTTGCAGAACCATATTCTTATCACTTCGCGCTCGTAGCCTAGCTGGTGGGCGAGGCCGGTTATTTCTGTTCCTGTAACAAAACAACATTTAAAACATGAAATCGAAGACTATCGCGATTATTTGGCAATACAAATAGCATAAAAATGAATTTACTGCGTGAAGTTTGCAGCATCCGACGTCAAGGGCGTGACAGACCGAATGAGTAAGATGCGAAACAAATTCGATATAAAAACGATCTTCAAACCGGCTTCAAAAATAAAGCTCGATCTCTGAGTAAAGGATGATCAGTGAGTAAAGGATGTACCACTGCGAACCCCAGATGTGTATAAAATCGAATGCAGCTGTGGTTTAGCCTACGTTGGTCAAACGAAACGGCCCATAGACACTCGAATTTATTTATTTATTTATTTATTTATTTTATTTTATAGCAAACTTACAGATAGGTAATATATGATACTAGTATCTTAAAAACATATTTAAAGGAAACAAATTTACTATCCTATGAATAGTTTGCAATGCTTGCATTACACATTAACATAGATATATTGCAGATATTAGATATATTCACATATTATATATTAGTTTTAAATTGTTCAATGCTTTGCCATCATCGACGAAAAGACTTGAGATGGCAGCATATAAAATCTGCTTGAAAAATCAGTTAGTCAAACATGCCCTTTACAAACTGGACGACTTTTATGATATTGCGTCCACAATTGCTTGATTATAAATAATCATATTATGACTATACTTTCGTACTAAGTTTTAGATTTTATTGACATTGTTTTTAATTACGCATGTTTCAGAATTTTTCTTTTTATGGTATTGATTATTATTTGTTTGATTATTGATTATTTTGTAAATTTGACTATTTTTAAGTATCACCTCTGATTACAATTATTTTTTTCCTTTTAATTAATCAAAGCGGTTTTATCATCCGGTAAATTATGATTGTAAAATTTGACATGTTCCTCAGTATTGTGAAATGCTTTTATGGAATGAATAAATGATGATGATGATGATAGAAATAACATGAACACGTTGTTAGTAGAAAAAATACAATAAAGCTAATAATAATATAAGGGTAAGAAAATAAATAATTACGTAAGCTGTTAAATAAGGTTATTTGGATAGAGCAAAATAGAAGTATGAGCAATTGGATAATAATATTTATTAAATATAATATGATATAATACGATAGTATGTTATAATATAATAATCATATAATACAGTACATTAGGATGGCAGTTAGTGAAATTTTAAAAAATAGGAGATAGGCTAGGTATGATCGAATTTTTTCTCATATTTATAGAATCATAAAATACATCTAATCCTTTACACGATTTATCAAAATCGCGACACATTCTGGCAAGAGGTCTATTCGATCCGATGTTGCTATTGCAAGCGACAACCGAAAATGTTTGAGAGCTCCTCGTTGGTCGCGGTGGCACACGAAATTGAACTTTTTCTAGACTAGCTGGGCTGTCTAGTCGATTGTGCAAAAGCGTATGGAGACACGTTATATCAGTTATAGTCCTACCTAAAATTAGGTAAGAACATTCACTTTAAACGTATTAATTTTACGATAATAGAGGAGAAACTCAATGCCATAGTTCACGTATACCGCAATTAAAATATTTTTTTGGTAAAGACGAATAGGTAATGGAACACATTAAAGCTGTTAAAAACGTTCAGTGAGAAAAATCGGCGATCTGCGAACCTATTATATTATATTGGATAGCGGAACTAACCACTAGTTGCAGTTTCTAAATCCCATTGTGCTATCCAAAGAACGATTTTATTTCCTCGCATGATCCGAGAAGCTCAAATAATTAAAAAAAATATGTTCTCAATGCCCACACTGAGCGCAAGGACGCAACACAAGATAGAATGAGTGTTGTGTGCGTGCACGGCGGATTTTCAAAATTCGCGCGCGCCGAACCCGCCGAAGTAACAGACGCCTAACCGCATATGACGACTGACAGCACTTCAGTCTACCCTGTACAACGGCGGTCGCAACACCGCCGAAACGTCGGTGCTACACAATTCACGCGGTGAATTCGTTTTTCTCCTATTTATAACATCAAGGAGTGTTTCTCTGGAGATATTAGACGTATGTGTGTCAAGCACTAACATCAGTTCTTGACTCAGTCAGTGAAACTCCAACCCTCAACATGGAATCAGAAACCATGCTTTCACTCCTAAACTTTGGAAAACTTTTTACAGTGGAACTGCCGCCCAGAGACGACTGGCTAAAAAGCCAACTGCACTGGAAGGCCGGTAGCCTTAAATGGTATACTAATGGGTCCAAATCGGGACTGGACGTAGGCTGCGGTATATATGGAGAGCGATCAAACTTAGAAAGAAGTGTAAACTTGGGGAAATACGCCTCCATATTCCAAGCTGAGATATACGCCATTATTGGATGTGCGGATATCAACCTCCATAAGAACTAGGTCAACCACCGTATCTATATCCACTCGGATAGCAAGGCAGCTCTTATGGCACTAGCCTCGAATACTATTAATTCAAAGCTAGTGCAAAACTGCGTATCACTACTAAACAGGGTAATTCTAAGATGGGTTCCCGGCCATGCAGGAATCGAGGGAAATGAAAAAGCCGATGAACTTGCTAAGACGGGAGCAAATGGAACGTTATACGGCCCTGAACCTTGCTGTGGCGTACCAAAAAGCCTTGCAAACCAAATTCTCAAACAAATATGTTTAGAACAATTCGACAACCACTGGAACAACACGCCAGGGTTGAATCAATCCAAAGCGCTAATTAAGGCCTACGACCCTATGAGGCCGTATCGCTAAATAGGAACAATCTACGCATACTGGTGAGGGCGCTCACGGGGCATTGTGGCCTCAACAAACACATGTTCAACCTCAAGCTCAGAGACACAAAAATGTGCAGGTTCTACCAAGGGGCAGAGGGAACTACTCTGCACCTCATATGCGAGCGTGGCCCGCTGATGCGTATAAGATACATCCACTTGGGTGGTCATTACCTCCAACCTGAGGAGGTAAAACAATCTGGCGCCAAAAGCCTTTTGCGGTTCTTAAATGACACGAGGCTTAACGCAGAACTATAGCAGGTGGCGAAAAAATAGATCACCAATGTTACAAAGCAGTGTTACAAGGCAGGCTCATAGGTCGCAGTGTTACAAGGCTCATAAAGACCTTAGAAAAGCCCCACACAACAAATAAAAAAAACATGTGTGTCAAAATACTAACCAGAAGGATGCGTGTTTCTTTCGAAATGCGCGTTTAGCAGTTCTAGCGCTTGTGGCGTGAAGGATGTTCGTCGTTTCCGCTTTTTGCTCGGTTCCATGCCGATGAAGTCCGTCAGGTGATTTTGTCCCGATGCGTATCTGAAAGATTGACTATATTCAATTATTAGGCGTTTAGAACAAACAAAAGGAATCGTTCAGACATTCTGTTAACTCTTTCTCTAATTATGTCATTTGAAACGAATTCCCATTTTCCAAGAATTTAATATCATAATGCAGAGAGCGAACGTTACTACTTTGGTCGAAATGTGTTTTATTTTAATTGCTCTTATTTCTAGTAGCTAATGGTTATTGTGCAGCTGGGATATTAAGATCTGCTCTTTATTTCTGGTCGGCTAAACGCACGGTTCAGTTCCTATCCAGTAGCCTCCCCGAAGAAGGTCTACCACGCTAAAGAACTCTGATTCCCATGCCAAAGCAGGTGGATCAGTTTCCCCTGGGCGATGGCCTTCCATCGCTGCTAGGCGGTTTGCGCACTTTGCGCGGTTAGCCCATCGACTGTGCACTCCGGCGAATAACTGGAGGAGCCGGGAAACGACATGCTATTTCCTAGGAAACGGAGGTGGATGTTGACATGATGTCACCCACTCTTGAAACGACCAGTTGGCCACCCCATTACATTACATTACATTTTCGTCGTGTCCAATTGACGGCTAAAGACCGCTCTTGGACGAGTCAAAATAATTGGGTTAGGTAGTAAGTTTCGTTACTACTCTTTACTAAACATACATAGGTAGTCAAGAATTAACTACTAGATTGTCAAACTATAAATATAAATAATCAAAATAGAAGCCTAATATTTGAAGTAGTTAGTAATTCGAAAAGATACGTAGTAAAATTATTCATCGTAATATTCAAATTGTCAGTAAAATGTTAAATTATCAAATTAAATCTACGTTATGCATTGTAAACTAAAAGTACAGATATAAGACCATATAAAATAATCAGACAATAAGGCTCTACTTTTTTAAATGGGCACAATATTTGAAAAATCATGGCCCTCAAATTCGGCCAGATTATAGAAAGGGCGGCCTATCAGCATCTCCTTGATGTTCATCCCGTGTGCAGACGGGCAAAGGACGCTACGGTCCGCGATAATTTCGATCTGAATTACCGCTAACATCAGGCGGAGGCTGCGCAAGCGACTTCGGACCCGTAACCAGGTAGGAGGACGGAGAAATCCGGAGAAATCCGGCTGGTTCAACTTTCCAGTACCGTGTGGTAAGGCATTGGTCTCTCACGGACTAGTTGGCGTAGCTAGACGGTGAACTGTTTTCGGCTCAAATCTCTACGTTATTTCCAGGTTGAAAGAACTATCAATATCGTTATACCTTCCTCGGGTAACGGGTAGGTACACCCGTTGTATGTAACAAAGCCCCACTCCTTTTCTTTCTACATTGCACAAGATTACTGCAAAAAGAGGTCGTTTTGGTATCCCACACTTGTTCAATCACCGCAGGAACATACAAAAGTAACGATTTCATAAAATCGTGACGTTTTTGCAGCAATCATAAAACCACTATCTGCAATTTTAATCAGCAGCTATATATAGAGCATTAAAATGGATATTGCAGAATAACAAGTAAGTACAATAACCTAATTTCTTCATTTTCTACAGAGCTCTATTTGCAAGACTTACTGCAAAGTAGTCACATTTGATAGGTCTACGGATAGTTATGCCACAGATATTTCAGAAGGCCTAAAATCCTCACCCTTCTTTAAACCTTTAGACATGTTAGAATGCATTGAATTAATTATTAAAAATACAGCTAAACTGCCGACTCAATCAGATGTCCATAATTATTTCATTAGAGGGAGAAATAATCTGATTCTTTCAAACCTAAAACTCCTTAAAAGGGATCCAAACTACGTCAGAATGATAAATATGCTACAACAGGATAGGTACGTCATTAAAAGAGAACTGTGCGGTTGACGATCTGTGATATATATTAATTTATATACATCTTGACTCTTAACCTGATTTCTACTTCTAATTTAGGTAGGTACTTAATGGATTTTGTATTTGACAATACATATATAACTAGCTACGCCCAGCGGTTTCACCCGCGTGGTGATGGAAAATTGTGATAATGATGATACAAAACCATATATCTTTATAAATTATAGCCTATGTGTTATTCTGACGTGTAAGCTATATTATTGTAAAGTTTCATCAAAATCCATTCAGTAGTTTTAGCGTGAAAGAGTAACAAACATCAATACATACATACAAACTTTCGCGTTTATAATATTAGTATGATAGTAGGACAGATATTTTACTATGATATTCGAAATTTAAATTCTAAGTGTCAAATTTTGAAATTTTCTCTACAATAAATAATAATTAAATAATAAATTTAGTGAATATAGTGCAATTCGGCGGTTAAGTAACCCGACCAGGTTGCCACAAGCCTAGGAAATGGAAATATTTTCCTGAAAGTGTGGAGCTCGCCAAGACGTGTGGCCGACGTGGCGGGTATCGGGCTAAATACCTCCAATCATGATGAACAGTACAACCTTATGACATCAAGGAGACAGCTGGACCAGTCTGGATGAGGGAAACGGACAACCGATCCGGATGGAGAGTGATTGGAGTATGGAGTATTGGAGTATGCTCAACGGTGGGCGAATGCGCGCTGAAGAAGAAGAAGAAGAAGAAGTAGGATAGAATTTAAATTTCGAATGTCAATTTCTTAGTTTTTTTCCTACTTACTTGACATTTATCGTTATATTTTAGACAACTCACACTATATCTTTATAAATTATAGCCTATGTGTTATTCTGACGTGTAAGCTATATTATTGTAAAGTTTCATCAAAATCCATTAAGTAGTTTTTGCGTGAAAGAGCAACAAACATCCATACATACATACAAACTTTCGCGTTTATAATATTAGTAGGATATATTGACTATTTCCATTACTATGTACATATTAATAATATATTGACAAATTTATTTTTTAACGTAATCACGACATTTTATTTTACTTTTAGATAATACATTTTTAAAATATTTTTACCACTACATAATATAGTTTTTTCCCCTCAATTTTATGGTCACTGTAATTAATTCATACAGAGACCACAACATAATAATAATAACATTCTTTTTTTATAATTTTCATTACGTTTTTTTATAACGACAATTCATAAAATTTCCCAATAGTCAAAAAGGAATTTGATATTAAGTAAGAGTACAAAAATATTAAGATTTTTTCATTCATTCTTGTATTTGAGTTTTGAGACTTACATGTAAATTTGTACAAAAAAAAATAATTTAAATATCTGGATGAGACTCTATTCCATTTTTAATAATATCTACCTTACTCGATAGGATGTGTTAGTTTACTCGCATGTTTTATCGCCATAATTAACTAAAATAGTAGATACCTGACGTAATATATGCTGCAAAATAATGTCTACATAACTGTAAGAGTTGTTAAGTCAATACATACATAATGTCGATGATGATGGTAAAAGGTTACATTTTGTGTTTAGTGTAAAAATGTAACGTTTTCAAAATCTAAAATTGGCTGATTTAAATGTATAAATATGTTTCAATTTGGAGCAAGGACAAAAAACATATATAATCCAATAATATTTTTTTTTAACTAATATGGTTATCTAAGAATCCTGCCTAAAGTACGCCTTACGCAGACACAAAAGTCCTTTGGATATTTGAGCTATAAGCTCTTTAACCAGCTACCACTCTCAACAAGAAAGATGGAAACAAAGGCGTTTAAAAGATATATTAAACAAAAGCTGCAATCCACACATGCTTTCTACATGCCCAACAAGCAAACTTTTTAGGGTATGGAAAAAACTGAATAACTTTGTAAAAAAATATATTTGGTTTACTATATGAACAACTAAAGTTGTCAACTACAACGGGCGAACCCGTCACCTCAGGAAGTTTTAACGATTAGTCGTTCTATCTCCCGTGAAGTGAACGCAGAAGACTTGGACAAAACAGTCCACCGTCAAGCTACGACACATGCCCGTAAGAGGCCAACGCCTTAACCGCGAGATAACTAGGTGTGTTACCCAGCGGGCTTACACTCACGCCCTTACTTCCAATTGCGACCAGATTGCTCCGGTTTCTCGATTGGTTACGAGTTCGAGGTCGCTTGCGCGGTCCTCTCCCTTACGAAGCGGTGAAACGGTGTATACCGAATCTATCGCGGACCACGGCATCCTTTGCCCGGCTGTTAACCCAGGATCAGGTAGCCGATGGTCGTTTCAAGAGCAGTCGCCGTAAGGTCCGCAACCACCCTCGCTCTATAGGAAACAGTACTGCTTCCAGACTCCCCCGACTGTTAGTCAGAGTGCACAGTCGATTGGCTTACGCCGCACGGTGAGCAGACCGTTCAGGAGCGCCAGAAGGTTGATTCCTAGGGAAAACTAGCCCTAAGGCCAGGGTCCTGCCCGGGCTCGCACTTCATGCGTGAAGGCTGCCGGAGGGGTCTTCGTGGCCAACTCAGCAAGGGCCCATTAGCTACTATATGAACAATTAAAACTATCAAAGAGTTAAGTTGTTTTCGAGGAGTCACTACCTAAGCACGTAAGAAGTATCACCGGAAAAAAATCATCAAGTCAAGCGTACGGTCTGCGTACGAGATGCCACTGAAATGAGAAATACGAGAAAACTGAGCAATGTGAGGCTCAGGACATGGACAGAACGATCCGGAGCGTGATTTTACACCAACAACAATAAAAAACGCAAATTCGATTTTTTGGCGAGTACCTACGAGGTCTCACATATAAATCGACGATATCATCTTCTTGATACTGGTATTGGGGGAAAAATCAATTTGAATTAAAAATGGGAAAATTTCGATATACATCTGTCAAAGCTCAAAAGCGTGTGAAAAAGTTGGGAAAATTTGTCTCACACTTGGCAACAAACGGCATTTTTGGTCTACTTTAAGGCGGGAAAAGATAACCTATAATAATTACCTCTCTTCCGCTTCCTTCATCCATCTCTCTAGGACCGGTTTGATTTTCTGCGCGCTTTTCGGCGTTATATCCAACTTTTCAAATCTGCGAAAGAAAAAAAAACAACAATCTAACTTCGACCCCGTAAACATATGATTGGTGAGATTTCGAAAGGCAGGACATTGACATCTTTTAATATGCTTTTAAAATGTGGCGATTTTAATAATTGTATGTATTTTGTATTTTTATGCCAATGCCCTGGCTTTCTAAAATACCACCAATACAACCAGAATACGCTGACTGACGCTGACATGCGGAAACGCTCTAAGCACTAGAAATTAAAAATACGAAAATAATAGTAAAATATGTGAGATTAGGACGTACATGTTTTGTTGCTGAGAAGACAGTTGGGCGGCTAACATCTGCGAAGCCAGGGCACTGGGAATTGACAATAATAAAACTATAATTATTAAATAATAAATAATAATATGTAATAACAAATGACAGGTACCGCTGGACGCTGTATTTTATTAAAATATCAAATAAAGAAATACTTTTAATAAATGTTTAGTTACCTGCATATAGCGCTTTGGGAATAAGCAGGCCCTTCCGTGACGGACAGGGCCTGCCCGACCTGTGTCTGCGTGAGACCTAGGCCCAGTCTTCGAAGTTTGAAAGCCTTGGCGAACTCTTTGATGTCGTCCAGGTTTATGCCGTCGACGACGTTGCTGGACGTTTGGCTGATTGTCGGTTGATCTGGAAAGAACGAAACGTACAGATAAAAAAAATCGGCTGTATCACGCCCCCCCCCCCCCCCGGCAAGGGCCAAGGTCTGATTTCATCGAAATATTAATATCATAAATAAAATCGATGAGCGCCATCTCTCGGTGGGCGGATGAACCCGTTTGGGTTCTGTTACATAACCGCCTCAAACAATTAAGGCTCCCTTCCGAGTTGACGCGACTAAAAATTTAAGTATTTTTGAAATTCCACGCGCCCACGCGCTTTCGATATATACATAAAGATGAATAAGTATACCGCGGCGACCAGGAAATACGTCCCACCGCTGGCAGTGGCCAATTACGAATGACGATTTCGGCTTGGCGCTTCGTCTAATATAGTCGATTTGGCTTTGCAATTATAATATAATAAATTATTAATTATAATATAATATCATATCAATTATAATATAATAAATTATCAAATGAATAGTTTTTTATAAAGTAAAAATTACATTACAACAATAAAATAACTTAAGATCACTGTGTTTTTTTTATATCACTCAAAAGTATCTTTTAATAAATAGAAAAAAAATAATGTTTGGCCATAACAATTCCGGAAATTACGTAATTTCAAACATTTTTTAAAAATATTTTCTGTATGGAAGTTCTAAAAACTGTCTGGGTACTATGCAAATAGACCATACGGTGGTGTAAATAGTATTTTTTAATATTGAGAATCATTTCTAGGTTTTTCAAAAACTGAAGACAAATCTCGCTCGTTTTTATTTTTTTGGAAAACAGTATCAGAATAAAGATGGAAATAATTTACCAATTTCGTTTTGGCGAAATGATAGCTGAAGGACCGGGTTTTTAAAATGCGTCATAATTGTATTCAAATTCTTTTTCGTGTTCTAATAACCAGGCCACAAAATTATGCTTCATATAGCTTTTGGCCTCTTAATGTATAAGCATTTATATAGTCAACATCTGTTAGATTGACCTATTAGTTCTGTAATTAAACAACCGCAGATTGTTATGGAAGGAAGCAATAACAACTGCATTATCTGCGTACGTAATGTTGTTAATAAAGGCTCCTCGAATCTTCACACCCTCTCTCTCCATTATATTATTTAATGTTTCTGTAGTAATTTCCTTTTGCGCTTTGTTATTAAAACAGCGCCGGTGAAACACCTTGTTTAATTTATTACAATAATAATATACCCTACCCCCGTCAATTATGCCATTATTTCTTGACCACTTCATTTCGAATAGGAAGTACTACAGAATACAGTTGAAGCTGAACATCACAAAGATCAATGCCATGATAGCATTGATTATATATGGTATGAGATTGCTCAGCTCTATATTACGATTTGGCAACCCTTCTAAAATAGCGAATCTTAGGTGGCGCTCATAGCATTGACGGCCACACTAATAGAAATTTATTTGGATGTATATATCCACTAATATTGATAATGAATCATAAAGCACTGATTGCATTTCGTGGGAGCTAATGGGCCTATTGCAATTGGGCCATTAATAAATAAGAAATAAGGAATAAGAAAAAAATATTTTCAAAAACCCGATCTATAGAAATTACATATAAAAAAAAATGGTATTTCTACAAATAAAATTACATTTCAAATTATAAAAAAGTCTATAAAAAACTAATATTGAAAAAAAAACATAGAAATTCAAAAATAACAAATACATAAAAACTATAAAAATAAAAATATACAGAAATAATGAAAAACATAGAGAATGAGCAATTCAATAACGAAAATATATGAAAACTAGAAAAATAGAAAGCATCCAAAGAGTTCTACATAGACTACATTTAATAAGGATCAAACTATCAATCAAAAATCAAGAAATAGAAAAATGCATCGACTCTCCAAAGAACAAAAAACCAACTGGTCTCGATGATATACCTGTTAGCGTAATTAAAATCGATAAACGTGTACTGGCACCTTGTCTAACATATCTTTACAATTTAAGCTTTTCAGAGGGATTACTTCCAGACTGTCATAAAGTTTTTTTTGTTGAGAAAGGTTCCTATACTGCGGTTATTCCACTTTCAAAATGGAGAAACTCCATTCGGGATTGTTACGAGCTACGCACGTGAGGACATTACAATAACGCCCAGGTTGAATCGTAGAAACATACGTACAAGCGCTTGAAAGATCATATTAAATGATTAATCAATATGACAGCGGGTATGTCACCAGAAGTAGATACCTACAATTCAGAATGCAGTCTTGCCTCGTACCGAAGGAGTACCGCATTTCGCAAACAAAAATCTTTTACCAGCTCAGCGAAACTGATCATCAGCAGAAGTGGTATAATCTCAATCTTTTCTGCAACGATACAAACACTTAAACTCGCCTAAGTACCCAGTATAGGTACCTACCTGCAAAGGTGCAAACCGAGCGATAGTTAATTCGTCGGTAATTCGCGTTTTTAATTATAAAAAGATGGTCGGCCTCGATAGTGGAAACAAAGCCGATAGACTTTCTAAGCAAAGACAATAAGGCGCCGCGCCACTTGTTACTTCTTTGTTACCTTAAACTTCACCGTTACAACTCCAATTGCTGAACATTAATCGTATAAATCACACTTCGCGAACAAAAAGCAAGATGCGGAAGCGCATAATTAGCGACTTGTAAACCCCTCGCAAATAAATCAGCGTCGCGCACGCCTCTGCTTTTAGCAGCTTTTTATCGTAGTTTACACGGCGTGTCCAGAACAGTGGCGTAGCTACTAAGATGCCCACCGTAGCTACTATATAGCTATATACTATAATAGCTAAGGTGGGGCAGTGCACCAGGGCCCACAGTGCTAGGGGCCCCACGGAACTTTTGGTTGTTGGGCTAACTAAAATAATTACATTAGTTTACAATATATTCATTATGCAAATATATCTCAACAAGTAAATATATTAAAAATAATAAAAAAACACGGCTGCCGTTACAGAAAGTGAAGCATAGTATTTATAAATATTTTTGTTACGTTTTTTTTTATGAAAAATGTTGGGTTATGTACTCAATCCGGCATGTACTTAATCAGACCTTTCATTTGACATTAAACAAGATATATTTATTTTAATTTATTGGCATTTGGACATTTTAACATTTAGACAACTACCTACTTACTTGATATTTGAACAGTTAATATACCCTATGACACTTGGGATTACATAACGATTCTAACAATACCACACACTTCTAAATTGGTTCAAGCGTTTAGATAGATAGATAGATAGATTTTTATTCGAAGTAGACTTACAGTACTTTCCGAACGTCTTATTTTTCTAGACATTTATGCCTTGCTTGTAGGCTTTACCATTGATTACTACACTATATAATCAATGGCTTTACGTAATAGTAATAATAATAATAATAATAACACTTTACAAATGGTTTTCATAGCTATGTTACACAAAAACGACTTGACCAGACCAATGTATCGCTTAAATAATCTTCAATTTTATAATATCCTTTAGAGCACAAAGTATCTAAATTTAGTGTCTGGTAAAAGGGTTAGTTCCTCAGGCAAAGTGTTATAAAAGCGAACACCAGCTCCAATGAAAGATTTACTCACTTTTGCTAACCTAGAGCCCGTAATGGCTAGTTTATTTTTGAACCTGGTGTTCCTATTGGGAATGTCACCCAACCCTTTAGAAGTTATGGTGGAATAAAGAAAGGGAAAACATACATACATGAAACCCGAACACATAACACTCCTTTTTTGTTGGGCAGTCGTGTAAAAAAGCCATCTTGAGGCAACTAGTAGAAATATTCATAAAAACAACGACACATAAAACATCAACACAGGCCTAGGCCTAGTGAGGCAGTAAAATCCACATGGACCTGTATCTTTTATTTTCCCGGCCAACCAACGAAATCGAGATCAAAATGGAAATATTCATTTTGGGCCATTAGGACTATTTCCAGATTGAAGTCTGTCTGTGTGTCATTCCGTCTGTGTGTTTCTGTATGTGGGCGTCTGTGTGTCTGTCTGTGTGTATTCCTCCACGATAGCACTCAAACGCTTAATCCGATTGGGCTGAAATTTGGCATACACGCATCATTTGGTGATAGCATTGATTTTATAAAATCAATGGTGATAGTTAGAGTTAAACAATTTGTGGTTGAAATCGGTCCACCATAGGACGCACTAAGCATATTTCAATCTCGAAATATTAGAAGTAGAGTTTTAAAATTTGGTACACAGATTGCTGGGCCAAAATAACTTTGCAATATTTTGGATGGAATATCTCATATACAAGCTGCACTAATAATATTTAAATTCCGCCATACAAATATCGAATTTCCGAGCAGCGCAAGGCATACATATGCATAGCTCGAAAAGCTCGAAAGCTCCATGGTTTGAAAAACTCTGGAGATGTTGATTCGGAACATTTCTCCTTTTGGGTACTTGCAACTGGCATGCATATGCATATTATGCTATATTCCCCATTCCCAGTTACCCTAATTGCCAGAACTAAGCTTACAGTTGGAGAATCGAAACATACAAAAACATCGGTTGTGTCACCTTAATACTACCCAGGCAAGTAGAGAAGTGCGGACAGTATTAAGTGTCACCTTAATACTATTCACGCGCCAACCCAACCACCCTTCGTGCCCCAAAACCTAGTATATTTGTAGTACTTTCCTTGGTAATAAAATGGTATTTTTCAAAAAATATCTAGTATTTTGTTTAATATGGTGGACTTAATATTATTTGTGTCCCTTGTATACGAGATATTTCAAGAAAAAAATCACAACTCGATTTCGATCCAACAAGTCATCTGTGTACTAAATTTCAACATCTATATCTCTGAGAGACGGTTCACACGATGCGGTGCGGCGCCGCACCGCAAAAAATTCTCCGTATGGGCGTATACACGTACAGTGCACGGTGCGGCACCGCAACGTTACTACGACGCCGCAGTGCCTATTGTACCTACGTAGAGCTAGTGAAATGAGGTAAACACGCCAACCGGGGATATGCGCCGGAGCGGCACCGCTCAGTTGTTATATGCAGTCGAAGGAGAGTAGATGCTAGCATGTTTCATTTGTTTTCACGTATTTTTGTTAATTTTTAATAGAAGTGTTTAAAATGAGTAACAACGAAGAAGATATTGGCATTGACTACCTTATTTCACTAGTTCTACGTAACATTATTCGTCCACTGCGTCGTCGTAGTAACGTTTCAGCGCCGCACCGTGTCATGCACTGTGCGTGTGTACGCCCACACGGCGAAATCTTTGCGGTGCGGCGCCGCACCGCATCGTATGGAACGGTTCTCACTCCAATATTTCGACATTTTAAGTATGACTAGCGCGCACCCTGGTGGACTAATTTCAACCACAATCTTTTCAACTCTTGCCATGGCCGAATGATGTCTGCATGCAAAACTTCAGCACAATCGGATAAAGCATGTGGGCGCTATCGTAAAGGAAATGTTCAAAAAATATATTTAGAACAATCCGTCAATCACTGGAACAACACGCCAGGTTTGAATTATTCCAAATCGCCAATTAACTGCCCGTGAGGCCTTATCGCTAAATAGGGACAATCTATGCATACTGGCGAGGGCGCTCCGGGGGCATTGTGGCCTGAACAAACACATTTACAACTTCAAGCTCCGAGACACGAAAATGTGCAGGTTCTGCCAAGGGGAAGAGGAAACTCCCCTTCACCTCATGTGCAAGTGTGGCCTGCTGATGCGTAAAAGATACAACCACTCGGGGGGTCATTACCGCAGAACTATAGCAGGTGGCGAAAACAATAGATCAGCAATGGTCGCAGTGCTACAATGCTCATAAAGACCTTAGAAAAGTCCAAAATAGCAATTAAAAGAAAAAAAACGTAGAGGACAGACAGACTTCATTCTGGAAATAGTTTTAATCATTTTGAAAGGGGAGGGGGGGCATCCAAACTTTTATATCCGAATTCATCTCGAAAAAAAGATTTTGTGCGTTCACAATACATTATATTCTCGTCGGTTGATAGGGCAGTAAAATAAAATGTACCTTAAAAACTGTATATAATTAGCACAGGTATCAAATCTAATTAGTTCCTTTATAAAATATACTGCAGGAATAAAACGCATGGCGGATAAAAATTCGCTAACGGACAGTTCAACTGATCGCCTCATTTATTCAGCTAGCGCAGATTTCCTGATCGGATTTCCGCCGCGAAAAATCTGTTTCGTCTATTAAAAAATCGCATTGCAATCAGCGTAATGGTTATCCTAATTAGTTTGCGCCGCTGGCGGAAAAAGGGTTGGCCGCGGACTGTTTGCACTCCCTGGACGGAGAAGTTGAAATTTTCGTTTGACGAGACAACGGAAGTCGCACAGTTGCGCTAGGAATAAATTTTACAAAAAACGATATCAAAACACGAAGATCCGCTAAAATGTCGAAAGTGGTTTCATGCAGCTTTGGTGGTGTTAGCCAAACTCTTATGTCCTCTGGTCTGCCCCACTAACACGGTTCAACTTCTTATCTGGTAGCCTTTTGCGTACCGCGCTGTGTCAGCTACGCTTGCGTAATCCGGCGAATAATCAGGGGAGTTTGGAGATGTTTGTTTTCTATGACAGCGGAGGGTAGTTGACGACCTGACGTCTTCAGCCCTTGAATAGATCCGTCGGCCACCCGATCTCGAGTGACCATGGTTGGCGAAGTTCGTCGCGGTCCGCAAAATATTTAAGCTGAATAACCGCTTACGTCAGGTAGAGGCCGCGCAAACAACCTTGAAACCGTGACCAGACCGCAGGACAGAAAATCCGGTTAAATCTGGTATTGCGGTCGCGAGGTCGGACAGCTGGGTTTACTTCCCAGTGCCTTGTTGTAAGGCTTTGGACTCTCACGGGCTTGTTGGCCGAGCTAGACAATTGACTGTTGCCCTTAAGTCTCTACGTTCCCTACAGGTTGAAAGAACGATACATATCGTTATAACCTCCTGGGGTGCCGGTTCGCCCGTTGTAGATGACACCTCGAAAGTTACGCTAGGAATAATTTTTACATGAAACGACTTTAAAATGTGAAGATCCACTAAAATTTCATAATCAATTTATCCACAATCACAATAATGGTACCGACATACTGAGCCCACGTACGCAAAGTATACGATGCAACGCTCCCACGTTGGTGTGCACACTTGTCCCGCGTATGCAACGTATATGTGGCATCAGAAACTGCTTTCACTTCTCAGAAGGTGCACTTTATTATGTACAACCGCTGTACACTATGTTTTCTGATTCGGATAGTGATTTTGATGACGATTTACTTAGTTTGTCATTTTTTTAAATAATATGTCCGCACCACAAAAACAAAAAATCGGTTGTGTCACCCCAAGACTTTCCTGACTAGTATCCGGGGAGGTGCGAAAAAACAGCGACATTTTTTACTCTAGTACCCCAAATTTGTATGGCAGGTACCCCAAACGTTGGTCGTAAGTACCCCAAAAACTAATAGGTTCTTCCGATGGTTAACAGAAGCTTCTATGCCAAATTTTAACTTAGATAGATTAAGCGTCTGGGCGCTATCGCGGAAACAATTTTTTCGCCGGGAACCCCAAATTTGTATGGGAGGTACCACAACCGTAGGGCGTAGGGACTCCAAAAACTAATGGGTTCCTCCGACGGTTAACAGAAGCTTATATACCAAATTTCAGCTCAATCCGATTAAGTGTCTGGGCGCTATCGTGGAAGAATACATACATACAGACATACAGACATACAGACATACATACAGACAGAGATCGGTCTGAAAATAGTCTCAATCGTCTCAGGGAGTCTCAAAATATATATTCCCATCTTCATCTCAAATTTTTTTTTTAGCGCGATCACAATACTTTCCTTTCCGATAGGTCGTCAGGAAAGTAAAAATAGTGAAGAAAAGAAGAATACCATACATTAATGCAGAAATTGGATTATGATGAACGATTCTATATGTACAGCATGTTTTTTCTCTGCGCATTTGCCGACTTTCTACGTGTGTCTGACGCGTTGCGAACGTAAGTTCAAAAACACACTGCCCTTCTAAAAAGACGTTCAAAAAAACATCCCCTCCATCATCCTATGCCGATCTGGACATCGCAGATCGACGTCGCGTGTGACGCATGTGACAGCGTTACTTATGATAAGTATGTTTCTAAGTCATCTGTTTAATGCAAATTTAAGGGTCCAGATATCATAACTTTGCATATGTTGCGTACGTGGGCTCAGTCTGTATCTACCTTAAAACTCCTAGTTTGTACGAGGCCATTATATATGCATGTTCTTACAGTTGCCGTGACACATTCCTTGGTTTTCATTCTGATTGTATCAGGGGCCTATGCGAGGCTATGAGGTCAGACGGTAGATTCGTCTCCGAATTCGTCAATGACAATTACGAGAAAAAAACGAACGTTCGATTTTCAAATTTATATGTCTCGTACGCGGGCAGAACGGACTTTCGCGTAAGCTCCTCTACTCGCATGTGCCCCTGCTAGGATTCAGTGACACGTTCCAACCAATTTAAACTATTTCGCAACCCACTTACCCTTTATTGTTGAAATATTGATCAAAGTTTATATTGATCAAATGTTGATTTGATTATTTCAAATATTTATTGATCAAAATTTAAAGGACTATCTTGGTATAAAATTTCCTCGAACGGTTTTTTTATTAAACTAAGTAATTATAACACCGACTGTCTTGAAATATTTAATTTAGAAATCAAATTGAAGACTTGCTATCTTCGTCGTAAATAGTAGTTAGTAACTACTAAAATAATGTATGATATGCTAAGGTCAATGATTTTTCGACTATGAATGAAACCACGGTGCGGAGTCTGACTTTAAGGATGATGATGAGTTTAATTACGGGACTGTAATACGCCCTTAATCCCATCAATTAATTGTCATTATTGCCTTGCTGCTCAACCGTTGCCCGTAATTATACTTTTCGTATAGCGGGCCGCTTACACCTCGGCGTAATTACAGATAACTAATTAAAAATGTATTTAATCACGAACGCTAATTGTAATTGTCATTAGGGATCGTGTGGTCTTGAGCGATATTTGTACTGATCGTACTGATATTTGTACTGTCAAAATATTACTCGTATTATTATTATTATGACGTGTAACACCAAATATTACACGACGTATATCATGTTTTCTAAGATCGCGACATATTTTACATGCTGACGATTTAAAAATATACACTCAAGTGGATGACGCCACGGATTTCCAAGGAATTCAGCAAGACATCGATCGCCTATTTGCATACTGAGAACTGAATAAACTGTCTCTAAGTGCATAAAAATGTAATTCTGCTACTTTCAGCCGAAAGAGAGTACCTGTCCAATATATTTATAACATAAACGGGGAAATAATTTCTACTGAAGATTGTATACGGGATCTTGGTGTGATATTAGACGCAAAACTATCATTTAACCAACACATCGGGAGTGTGGTTGGTAAATCAATAAAAACTTTGGGCTATATCACAAGGATCTCTAAGCCGTTCTAACCCTATTTTTTTTTTGAAAAATAAATAAAATAAATTAAATAGAACCATATAAAATGAGCACAGAATTTAATTTAATATAAATTTTTTGTAAACTTATGTATGTATGTGTTTATTTTCTGTATTTTACGTATTTTATTGATATATGTATTTGTGTATGTATGTATGTATATATATATATATATATATATATATATATATATATATATATATATATATATATATATATATATATATATATATATATATATAAAATACACGTCATTCCCCTTCAACCCCCACTCTTCCCAATCCTCCACTTTTAGATAAAATTAATTAAAATTGCTAATCATTTATTGTAAAACGTTGAAAACAACTAAACGGCCTTATATTCATTGTTACCATCACTTATGTAAAATGGTTTAAAGCAACGATGTATGTTTTCACGAGAAATAAATTAATAAATAAATAAATTACTTGGTACCTACTTAAAATTATAGAAAATGATTTTTTTTCTCAATAATCTGTAAATTTGGGTTAGTGAATTCCGAAACTGAGCCGTCGGTCGAAATATTCAGGTCATATCTTTAAAAAAAATGTAAATCAATATTGTTCCTTATTTAAATTTTATTTCGAGTTTTATTAGTTCCATTTTTTAAAATATCGTTTAACAAGTTAATATAATAAAAAAAATAAGAAACAAGACTGCCGTTAACAGTAAGTGAACTGTTGTATTATTAGTTATTTTTATTACGGGTTTTTAATGACATATGTGTGGTTTATGTATTTATCCATATAGATCGATGTATATTTCCGGAATGTACTCAATCAGACCTTAATTTGATACTACCTAGTTTATGTTATTTTATTGACATTTGGACTTTAAACAATTATATATTTGACAGTTCAAGTACCCTATGACACTCGGGATGATATAACGATTCTAACAATAGCACATACTTCTAAATCGGTTTAAGTGTTTAGAACTTATGGTGAAAAAAAGAAACAGAAAACATATGATGTGGCTTCTGCACCCAGGGTTGGCTCGGGACAGACGATATATTTATGTTAACTTATTCAAATGTGGACATTTAGATAATTATTTATTCGTCATTTGGACAGTTCAAGTACCCTATGACACTCGGGATGACATAACGATTCTAACAATAGCACATACTTCTAAATCGGTTCAAGCGTTTAGAACTTATGGTGAAAAAAGAAACAGAAAACATATGATGTGGCTTCTGCACCCAGGGTTGGCTCGGGACAGACGATATATTTATGTTAACTTATTCAAATGTGGACATTTAGATAATTATTTATTCGTCATTTGGACAGTTCAAGTACCCTATGACACTCGGGATGACATAACGATTCTAACAATAGCACACACTTCTTAATCGGTTCAAGCGTTTAGAGCTTACGGGGGAAAAAAAGAAACGGAAAATATGCATACATGAACCCTGAACACATTACACTCCTTTTTTATCGGGTAGTCGTGCAGAAATTAAATCAAATGCGTCGTTTCGCGCGACAACAAATATAAAGTATAACCATTGTTTTTATAGTCTAACATACAGAACAGCCAGATACATACCTTCTAGGTCTGGTTGGTTGCGCGATTTCGCCGCCCTTTGGGTATGCTAGCATAATTATATGGATAGAGCAAAAAAAATATCTTACCTATCATTAATATCTGTTTGTTACGATTCTGTATGTACAACAATCTGCATGTCTACTTCTTTTTGTGTACATTACTTAATAAAATAGAATAAATAAAAAAATGGTAACATTGTGCAAAATTAAAATTAAATATCTATTGTAATTACACTAACAAGTAAATATATTAAAAGGATTAAAAAATACGACTGCCGTTAAAAAAAGTGAACTACTTATTGTATTTATAAATTTTCATTACGTTTTTCTATATGTATAAAAATGAATGTTTGTCTGTGTCTGTGTCTGCTATGGACTACTAAACCGCTCGACCGATTGTGATGAAATTTTGAGGGAAACTTTAGATTCGTTTGGAGATGGTTCCTGTGAAGTTTGGTGCCGATCGGACCAAAGGAAAATTTTTATTGTCCTCAACAAAACCAAAATTCTTCTGTTTTTTAAAGCGGCGAATTTGAATTTCGAATGCGATCGCGAAGACAGGAGTGAGTTCTTCTTTTATTTACAGAATTTGAATTTCGAATGCGACCGCGAAGACAGGTGTGAGTTCTTCTTTTTTTATATAATTTGAATTTCGAATGCGACCGATTTGGCGTAGCAACGCGCGCAGGGTACAGCTAGTTTTAAATAAAAAATTGCGGTTTACAAACATATTTTCGGAATGTACTCAATCAGACATTAGCTACGTTAAAACATTTGAAGTTTAGAGAAGAGAACACATTACAGAAATTAAAACATTTGACATTAACTACGATATATTTATATTCATTTATTGACATTCGGAGATTTCGACATTTTGACAATTATTTAATTGATATTTGAACAATTAAGGTACTGCATGACACTCGGGATGTCACAACAATTCTAACAATACTACATGCTTCTAAATCGGTGCAAGCGTGTAAAAGTTATGGTGGAATAAAGGAACGGAAAACATACATATATAAATCCTGTACATATTACACTCCTTTCTCGTTGGGCAGTCGTGTAAATATAATTATTTTTCATTAAATAAAACGACTAATTAATTAATTCAAATCCTATGCAACCCGAGACACGTCACACATCTAACTCAAATCAAATCAAATAATTTATTGTCCAAAAAACTAATACATAGTTGTATAGACAGTTGTATTACATTTACATTTGGCCGTGATATGATTGAATTCTTTATTAATGATCAAATTTTCCTATTAATAATCAAAACATAAAAGGTTACTCGTAAGAATAAAGAAGGTATTATTGTAGAATTAAATCGAGTCTCACCATTTAGTTTGCATAGAGTAAAATATGTAGAAAGTTATAGATATGTAAGATATAGAGAAGATATGTAGAAATTAACTCAATAAGTAAAGATTCTATGACATTGAATATAATGAATAATGTAATGAGAAAAAAAAGGTTATAATAGACATAATTATTTTTTTAAAATACCGATAAAAATAAGTTTTTTTAGTATAAAATTAATAAATGTAGGTAATGTTAAAAATAACACCAAAAAAAAATGTGACGATTGTCAAAAAGTAAAATAAATGTCTTAGTGATTATATTGCAAATAAAAATAGTGAAGATATAATTAATATGTGCCTATCTAATAATAGAAATAGTCAATATATTTTAGTCAAATTGATAATTGATTAAAAACCTATTACAGAAAGAGATATAGTCAAGATTTGGACGAGGAAGAATCAGATTATTTCTCCCCATGGTAAAGTGTTTATGGGTATCTGATTGTATCGGCAGCTGAGCTAAATTTTTTATGATCAATTTAACGCATTCTAAAACGTATAGAGATGGAAGGGTGAGAATTTTAAGCCTTCTGAAATGATCACGGCATGATTCTACATAACCAAGATTACTTAAAATTCGAATGGGGCTTCTAAAATTCGAACTAGGATTACGCCTGTGCGTAGATGTTCAATTTGAGACTTATTCAAGTTTTATCTTCTCATTAGAGCCCTATCACATATTTTTTCCAGAAAGGCAAGAAAAGTGGATTTTTGGCGTTCTAATTCCAAGAAATGAAGAGATTTCTACAAACTTTAATTACTGAATTACCTGGACCATTTCTTGATGTTGACCATAGCGGCCTTTAATTTTAGATATAACGAATATTATTTACTTATTCAGCCCATTTTCCGAAAGTCGTTATTCGTAAAACGCTCGGAAGGCAAACTTTGAGCTCCTTAATACAGTAATATCACTACAACGAAAACCGTATACTATTTTTTTTTATGTCCGTCATGTATTCTTGTTGACCATAGCGGCCTTATTTTTTCGTTTTTTGACCACATATCCAAGGTATACATTACTTACAATTACACAAAATTTAAAAAAAAACTTCCTGTATCATTCTAATTTTCTCAGAAATAAAATAAGATTCTTATATAATACTTATACTATATTAAAGTTCACTCTTTTAGCAATACGACATAATATAAATTATTGTCATTAGAAAGGAGAAAACACTGCAAAAAACAATTAGAAATTGTGTATATATTTGCTTGCGCAAGAGAAGAGCGCTCAGTGCCGCGGTTTTCTCCCAGGGTTGAATAGTTATTTATTTATTTATTTATTTATTTATCCTATCTTTTATAGTTACATCCAAAAAAAAATGCGTTCATTTTTTAAACTCATTTTAAAAGAATACCTACGCTATTTTGTAATAGGCCTCTTAAACGCTTCATAGCCGCAATATGCCCTGATCGCTAATCCTTTGGGTGTAACGAGCCTGTTAGCCGCGTCCGAATCGCATGTGGTAAATTAAGCAGGCCCATTACATTGTGTGCGAGTTTTTTCGTGATTATTTTTTAATTTCCACTCAGCGGGAATTAGAGTTGATTAATTAATGTCAAACATTAATGTCGTTTCGATGGGATCTCCCACTTGCGTGCCCTACTCTACTTATTCTAGGTACTCTCCTATAGGTACCTACCTATAACATACTATACTATACCTAGTAGTAACTATAGTACACAGTGTTTCACCTTTTATATTACTAGACGTCTTCCAATGCGGTTAATATATATAGATACATAGATATAAATCCCTTAATGCACATTTTATAACGAAACATACAACAGATGGGCGGACTTACTGCTTAATTACAATCTCTTACAGCCAACCTTCGTGAAAGAGAAAGAATTTAGGTGCCAGTAGAGAAAAATAAACAAAAATCATAATAATTAACATAAATTAATGAAATAATTAGGATTTTAAAATATATCCCCAAGGAGTATAGGTCTGGACAGAATGGGATGAGACGTGGGATAACTAGGAATTTAGGGACATGACATTATTTTTCAGAGACACTTTAAAGTAGAAACCGAAGGTGCGTTTTTGATATCGGTCGGAAGTTGGTTCAATAGTTAAGCTGCATGCACTGTGAAGGGATATGTAAAAAAAGAAGACCCGCATACGAATCGCAATTTCCCTATCCTTACTGGAACGGAGTGGAAGACCATGACTTACTAAGTGATTGAATATTTCGGTTAGGTAGGAAAGAGCGGTGGGATTGTTGAGGATGTTATAGAAGGAAAACAATGTGCAGGTTTCTACGTTCACGTATTCGAAGCCAATGAACTTTAATACAGTTTACTGTATTATTAATATAATAATATTAATAATATATTTCATTAGATTGGGTTGGATCTTATTCCATCTTACAGGATGGCAGCTGCTTAGGCTAAACTGCCTTCGTACGCAGGTGATTTATGCCTCGGTATTAAAACTGTCTGCGCTTTGCGGTAACACAATTTTATCAGGGAAAGGTAGTTAATATCTCATCATCAGAACGGCTGGTGGGTTGCAGTATATTACAAAACTATACTAAACCTCTTACCATCTCGAATAACAATCTCCATATCTTCTTTGCCGGAAAATTATTCGAAAACTATTGTTTTCTGGTATTTTACTATTATTTTTGGTTTAGTTCATAAGTTAAAAGTATAATTTCTACAGATTATAGTGTAAATTAAACAATATCTGATTTAAACCAGTGTATTTATTCTTGTGTGTATTAATAACTCGTTTCGATATGTCTTCTACAACGAGGGAACCCATCATTCCAGGAGGTCATAACGATATGTAATCGTTCTTTCGACCTAGAGTGAGCGTAGAGACTTAGGGACACAACAGTACGCTGTTTAGCTAGGCCAACTCGCCTGTAAGAAGCCAACGCCTTATGCGAGCCACTGAGAAGCAAACAGCGGCCAACCTCGCCCCTGACTACCAGATTTGGCCAATTTTTTCCTCCCCTGGTCTGGTCTCGGGTTTGAGGTCGCTTGCGCGGTCCTCTTGTGTAGCGGTAATTCGGCGTCTACCGAATCTATCGCTAACCACGGCGTCCTTTGCCCGGCTGTTCACCCGGTATCGGGTAACCGAGTGGACGCTTCAAGAGCGGCTGCCACAAGGTAAACAACCGCCCCGCTCTATAGGAAACAAAGCCGTTTCCAGGCTCCCCCGGCTATCTGTCAGAGGAGTGTACAATCGATTGGCTAACGCCGCACGGCGCGCTAACCGTCCAGGAGCGTCCGAAGTACGATTCCAAGGAGAACTGACCCGCAGGCACATTGTCCTACCCGGGCTTGCACTTCTGCTTGGAGGCTGCCGGATTAGTGTTGACCTGTGAGTTCGGCCGAGCCTAACACATGGGTCATAATGGCTCAACTGCACTTGGCCAATTAGCTCCCAGCAAACGCCCAGTTCCGACCCAGGTATGCCCCCGAATCCGCGATCATCTGATCCCAACCGCCTCCGAATGTAGGATTACAGTCGTGGCATAAGTTCACAGCGGCCCTGACAGGGTAAGCTTCTCTTCGAGGAGGCTACCAGATAGGAGTTGAGCCGTGAGTTGGGCAGGCTAGACGACATAGAGGTTGGCCGATACCACCCAAGCTGCACGGAACGATAAGGAACCATAGACAAACAATAAAAAGATAGCTAATATTACATAGTATTAGTACA
>OX155958.1:1137056-1225811 GCA_944548615.1 Micropterix aruncella | reverse complement strand
ACTCGTACATATTTTCGTTTGTACAAACATAAGTATTTATATTTTAATATTACCTATTTTCAGATTCGTTTGTTCGGAAGAAACTATTGGAATTATTTGAGGCGAGTGCACGTATTCAGTATAGCGAAAAAGTGATAAAGTTGGGATTGCACATTTTACCATATATTGGGTCTTTAATTACGTCACACGCAATTATAATCATTAATTTATACATTAATTCAACAGTTAATTAAAAATAAAACTACAGCTTAAAATTAAAAAAAAATATGTTTTACTCAATTGGTTTTCGAAATTTTGAAAGGAATCTTAATTTTTTTATTTTATTTTATTATTATACATTTTAAACTGTGGGCATCTTTACCTACATTACAATATTTTTTCAAAAATATTTAAGTACGGTTACGTACACGGAGAGAAATGGTTTCATTGATTTTACAAAACCACATTTGGTTAAATAATTATTCATAAAATTAATCAATAATTAGTAATATCAACTAAACCAGTTACAAAATCGATTTATTAGTTTTACGAAACGGGTTTAAGTTGAACTAACAGTATGAAGTTTGATAAAATTTACAAATGCTTCCGATAGTTTTAACAAAATGTCTTAGTCAGTATTACTTAAGTAAAAGACCAATAAAGATACTTTAAAATTAAACAATTTGTTGTTGGTATTACAAACAAAATTTTGTTGTTTTTACGAAACCTTGAACTTTGTATAAACAACTGACAAACATTGTTAGTTTTACTATATGCTACTGTTAAAGTTACGAAATCATATAATTGAAAATTGCAAATGTATTTCGTAATATATAAAAAACCTTTAATTTCGTAGTAATAATAGATAAACGGTGTTAATGTTATAATAATTATTTGTCCAAATTACGAAATCATACAATTAAAAATTACAAACAATTTTCATATGTATTATCTGTATAAAAAATTGACACTAAAGGTTAATTGTACAAATAATGTCACATAATTAAGACATTTTATTTGTTATACATACATTTAGAATAATTTGGTCCCACATATAACTAAATATTAATTTGTACACAACGTTAAAGTCATGAAATTTTAGTGCAAGCTACGTATTTCTCAATATTATTTTTTTTAACGTCACTGATAATGATTTCGTATATTTAATCATAAATGTTATTATAAACTACATAAATATTGGTATTTTATAATACGCTATGTTTGTTACTATTACCGAAATATTTTCGTAAATTTTATCAAGAAATATTTGTGTAACCTACACATATAATCGTATATTCTAATATCTGTTATTGTTTTTCATTACTGATAAAGATTTGGTAAATTTTATAATACATATTCGTATAACCAATATCAACATTTGTATTTTCTAATTTACTATTCTTTGCTATTATTACCAATAATAATTTCATTAATTTTATTATGAAATATTAGTGCATTCTAAATTAGATTCGTATTTTAATATTAGGTACCTTATTTGTTATAAGTACTGATAATCATTTCGTAAATTTCATCAAGAAGTATTAGTATAACTTACATATACATTGGTATTTTGTAATACTCCATTTTTTGTTATAGTTACCAAAAGCATTTCGTTTATTTTTTCATGAAAAATTAGTGTAACCAGCAAATACAATTTGTATATTCTTTTCTATTATTTGTTATAATTATTGATTAAACATTTCGTAAAAAAATTTATACATATTCGTATAACCAACATAAATACTGGTATTTTCCAATATTCAATTCTTTGTTATTATTACGGACAACGGTTTCGTTAATGTTATAATGAAATATTAGTTGAAGCTACATTTAATTCTTATTTTTTTATATTCTAGGCTTTGTTATCATTACTGATAATGATTTTGTAAATGTTATGATAAATATTTGTACAACCAACATAAAAATTGGTATTTTCTTATAAAAAAATCTTTATTATTATTACCGATAATGAATTTGTAGATTTTATTATGAATTATTAGTATAAACTACATTCATATTGGTATATTGTAATACCCTTTTATTGTTACAGTTAACAAAGCCATTTCGTCAATTGTATCACAAATATTTGTACAAACTTCATAAACATTAGTATTTTCTTATAAAAAAATCATTATTGTTACCAATACTTAATGATTTTGTAAATTATTTTATGAAGTTTTAGTAATAAATACATAAACATTGGTATTTTGTAATACTCTTTTTTTTGTTACAGTTACTGGAACCATTTCGTAAACTTTATCAAGAAATATTAATATAACCTGCATAATGTAACCAACACAATCGTATTTTCTAATGTTCTATTATTACTTTCCTGTTCAAGGAAAGTATTATAGACGTTCTTCTGTGTCTGTGTGTGTATTCTCTGACGATAGCGCCGAAACGCTTCATCCGATTGAGCTGAAATTTGGCAAGCAGACATCATTTGGTCATGGCATGAGCTGATTGTGATTGAAATCCTTCCACCAGGGTTGGCTCCAGACGAGGGAACTCCTCAACGGTCAACAGCAAAGACCCAAAATTTTGTATACGTATTCATTTATGATAGCAATTTCCAAGTTGCACCATGACATGGCTGATGTACCCTGGGTGGGCTCCCGACGAAGGAACTTCTCAACGGTCAACAGCAGGGACCCAAAAAATTGTATACGCACTCATTTATGATAGCAACTTCTAAATTCAACCATGACATGGCTGATGTGTACCCTGGGTTGGCCCTGGGTTGATGTGACCCAAAAATTTTTATAGGTACGCATTCATTTATGATAGCAACTTCTAAGTTCCACCATGACATGGCTGATGTACCCTGGGTTGGCTCCCGACGAGGGAAATCCTGAACGGTCAACAGCAGAGACCCAAAATTTCGTATACGCATTCATTTATGATAGCAACTTTCAAGTTCCACCATGACATGGCTGATGTACCCTGGGTTGCCTTCCGAAGAAAGAACTCTTCAACGGTCAGCACCAGAGACCCAAAAGTTTGTATACGCATTCAATTTAAATAGCAACTGCCAAGTTTCACCATCACCATGACATAACATGGAAAATTCGAAAAAGTCGAAAAAGTCATTGATTGACTGATAGATTTTATTTATGAAATTAATATTCAGATGAATTAAGTCCCTGGCTACTTAACAGAAAAGTCTTGGGGTGACACAACCGATTGTTTTAAATAATTACTGATAGAGATTTCTTAACATTTATAATACATATTCGTTTAATCAAGCATTTATTATATGTATTTTATTTAATATATATATATATATATATATATATATATATATATATATATATATATATATATATATATATATATATATATATATATATATATATATATATATATATATATATATATATTTATATATATATATATATATTTATATATATATATATATATATATATATATATATATATATATATATATATATATATATATATATATATATATATATATATATATATATATATATATATATATATATATATATATATATATATATATATATATATATATATATATATATATATATATATATATATATATATATATATATATATATATATATATATATATATATATATATATATATATATATATATATATATATATATATATATATATATATATATATATATATATATATATATATATATATATATATATATATATATATATATATATATATATATATATATATATATATATAAAAAAGCCACTTACATCGTGACGAAATTTTCTCACTTTTTTTTTTTTTTTCTTTCTTTAGATTTCTTTCTTTTTTTTCTTTTTTTCTTTAGAAAGAAAATTTCTCCTCTTTCCGCAAGTGAGAGGCATTCATCATTCTCGTTAACACCTAAAGCATTCCCGAATCCGATCAAGGGAATCCTTCGTCACGATGTAAGTGGCTTTTATAATTATTTACTTTATAATCATCTTATTGATCAATTCTAAAAAGAATATATACACAAAACTATCAAATATTTCAAAATATTGAATTTTTACATATTTTATGTTTCGTTCATTGTAAATAATCCATTTAGGTTAAAGGTAATCTTTCCAACTAATAGGAAAGAGCTGACTGCTTCCTTTCATTGATATGAGGGCATGTCACGCTTTTAGTTTTAAGTTTTCAGCTGAATATTGATCGCAGCTTCTTTATATCACACTTTTAGAAAATAAAAAAACGAAATTCGAAATTTTAAATTCTTCCATCTGTCAAGTAGCTCGTCTTGTCTTGTTATTTCCCTTGAAATAATAGGAAATTGAGTGAGTTTACGTATAAAGAAGGATTGTAGCTTAATTTTTGAGATAATTGGATGAAGGGTGAGCGTTACTAGTTGTAAAATGGGCCCAACTTAAACCTACTCCTCTTTCCGCAAGTGAGAGGCATTCATCATTCTCGTTAACACCTAAAGCATTCCCGAATCCGATCAAGGGAATCCTTCGTCACGATGTAAGTGGCTTTTATAATTATTTACTTTATAATCATCTTATTGATCAATTCTTAAAAGAATATATACACAAAACTATCAAATATTTCTATATATTTATATATATATATATATATATATATATATATATATATATATATATATATATATATATATATATATATATATATATATATATATATATATATATATATATATATATATATATATATATATATATATATATATATATATATATATATATATATATATATATATATATATATATATATATATATATATATATATATATATATATATATATATATATATATATATATATATATATATATATATATATATATATATATATATATATATATATATATATACCTATATATATATATATATATATATATATATATATATATATATATATAGATATATATATATATATATATATATATATATATATATATATATATATATATATATATATATATATATATATATATATATATATATATATATATATATATATATATATATATATATATATATATATATATATATATATATATATATATATATATATATATATATATATATATATATATATATATATATATATATATATATATATATATATATATATATATATGTATATATATATGTACATATACCTATCAATCTAAAAAATATATTAATTTCATCAATATAATAAAAAAATCAATATAAATTTATAAACATTTATTTCATTTCAATTGGTGCATAGGTGCATAGATGACTGCATAGGACTTATTTAAAAGTAATATTATTACAAGTATATCTTTTAAAACAGAAGCAATCAACTGATGTGCAGTTTCTTTTTGTCATACAAAAATTATGTATCTCCATGTGTCAACTATTTAATAAAATGTCGAAAACTTCTTTTTGCGTTAGAACAGCAAAGAAGTTTCTTATCCAGTATACCTACCTACTTAAAAAGGATCACTGTCTTGAGAAACAACTTTAGTGCTCAGTCACATAGGTACTCTATTTGCGGAGCCGTCCTCGCGAACCAACCAAGGACGGTGGAGTCTGGAGTTCTTCTTTTTATGATCCATGCAATAGTTTTTGACTTATGGTCGTTTTCCCAAGAGCGTCAATGCCACAACTCTATGGATGCACCATTTCAATACCTAGAACAAGATCTCTGAAAATCTCAAAGCGACAATGCAACATTTTGTCTACGAAATTAAATGTTTACATTTACTAAAGTAAATTTGTAACTTCTACATATCTGTATTAGTTAATGACACGTGGCAGACTTCCCGCGTTCGAGAAATTGTCGTTAGATATTGACACGATTCGAGTGTTGCTAACTAACTAATAAATGCCTTTTTTTAAAGATAAATATTATCTTGAAATCTGCCAGCTTTATATACCTACAGTAGCGAGCACAGAAATCTTTCCAGACTGAAAATATCAGTTTTTTTAATGTTTTTTGTTGTGATTTCTTAATAGCTCTTTAGTCCAAATTATTAAGCAACACTGTTTAAAGATGATAATACACAAAAAAGTGCCTATTTATTGTCAAAAAATTTCAATGTCAAAAAATTCTGGTTTTCCTTTTATATACTCGATACGACGAACTGTCAAACTCGTGACTCGCGATACACATCCTCCGCGAAAAATACTTCTATAAATTCGTAATCAATCGCTACTTTAAGAAATTGTGAGTCTATTTACGTTCTACAGTGATACCACATCTGTGAAAGTGTCTGCAACTCTGCAGCCTTTACGGGTTCAGCAGCAGTGGGTGGCTGACATAGGCCCCTTCTTTGAACTTTATATCAACGCTTCATTCTAGAACTGTCTCGTGTGACTTATAACTGAACTGCATGTTAAGACGAAGCCCGAAGAAAGCAGCGAGATCGGCGCAGCGGTTTGAAAGATATAATCCATTTAACATCGAACAAAAGACGTGAGGTTGCCTTGTAAAATATCCCCTAACTAACGGCATTTCTGTCCACCCGGTATCATCCACATATAAAGAAACCGAAAGGCGCCATTCATCTAAACATAAGAATATCTTTGTGAACAGTGCAGTCACGCATTTTCGTTTCAACAAGATCCAAGAACCATTTAAACGTAAAGTTATATAACGACTTTTGTCTAATTTCATGGAAACGAGGATACGAAGCATTTTCATTTTAATTTTTGGTTTAATATTAGGCGGTTAGCGAGCTCAAAAAACGTGGATTCATTCGAAATTTTAAAATAAATTGAAATCTCATTCTATATTGAGGATCAGTCAATGTGATTATTTATTGTTTTTGCTTTTTTCGTTTCTATCGAAGACATTTTGTTTTGCAAAAGGATAAGCTTGGTTTTTGAGATGTGGATGAAATGCGGATCATTCAACGGTGGCAAAGGGAAACCCATTAACGCTACATGTACATAGTTTCGAAAGTGGTACACATCCATAGGGGGAGACAGGGCAGGTTGGTACACAAAAAATCAAACTCATATATTTTAAACAACAATGGTTGAAATATTCCACTTTTCTTGCATCGGTATGCCATAACTACTCAAGTCAATAAAACCAACAACAAAAAACATGAAGGTTTAAAAATAAATATATAGAATATTAAGGTTTTAATGAAAAATGGGTTTTGTGTCATTGTGCCTCACCCACGGGACACAATCGTACCTACATTAGAAGGGACGCTTTGGTACTAATAGTTAATTATATGACAATGGTTAATAAAAACCAAAATCTGTAGCTGAAAAGTAATTTTATTATTTTAACAATAATCAGCCTCATAATTCTCACTTATAATCTCAATTGGATAACAAAACTAACAGTTTTGGTAGGTTTCGTAAACCAATTACATAACTTAAATAGTGTCTTTGTAAACAAATCAAACAACCTTAAAAATGTTAAGAAAGTTTTGCAAATTATTAACATGAAAAATATATATATATATATATATATATATATATATATATATATATATATATATATATATATATATATATATATATATATATATATATATATATATATATATATATATATATATATATATATATATATATATATATATATATATATATATATATATATATATATATATATATATATATATATATATATATATATATATATATATATATATATATTTTATTACCCATGCAAAGCTATTATATAAACAAACTATATAAAACCCAAGTATAACTTCCAGTCTGGCAACACTTAAATACGTACCTGTGTCAACTTGTTTGCCCGCATTCGCGCACCATTATTTCATTCGCTCGCAAGTGCTCTGAAGTGATCATTACCTTTCTGGCGGACAGCGATGGATAATGCGAACCCCACAGAGTCACAAACTCTCCTAAACCTGATGGTTGAATGGGGCATCAGTCAAGAAACGATAGACGTTTTTAAAGGTAAATTTTTCAAAGTATTATTTTGTTTCGTTTTATTCTAGTATGAAAAGAAGGAACAGAGAGAATTCGGTATAATTGCAGTGGCTACACCGCTTTCTATTATCATGCGATGTGAGCCATCCATGTCAGTTTTCTATATTTAAAAAAATCAGGTAAGTACTTAATCCACGCTATTATACATATTTACAACTGTATTGCAGGAGACATACCACATCCCAGCATCTTCTTATGGATCCGGACAATATATACCGGCAAAGGGAAAATTAATTGATAGATATTACAATCAACTGCGCCTACTCCGTCAAGCTGGGGTGCTGCCTGCCTATAAAAAAAGGAAGATTGCTGAAGATCAACAACTTGGCAAGTATTTCTTTATATATTACTATACTACAGGATGATTTTGTATAGCTACAGGCCACATCAGAAGTTGATTCTGTTCACGAAACTGAACAACTTTGGTTCTACGACTTTTCGTTTTTTTTTTAAATATCGACTCGTACATTTTAAAAAAAAAATCTTCTAACCCCTAAATGTGAGTGGTCAATGAAATTAGTTTCTCGAAAAGCTAAAAGTTTTAGAACAAAAGCTGTTCAGTTTCATTTGCAGAATCACCTACTGAATTAATTATTAAAGACTTACAGCTACTTAAACAACCTGTACAGGGTGTGTTTCTTCCTCTATTTAGGAGAATGTTCTGTAGATCAATCTGAATCACTTTTAATTTATACTCTTTTCTATCCTATATTTATTCTATATTTCTTAATTTAATCACTTTTAATTAATAATTAAAGAGCGTGCAAGAAAAAGAACCCTATTAGGGTGATATCGTTCTCTTACCATCTGTCTGTCTGTATGTCTATCCATCCGTCTGTTCGTCCGTCTCACGATTACGTAGCTTTACGTTTTATACTTACAAATTTTATATTGTGCAGTAATGCTGAAGAATTGATCCATCAGATAAATTAACTTTGAAAAAATACAAATAAAAATAACCGTTCAACATGTTGCCCGAAGCGAGAGTTGAACCCGCGTCCTTGAGGCGGATCGATTCTGCAGTGTTACTTCATAATCTAAAAAAATAAACTGCCTAATAACAAATTAGAGCCTTAGTGCCGGCAGAGATTTAGAATATCTATCTACGTTCTCGACTACCCATGGTCGCCCCACTTCTCATACTTTTTCGCCCATTATCAATTTTAATTTATAATTTAATCCTTAACAGTAATTGTACAATAGGTAGGTATGAATTATACGGGAGACAAAGTGATTGAATATACATAATATATCTATTTTAAGCTATTACAATATTTTGAAATTTCAGATGTAGCATTAGACGACAAACAAGCCAAAGAAACGTGGACGTGGTTGAAATACAACAGAGAACCATGGACGCTTGTAGAAGAAAAGTGGACTCAGTGCGATTATAGAAAAAGGAAAATATGTGAAACCAAAAAAAACGCTAACGGATGTATTCACTGAATGGCCGTGTCTTAAACAATCTAATGCATACCGACTAGTAAGTTATATCCCTAATCTAATAAGTATCTTTGAAAATGTATGAAACATGTCTTTTCATTTCAACTGAATTTATTGACTTAATCCCTGCTCATTTTAATTTTAATCAGGATAGTTCAGTGGGTTGAATATCAAAGTATCCGTTATGTTATCGATAGCATCTTAACTATACCATCTGAAACTGAATACTCTTTTTATATAATAAAACATATCTTGGTGTCTGCTAGTGGTGACACGACTTTCATATGTTTAAAAATTCCTTGTATAGGATACAATGATCATTTACTAGCATATCAGCTGGAAACTTATACCCAAACAAACGAATGGAAATTGATTTATTTAAAAAGCATTTTTCTGTATCCTTCTTTTTGTCATACACTCTCCGGTGGTAATAAATATTTTAGATTGAAGTATATTTAGACCTATCTTTAAAATTATGTTGTAGCTTTTAGATACGTTTGTAAGTTGATTAAGGTATTTTTTTAATAATTAAAATATTATTAGGTATTTTTATATTAAGGTATTTTTTTAATAACTAAAATACCTAATATTTTTTTATTGACATTTAAAAAAAACGAAACGCCGAATGGACGAAAAAACCTATGTCTCCATTGTATAAACCATAGTTTGTCATATGTCATTTAGTTAGTTCCGTGTCTCGTTTTTTTTTTAATTTTTGCAAAAAAATAGACAAAACCCAAAAATTGATTTAGGTTCCTTAGTCTGCCGAATCTTTAATTTATAATTGTAGGTCCACCAAGTGTATTGTAATCTTGCGTAATTGGTATATTGAAATTCTCTAAATTACCTTAAAATTGCTTTGTACGAGTTGGATAACTAAGTTGGGTTTTGTAAAGGTTAAAATATGTGTAGGTATTCAGAATAATAATTCATAGCTCACCCTAAATTAGGTTATAAGTTTTATGATTATTAATAATTAATAAATGTTTCGAATTTTACTTGTTCTGTTTTATTATTATTATTTAGCACCATACTCTATTTTATGATGGATTAGAAATAATGAGTAAAGAATCAAGGATACAAGTTATAGTAATTATAATTTCTTTTTATTTAGTGTAAGCTTTTGTATAATTAATTTGAAATTGTTAAAAGTTTTGTTTTCAACTGAATTGTATTGTAACTTTAATCAGTATTTTTGGATATATTTAAAAATAAAATGTTATATATTCGAAACTTGTTCCTTAGTTTGTCTTGTATCTTTTCTACACTAGGAATCCACGTTATGTTTGCCTGATAATTTCTTGTAAATTTAATGTTTAGTTTTCCTATAATAATTTATGTGAAATAATTTTTCCTACAATTATAATTTTTTGACTGTTTGTAACTTTTTAATCTGTATTCGGGGGTACAATTTACTAATATCTAAAGTTTAGTAGAGTTTAATCAATTTTTTAGTACAACTTGCTAAACATAATGTGTAAACGATGTAAGGTTATCGGTAAAAATGCATGTGTCATAATTTGCAAGATTGAAAATATTTACAAGTATTTGTTTAAATATTTTCTTTAAAAAATAATTGTAAATATTTACAATTTTGTAAATTACTTATGATACTTACATAAATATTTTACCAATAACCTTACATCGTAAGAATATTTTTGATAGTAAGTTTATACTAAGAAAACAGGTCAAACTCTACTAATTAATATTAGTTAAATATACCACCGAATACTGATTTAAACTTGGAAAAAATAATAATAATTTTTCGTAAATTTGACAAATTTGTTCACGTAAATAGTACGAAAATTAACAGACAAATATATCCTGGAATTTTAGTAAAAGGTACGAAAGTACTAAGAAATAAATTTGGAATATACAAAACTTTATTGTTAAAATATACCCAAGAATAGTGTTGAAAGTTACAAAACTTTACAGTTAAAAACAGTAATAATTCTTCATGCTTTTGACAAATAATTCCAAATAAATTATACTAAGGTTTTACATTAAATATACAAAGAGATTGTTAGTCAAATATAACCAGGATTCTTAGTAAAAGGAACGAAATGTACTAATAAATATGTATGGAATACACAAATGTTTATTAGTACAATATACTCAAGAATAATGATTAAACCTACAAAACTTACTGCTTGAAAACAGTAATAATTGTTCATAATTTTGACAAATAATTTCTAATAAATCTTACTACTACATACATTAAATGTACGAGAAATTATCAGTTAAATAAAAGAAGGATTCTTAGTAAAAGACACGAAATATACTAATAAATAAGTATGGATATACAAAACTTTAATAGTAAAATATACCCTAGAATACTGATTAAATCTACAAGAATTTTGCACTTGAAAACAGTACTAATTCTTCGTACTTTTAGCAAATAATTTTAAATAAATTATACAGAAAAAATAATTAAATATACAAAAAATTGTTAATCAAGCTTAACCAATATTATTATTTAAAGTAACGAATAAATAATAATGGAATGTACAAAACTTTATTAGTAAATATACAATGGAATACAAATTAAGTCTACGAAAAATAGTGGTTGAAACAAATATTATTAATCGTAAATATTTCATAAATTGTACAAAAACATTTATTGGATTAAAAAAAATATATCAGTAAAGTATATCATTTATTCCAGGTTAAATTGATGACTCGTACTAAGAAATAACTGTGAAATATACTAAAGATTATGAGTAAAATATACCCAAGAACACCGTTAAACTTACAAAATTCTTACCTTAAATTTAACTAATCTCTTTATTAACTTTTACAGAAGTTGCATATAAATCTTGATTACTTTAATCGAGATTATCTTTAAAAGAGACTAAATAGTCTGTCATATTTACTTCGTATATAGAGAAAAATAATAAAAAAATATCGTTATAATAACATTTGAGTTTTGTAAAACTAACCAACTGATTTTTCATAAAGTCAATCAATAATGTAAATTATTTGTACATTTTAATGAATTAAGTTTGGTAAATCTTTTGTACATTTGACAAATGTCATTTTGTATATTTAAGTAGAGTATTTATTAAAATTGCTAAGAATTAGCAATTAAAAGCAATTGAAAAGAATTGGTAAAATCAACCAATTTCTTCGTGAGGCCTATAGTTAAGGTCGGCGTTGGTTGGGATAACAAGGAATTTTGTAAATGCAATCAAACATTTCTCTCCGTGTATAAAGATAGCTAATATTACATAGTATTCGTACATCGAGATAGAAAGTTGAAAATGTAATTCCCAAATCGGCGTAAAGAAGAGCGATTAATGAATGCGATTATTAAAAATTTGTCTGCTCAGAAGTAATGACTAAGTTGATGGCTTCTAGAACCGAGCAGAAGCCCCCTTATTCCACCTGCCCCCCCTTCCCTACTCCTTTCCCCACTGGCCATAATTGTGGTTGCCTTTGTTGGTAATTGCCGGTAATTATTCTAATGGCATTTCACAATTATTACACTTTGATTCTCTTTGGCTTTCGGCTGAAAAACGGAATTTTTAATCACGTCATGGCGGCCGCGTCGATTTTTCCACCGATTCCATTACCGAGTCGATCTTTTAATTATTCACCGACTTGCGGCGGTTGCGACGACTTAAATCAACTCGGTTGTTGTATTTTATTGAAATTAGCGGTAATTTTATGAGCCGCCGGTATTTAGGTACATTTGTAAGATTATCATTGGTATCGTTTGAAACGACTGAACAGAGTAAGTGCCTACAACTGATAGACATGGTATTCTGGATGGCCTAATCAAGTGGCCTAGTCCAGTATATGACTTAAGAGATTTGGATAATGCTGAATTATTGTTCCAAGAGCATCCTAATGTAAAATAACGGAAAATTCATGATAATCAACTTTGCCAAAGAGCGTAATTTTTATTAAGCTATTGCATAGCTTTTATCGCGGGCCTTAGGCCAGCGCGGCGACCGAATGAAGAAATTTCTTAACGAAAATTAATGATTTTAAACTGATAATTACGTCTAAACGAGTACTGCTTACGATTCGAAAAAAATATATGTTAAACAAGAACATTTTCCTAATATTCTTAGCTTTGAATATTTTAAATTTTGTTTATATTACATAGTGTAATTAATTTGTGAAATTAGGTCTAACCGAACACAAAAACGACTACTACGCAAATACTATCTGGCGTATTATTATGAAACCTGCACCATTTTAAAGATAATTTAATTATCTATCTTTTTATCTACAATTTTTTTCGAATAGTCAAAGAAAATAATAATATCCGTTTTTTTGCTTTATCGAATAAAATTCGTGCGCGGCGATTTATCGGAAGACATTTAAATTATTCCGAATCATTTGCTTCCGCAGCCGCAAATGATTCGGAGTAATTTAAACGTTTTCCGATAGAGCGCAGTTATCTGATATCAGAAAAAATTAAATAAATAAATAATTATAATTGCATAAGTTGTTAAAAATGCTATGCAATAGCTTTACCGCGGCAGTCCCCGAGTGCCACACGTATTTTTTTTATTTTTATCGACGACGGCTATATTGCTAGATTTGACAACCGGTTGAAATAAATAAGGTTGATTATACCATTGATTAATACAATATATATGATTAACATACTTTCCACGATGGCACAGACTCTAGCTACATAGGTAAGTCACTGTTTCCATTCAATAAATAAGCAAGAATTAGCGGAGGCATTTCCCAGGCGCAGTCTAGGAACGATGCTAATTTTACTGATGACGTCACGGATGGATTTAATGCGGCATTCAGTTAAATTTGTCGACGACTGCAGTTCGCTACTTGTATAAAGAGACGCTGGCAGATCGATAAGACAGTTTAATTAGCGGACAATTATCGATATCTAGGTCACTGAAGAGTTTGACAAAGCAAAGCGCATTCGAATGCGGATACTCTCGCGATTTTGCGGACGCGCCAACTCATTTTACTACACTTTTTATTTTATTTATTTATTGTTTATTTTTCAGAAAACTTACAGGGTTTCCTACTTATACCTAAGACATATTATTCAAATCTAAGGCCAATTAAAAGTTTTCACTAATAAACTAGGCACATTGTTACAGCGTAAGAAGAAAATGTTAAGAAAATACAGTTATTACGTAATAGAGCAAATTTCGAGGAAAGGGATAGGGAAAGCCATATTATGAATTTAATAGATTTATTTAACTCATTACATGAAATAACTTGTTTAAATTTAAGTTCAAAGTACAAAGTTTATTTAATTACAAAAACCATGCAAGTTATATTATATTTATAGATCTTATTTTAATCATATATACATATACGGCAAAAAGAAAATTTAATCACATTAGAAATCTGAATGCTTATAGACTTTACAGAATCAACCGTTACATTGTCTAAATATTCATCGTCGCGCGTTGTAGTTGACATCTCCAATATCACTTTATATTTTGAATTTATATTCTCTTCTGAATATTTTAGTTTTATAATATTTTTCATTTTTATTTTGAATACTTTTTATTTATTGGTTAATTTTATCGATTATTTTACTTTACTGTGTATCTATTATTATATACATTATATTATAAATGTATATATGTACGTACGAATGTAGGTATATGTATATATGTGGATATGTTTATGTATGTGAGCTTCCTAATTTAAATATATATATATATATATATATATATATATATATATATATATATATATATATATATATATATATATATATATATATATATATATATATATATATATATATATATATATATATATATATATATATATATATATATATATATATATATATATATATATATATATATATATATATTGATATTTTAAGTGTGTAAATTTTTTTAAATTATGAGAAATGTCATTTATGAGAAATGACATTTATGAGAAATGTCATAGAGATGAATACGACTAGTGTCGAAATATTCTCAATCATATAATTTCTTCTAAAATAAGTTACTAACATCCATTTCTGTTACAGAAACCATCCTCCTATACGTATTACATCCAAGGGCATACAGTAATTCGGCTGCAATAACTAAGAACATCATAGGTTATCAATTGCGGAAACAGGTGCCGCTGCCCTAAGTATTTAAAGAGGACATTAACTATCGTTTAAATGTTTCTGGTCCACCAGGACCCCAGATAAGTAACTTTTCATGAATCTAATTTTATATATTATTGAAAATAATTTAAAAAAATTTATATATATATATATATATATATATATATATATATATATATATATATATATATATATATATATATATATATATATATATATATATATATATATATATATATATATATATATATATATATATATATATATATATATATATATATATATATATATATATATATATATATATATATATATATATATATATATATATATATATATATATTACAACGGTTGACTGTAAGAAATAGCAAAACGATAAGCCCGCCGTTTGTACTAAGTAAAAATATAATTTAAGTTTTCTTTACCAGTGTAAGTGTTTAAGTACAATAAAGGTATTTTTCTTTCTTCTTTTCTTGTCTTTCTTACTTTTATTGATCAGTTTAAATTCAAATTAATATATTTGACCTTAGACTATTTATTACACACCTAAGGAATTTCAGTATAGCATTTGTTTTAAAAATATATAACAACTTTAAATTTATTAAAAGAAAAATACTTATTTATCTTGAAATATACTTAATTAGATACACATTTTTGTTATGTAATAAGTATACAAGAATTTGAGACCAATCAATGATTATGATTATGATTACGCAATAGCCAAAGGTGTATCGATCAGGATCACTATCATGTTAAAGAACCGAGACATTTGTCTGTTGTATGTCCACAAGAATATTGACAAGTTTTAAAAAAAAGCGACACTCATAATGTCAATACTAGACATAAGCATAACCTTGTTGTACCTGCTACTCGTCTCTACAAAATAAGCAATTATTTTATGGGACAATTTATACGCTTCTATAACAAACATCCTCATACTATTAGATAACTATTAGACACGCCTGGTGTATCCTTAAGTCTTATTCCTCCCTAATCCTGAATAAATGTTTTCCAATATATGTTATTCCTTCCCTGTTATAATAAAAAAGTACCTACAAAAAGTCATCGCTCGGACCATCTGCGCGGTCGGCGATTCAGTTATCAAATTTACGCGCTGCGGATCGTATCGTACGTCGTGAAATACTCGTCTATCCGGGATAGAAAAATTACATAGGAATAACTTCCGGAAGTGCCGTGCATTTTAGGGAGTTTGTTTCATCGGGATCAGCACCAGCGTCTGGGTAGCTACCCATCAGCGAAGCAGCCAGAGAAGATCAGGAAGGAAGCGGCTTTTTGAGGTACTCCTTTTCTTAATCCTGGATCTATTTCCACTGTGGCTGTTCAGCGCCCACCACACCTTAACTAAACACAGTCCATTGCCTGACGTTCAGGATATCGACCAACTATATGTAAATAAGTTTAAAACCACCATCAAAGCAAAATTATATAAAAAACTATTCTATACAATATCTGATTATATAAATGACAAAACGTCTTGGGAGTAAGGCTTGGGTGCATCATAATAAGATAAATTTAAAATAATATTTAATTGTGTCTATATTACTAAAGAACATTTTGATTTGATTTGATTTAAATAAAAACAAATAAATAAACATCAGAGCACAGCATGAGAATAGTCAATCGAGTATAGAAGGTCAGATACTCACTCGGTGAATCAGCCAGGAGGTCGTTGGAGTTGTCAGAGCCAGTGGGCGATAGCTTAGCGGAGCAAGGTGAGGCCTTCATGTGCAGTGGTGACGTCATACCACCACCAGTACTACTGCTTCCGCCTCCTCCGCTGCCATGGCTTGTGGTGATGGTGATTTCGCCGTTGCTAGCCGCCAGCCTTGTAAAATACAAAATTACATGGAGTTAGGCCCAAAATTCATTACCCACTCTTCATAAATCTCGGGAGGCGAACGGTTATAAATTTCTCGAATTTGCCTTGAAAGTAGAAGTGCGGAATAGACACGGCCTAAAAGATGGTTTCACATTTCGCAAAGGCTGTCGGTAAAGACGATCCTTTAGCATTTAAATGATTTCCTGAATTAATTGTATCACTGTAGATATACCTGAAGATCTCAAATAACACCTAATTTAATTTTAAAGCGTAAAAGTACCCTTTTCAATTATATTTTGGTACATTATTACTGTAAATTTCTTCGGGTTTAGAGTCTATTAAAACAAAAAAGTTAGTATTATGCTGTTTATATTAAAATTATTATGTAATTCATAACATTAATAATATTTCTTACTTTTACGTTGCGATGAATACAATTGAATTTAGGTTATTATTTCTTTAAATAATATATAACTTTAAAGGATATTCAACATTAAACATGTTTAAAAAAATGCAAAAATATAGGAATTCAGAATTTTCCGGCATGCACCCGACGTTTCGGCGACGTTGCAGCCGCCGTTGTCCACGGTAGACTGAAAGAGCTGTCAATCCGTTGTTTTGCGGGTAGGCCGCATACCGCTGCCGCCATTGCGTAGGTTATAACGGTGGTGGGGGGCCTGGCTCGGAGCGCGCGAATTTCGAAAATACGTCTTGCACACAACACTAACTATATCGTAACGTCACTGAAACGTCGGGTGCCACAGAGTTCACGAGGTAAATTCGTTTCTATCCTATTTATAATGTCAAACAACCGCGATAGTCTACGATTTTATATTTCCGGTATGCGTTCTGCATGTTAAAAGTGGGTAATTAAAGAATACTTTATTATATCATCATCTTATAGATACACAGACGTGAATAATCTGAAATCCAAGACTATCGCGGTTGTTTGACATTATGTGTTGGAAGATTTCCGTTTTAGTTTTTATTCAGTGTAAATATAATACGTACAAATACTGAACGTCAAAAGACAATAATAGTTCATTATATTTATATATTTCTTTCTTTATTAGACTTTCAGGCCATTACAAATGTTAGTCGTAGTACATTTCAAGCTATTAAAAAGTCTTTATTAGTAGGCTTTCAGGCGATTGATTTCAAACTAAATAGCAACATACATATAATAACCCTGAATATACAAGTAGCTTTTCTGTACTTTTGCCAGTCGTATTCGGGGTACGCATAAAAGGGAGCTACCGCGGGTATGATGCTAGTGTATGTCTGCATTAATTGCAGTTTCTGCGAGGTGCTGTCTAGAATACATTAAACACTGTATATGAACGCCGAATACATAGTCATTACCCTTGCCTTGCTGAAATATTCTTTGCATGAGGTCCTAGTCGTTACCTGATACATGCTGCGCAGTGCTCTCTTTTGCAAAAGAAAGATTCTTTTACTGGTTGCAGCATTATACAGGAACCTTATCATAAAATAGAGACTTTGGCGAAGGAAACTGTTGCGCACCTTGCTAAGCCGGTGCCGATTAAAATGTAGGTCAAATTTATTTCTAGTATTGCGTTGATGGACATCACTATTCGCCGGGGCCTCCGACATAATGATGTCTACGAGCGAAAGTAATATTTTGGTGGTTGTACAAACTGCTGCCAAATAAAATAAAAGAAATAGAAAATTATCGGGCATTCAAAAACACCTTAATTTTTTATCCTTTTTTTAATAGGAATCCTTAATTTTTAATCCGCCCTAGTCAATCGAAGAATTCGTAAAATTCAGGGAAATTTGAAAGTTCACGTATGACTATTTGGTGCAGTAGCGAGTGTCTTCTCGATACACATGCTAGTACACGAATTGCGACAGTATTGCGCTATTTGAATCCCCCTTACTAGCGAAAAGCTGTCGATAAAGCAGTTATGATAAAGCTGGGAAATATGTACTAATTCGAAGTGATATTCCGCGAATTAAAAAGCCATCAAGTGATGTCGGCTTAAATTAACTCTTCGTGTTTAGGTGGCGCGGACGCTATAGGCCGGGGGCGCCCCCCCCCACCTTTGCCGACGTTGACGTCGCACAGTTGAGTGATGCATTTTAAAACTCGGCAGGTGACTGAAATATTTACAGATCGGATGCAGTTAACCGCAGTGACAGTAGACCATATACACGCTTGAAAGTTGTTCCCAACAATAATCGGTAGTATCCAAACAGCTTGGAGTACATGAACCTTATAATTCCCTAAATATAGTCCTTCTAAAGACGCAGTGATTGTGGAACTACTTTATGTTGCGAAGCACAAATGTGAGTAGTCTGAATAATGAGACAGCGAGGGTAGACACAGTTGATTACAGTTGAATTTACTGTTGATACTCGACGGAGCTGACTCCCTCTTATTGAGTAGTCCTGAGTTAGGGGAGCCACTGACCTACTGACTTTGATTCATTGAATTTCAAATTAACACTCCAGTCAGACACACTGGGGATATAGATGGAGACTATATCAATAGTAAGATTCACAATTATAATTAGGTTATACGTTACGGTTTTCGGTTACGATTTTTAAAAATAATATTATCCCTGTGTCAATTGATGAGTTAAAAAACCTCAAAATTTCATTACTTTTTGAGTATAAAATTCATCAAACAAATCTGCAAAAAAACTGACAATGATTAACTGACAAAACCTTAAATATTAACTAACAAAACATACATTTACTTTCAAATCAAGTTTTCTGAATTTTAATGAAAATATTATACCTTCTAAAGAGGCTTGTATTTATTTAAAACGTTCATTGCTTTATTGTCTGTGATATCAAGTAGGTTTCATTTGTCAGCAAATAAATGTTTAGAATGGGGGGGGGGGGGGAAAGCTGTGTACTTCCCGAAGTGCATTTATATCGCTAATAAATCAAACTTGTTTACCGAGTTGACCAAAATCCCTGTAATAAAGCTGTCGAAAATTAATGAAAGTTCTGGAATAAAAGAGTTATTTAACAATTCTTTGCGTTGTTAAATACATTGTTCGCCTAAATAAACTTAAATAAGCAAATAGAGTTAGGGCTATCTACAATAAAATAAATAAATTCTACTCAGAATTTTTAAATTACCCTTTTATACCAGAGCTTTCATTAATAATCGATACCTTTATTAAAGGGATTATGGTCTACAACGTAATAGGCTCTTAAAAAAATTTGGTTGATGAGAATATAATCAATAGATAACTACTTTCATAGATTTCGTTTTCAATTACTGTTGCTTTATGTAATATAAACATGACCTTACGATTTAAATTATTTTTTTAATATAAAATACTACTTTTTGTGACTTAAATATAAAAGTTAGACATATGCTGTCGCTGAATTTTTTGTAGGAATTATCAAGCTCTACAACTTTTCTCTAGAACTTAATCATATATATCTCATCCTTAAGGCAGCGTTAGTTAGAAACGTTCTCGTTCGACCGCTTATTCTACGACTTACTTTGCAAATCCGACTACCACGAAAAAGTATTTTCTTTTTTCGGATTAATATATAACCTATGACGCTCACAAATAACGTGGCTTTATATTGGTAAAAGAATTTTCATAATCGGTTCAGTAGATCCAGAGATTACTTTCTACAACGTCACAAACTTTACCTCTTTATAATATTAGTATAGATGAAAGCAATCCAGACAATGAATCCATGAACATTTCTATATAATTATTATTGAAATGGGTACAAAGTTTTTAAAGTCATGGTCCTCGAATTCGGTCAGATCATAGAAGGCATCATATTAACATCACATTAATATTAATATATCAAACTTCAACATCTCCTTGACGTTTTTTTTTAATTTTACGTTTTCCAGCAGTAAATCGCAATAATTTTGTTTTGACGACCTGACGTCATAATTTAATGCACGATCCACTGTGCGCCTCAGCGTCGCTGATTTCCAACCTGATGATGAGTTATGGCATTAATGTCTTTGCCCGCTACCGTGTGATTATGTGCTGTAAAAATTATTAGAATGCTTTTTGCATTACCACCACCACAGCCATTTACTGTAATGCGGATCGCCGCCTTTTTGCACAATCAACCCTCACGTGCACGTATGCGCTTTTTATGACCTTTTTTCAAACGAGGAAATCCGTTTCTAGTACGAGTAACCTTGTTCCGCACAAGAAAGTGCGATTCCGTTGCGGAAACGCGGCGTAATGGCTTCAACAAAAATAGGTCGTAATATTCCAGTCGTTTATTTGAGGTATTATTCTCTAATCGGAGACCATAATTGAATCGCTCGCTTATTTATGAAGTATATTCTTGTCATACAAACCGCTTATTTCTGAAAATATATTCATGTCATAGAAAAGTCAATACAATTTAGGATCTATATTTTTTAACCCTTGGGAGGCCTAAAACGCCAACGGTGGTTAACATATCCGCGTGTAATCATTTCGGCCGGCCTCCGTATATATATATTACACTATTACACGATTGACTAAAAAAGGAGTGTTTTGTGTTTAGGATTCATGTATGTATGTTTTCCGTTTCTTTATTCCACCATATTTTTTAAACGCTTGAAACGATTTACAAGTTTGTGGTATTGCTAGGTAATCGTTACGTCATCTCGAGTATCATAGGGTACCTAAAGTGCTCAAATATCAAATAAATAATTCTTTAAATGTTCAAATCTCAATAAATTAGGATAAATATATTGTGTTAGTATGAAATGAAAAGTCTGATGGAGTACATATCGGAAATATATATGTGTCTATACGGATAAATACACAAACCAAAAATATTTTTATAAAAAAGCCTTGTCGAGCACCGAGGGTGCGGCGGCGGCGCAGCGGCACGCGGTCTTATCAAGATACCTGCCTCAGGGCATATTTATTCTCTTACAAAACCTGCTTTTCAGCGCGAACATTTTACAGTTCACTTTTTGTGAGGGCAGTCGTGTTTTCATTTTTTAAAAATTATTGTTCTTGTATAAATATATGATATACACGACTAATACAATTAATTATTAGGTATTAAGAGATAATTAATAAAAAATATATTGTTAGTATTTACATACAAAACTGACGTCGCCGTTTTTGCGCGAATGCTGGCTTCCGAAACATTAAACCCACACATATGTTTAGGAATGACATAGTATTTCAAAGCAATCTTAAATCTGTTAATCAACTAGTGGTGTATACCACAAATCGAAATAATTGTACATACAGCATGAAGTGTATCGATTATAGTTACAAAAATGTAATTTTATTTCCGTATATTGATGACTAATATAATTCGAAGAACTGATCAAATCGCGTCTTTCACGCGTCTTTCATAATTTCGCAGTACTGTATTGACATTGAAATATTCTAATATAAAAGAGCGCATTGTTACCTAATAGAATCACTAAAATTACTCTGTAAAATGTAACATCTAATAAACATGATCAATTATTAACATACCTATGTGCTCTCTATGTTATCTCTCTCATCTGCATATGTGCTATCGCAAAATCATTGAGGAATAAAGGACTCAAAGATAGAACTCTGAACGCGTTCACAGACCATGTCATCAACTACCATGACCAGGGCATCAATAAACTCAACAATGAATGCAATACAGCAAATTACTCCAAAAATATTCCAATTACCAAAAAAAAAGACTTTAATATTACAAGTAACAAAAACATTTGTACATTTAATTACTTGGTAAGGACGATGCTATTTTTTAAGTATTTTAAAATGTCCTTATGTTGCTTTTAAGCAGATACACATACACATACACAGAATGCATGTTGATTTTCAGCAGAGACACTCGGATGGATGTCTTGAAAATATCAATGTTTTCAACTGCCTTTAAATGATCAGGCTATTCATTAAAAAGTTTAAGTCCTATGTAAAGCCTAGTCGCCTGGAACTTGGCCGTACGCGGTAAGATCAGTTGGCGTTAAAGGGTGTTGTTCCTGGTGTCATCCCGATATACTTATTCGTGGGATAATGCAAGTGTTACAACAACAAAAAAATATTGCTTTACAGGAGGAACATGATTAAAAAAACGATTTTAAGTTCTTAAGTTAAATATCAATAGGTAAACCTACTTTTCCTCAATATTTTAGCCACTTAAGGGCAAGTTTTTATCTAAACTATACATCTATTTTAGTAATTTTAAAATTTTCTAATAATTGATTCATCCAAGGCCATAGTCACCCCTGACCGGGGAAAGGGACTTTTAGTGACCATATCAGATCATCGTTTTAGTGTTCACTAGATTAGTGTTTACGTTTAAGTATCACTCAACCGTTTTACCCGTCGTACCCTTTGGACTCTTGTCCCATTTGTCCTAAATAGATCGTGTTCCTGTTGTCCTAAATAGGCGGCAGTTAATGGTTCATGTGCAGACTCGCTCGTTACCTTGGGTCTGTTCAACTCATGGTTGACCCTTCATCTGGTAGCCTGAGTGATCACCTTCGGGCGCTGCTGGGTAGTTTGCGCATCGTGCGTAGTCAGCCAATCATTTGTCCACTCTGGCTAATAACTGGAGGGGATCTATAAATGCTCGTATGCGTTTCCTAAGCAGCGGGGCTGGTTTCTGACCTGATGTCAGCTACTCTTTAAACGACTCGTTAGCCACCCGATCCCGAGTGATAAACGGACAAAGAACGCCACGGTCCGCGATAAATTCGAACTAAATTACCGCTAACATCAGGTAGAGCCCGCGCAAACGACCTCCGACTAGTGACCAGTCGGGAAAACGGGGAAAACAGGCAAATCTGGTAGTGAGGGTGCAAAGCTGCCCGCTGGGACTACTTCCTAATGCTACGGACACGGAAGATTGACGTAGCTAAGATGGTAATACTTACGCACTCCAATATTCAGATATACTTATAGATGGCATTATATCGCTCCGTATTATTTCTGTGTTGTACTTGTAAATGCTAAAGCCCGGTTACAAATGCGATAGATGTCACTAATAATTGATTGTTATTATTGTTATTATTAGTTAAATTATTGGATTTTTATAATCAATCAGTCCTTTACAAAAAAAATCATTCAAATCAATGTTATTACAGATGGCCAAATAGATTGAAATTAGTTTCTCCGGACAATGTTATCAGTGCCACATGCATGTCGTCGGCGTAGAAGGTTGCCAAAAAGTACTATGGTATTGAGCGATCTAATAACCTATATAATCAATATTTTTAGTAAATAAACAATTCCTGAGAATTTGTTAAGCAGTGAAGAGTCCTACAGATGCATCGTCCCACGGCAGGGTTAACCGCGCCAATCGTCGGCGTTTCGCACGTTTAAATTAACGAAGAATAATTGATAGTCCATTAAGTATGCGCAAACCTATGTTTCACAGTGCTCACAACCAGATCGAAAAATGTTGTGAAGAGAGTTTTAATTTTTGTCAAAAAATTTAACTCTATTTTTAATCGACTACCCTCTTTTTGGTTATTTTATTAGATAATGGAGTCCGTCGACTTGGGCGACGGAATTCCGTCGTCATTAATCGTAATTTGCTTTAACAAATTGGTGTTAAGGTTTCACGTTTGTTTTAAGTCGAATAGCTAATTATGTTTAATTGCCTTTTTAATTACAATGTATTGAAATTTTCTTTCGGGTGCGGAATTCCAATCGATTTGGTTTTAGTAGTCAATGGTTAAATAGCTTAATGAATTAATTTATAAGCGTACTTGGGGTTAGCCAAGAATATATTTTTTTGAAATGAATCTTTTTACTTACATTTTTATTTACTTACATTTTTATTTACTTACTATTCAATGAATACACGCGGTATTCCCTTTTATGCGTGCCCCGAACAAGACTGGCAAAAGTACAGAAGAGCTACTTATACCTTAGCATTAAATTCTACAATTTACTCCCTACCACTATCAAACAACTGGAGGACAAACAATTTAAAAAAAACATTAGGGAGATGCTGATAGGCCACCCTTTCTATAATCTGATCGAATTCGAGGGCCATGACTTTGCAAATATTGTACCAATTTGAATGCTAATGATATATTATGTAGGTACTTTTAGTATTTCAATGTAAGATTTAGCTTTAGTTTGATTATTTAACAATTTACTTACTACTTTGGATATTACTATGTACAGTTTTTAGTACGTAAATATATTCGATTTATTGACTATTTCAATTGTTAAGCTTCTGCTTTGATTATTTAACTTTTTAATTGACTATTTTAATCATTGTGTGTTTAGTAGGCAGCCATTAGATTTTATTGACTATTTTATTAAATAAGCCTTTAATAAAATAGTCAATTATCCAAGAATAGACCAAGATCTTGGTCTAATTATCGATGAACATTTCTCCTGGCAACCACATGTGGACGAGGTAAGTCGTAAAATATTTGCTAGTTTTCACCCTCTGCAAACACTCAGAAGATTTCTTCCTATGGACACAAAAAAATCTATTGCACAGCCTCTCCTCTTGCCTCTCCTTGACTATGCAGATGTGGCTTATCTCGATTTATCAGAGGAACTGCTCAACAAACTTGAACGTTTGCAAAATGTATGCATAGGATTCATCTTCGGTCTACGTAAGTATGATCACGTGTCCGACTATAGGGCACAGTTAAAGTGGTTGCCAATACGCCAAAGAAGAAATGTTCATATACTGGCTCTCCTATATCGTGTACTCACCCAATTAACACCATCCTATCTCCAGGAGCTTTTTGAACCACTAAGTTCCCACGGTCTCGTACTTCGGTCAGCCTCTGACAGTTTATTAAAAATTCCGAGTCATAATAGTGATTTCTATTCCTATTCTTTCTGTGTCCATGGTGCAAGACTCTGGAACGATCTCCCAGCAAATATACGAAACTCGCCTTCTTTACCATCGTTCAAGACTCACCTTAAGGATTACTACCTATCTAAGAAGTAACCAGTTCTTCCTTTCTCTCCTGTTCCTCTCCCAGTTTCCTCTCCTCGGGCACTATTAGTCTTAAATTCTTCCACTTATCTGTATGTTATGTAATAATCTTTATTTTCACTATGCGCGCATGTACCACTATGTTTAGGTTAGCTGTAAGACATTGCCATGTGGCAATAAGCTCGCCTTTTTTGTATACTTTTTTAAGTGCAAATAAAGAGTTTATTATTATTATTATTATTATTAATTTGTTTTGTAATAAGATTCTACGACGAATAACTTTCAGTAGGTTCCAAATTTTCTTAGATACTATGTATTTTTTTATAACATATGTATGTTAAGTAAAGATTAAAGTAGTAATGAGACTTACTACTTAAAACACAAATATATTGACACGTCCAAGAGCGATATTTAGGCCGCAGCCAGGGAGGTGGGAGGGGAGGAGGTCTATGGGGTTTAATCCCATAATAAAAAGGTAAATGGTCGTGGAATTAAAACTATTTACTTATTTCTTAATTTTTTTAAAATATTAGAAAAAACAAATATTATCAAGAATGGCATGATATACGGTAGTTTAACTAAATAGACAATACACTATTCGGAATGTCATAATTTAGAAAATGCATAGATACCTAATAATAAAAATGTGATACAATCATAACAAATATATTACATATAAACTTAAAATCAAAGCTATTAGGCAAATACAATGGTAAAAAAATATAATAATTAAAGTAGTCAAAGGCACAATTTGGAGTAAATAATCAAGGAATCAAAGGAACATAACGTCAGTCATCCATTATTGTGTTAATTTGTTGTTCAGCTGTTAAGATTTTTCAAATGTTGTTTTCTGGATTAGCTTTTTGATTAGTTTCCGGTAGTCTTCAATATTAAGCTGTAGCTCAACATTCAGAATTGCGCGACGTTCAGAATTGATTATATTTTACTAGCTGTTTCGATCATAATATAATAATCTGAGATAAATTTCGCCGCCATTAGCGATATTCCAATTAAATTTGAATAATAATAAAAAATAGTTAATAGAGTCGATCGTCTGGCGGGCGTTAATGACAGACGCGAATACCCGCAGTAGTAATATAGTAGATCGGGAGCCCTAACACGAAATAATTCAAACATGTCATTAGAGAAATCCCCGGAACGCGGCGCCCATTAAAGACGGCAATAATTAGATGCGCGAGGGGGGAGAAAAAAAACGCTAATGTATTGTAATGCTAATGGCAAGAACAAAACGCCCGACCGGCCGGAGATTGTTATCATTTGAATAATATTAATGCAGCACGCCGCTGGATCTCAGCCGTAATTATCATCGTCATAAATCATTAGTGATATGAATATAAAAAAAACGCGCCAACTAAAGAAATCCTGGCCTAGCGGAAGGGAAGAGGGGAGGGGGCGTGTAATTAGGTGGATTAAAAATTCAGATACAATAAAAAACAGGCGGTGGAAATAATTATGGATAATTATGTCCAGGTGCGCACTCAACATTATTTTATTGAAATTTTAATTTATTCGAGTTGGTTCATCAGGTTTTTTCAATTCCTATACTTTTCTAATATCTATCTATATAAAACAAAGTCGGGTTTGTTCGAACAGTTATAACTCGAGAACAGCTGGACCGATTTTCATGATTTTTGATTTGTTGTATTTGTCTCCGTCCCGCATAGCAGAATAACTATTAAAAAAAATGGAAAATTGACGAAATAGTAAAATAAAAGAAAAAAAAAACCCATACAAAATGTAAATCCGTCTTTTTCTCATGGTTCACGTGTCGGCAAATCATCCGCCTTATTTGTTCTTGTGCCTGATAAAAAAATAACAAAAAATGTCGTATATCACAAGGTGCTTCAATGAAGAGAATTAAACCGAGTGCATCCCATTCTGCAATATGTAAATAGTATAATTCAATCATGTCTTGCTGACATGCGATTGATATACTTATTTTTTTAACTTTATCTGTGTGTGTTGTGTTATTATCTTAATAAAGTAGTGAACTTAATATTTATTTTGTATTCATTGTATTACTTTCATAAAATCATAAATTAGGTTCAGCTAATCTGTAGCACGACATTCATTGACTGTTAGGCGGTGCGAAGTTCGCCGGGTCAGCTAGTATCTAATATAAGCCACCCATTGCACGGGCAAGAACTACACCACAATCGCCTCAAATCGCGAAAGCCTTGCTTAAGCCGCACACACCGATCCAAGGGAACCAATCTTCGAACCACATCACTCAATCATTATTACAAATTAAAGAAGCCAGATATGAACTCAAACCATCATTTCCAACTGCAAACTTACTTTTTAGGTTTGAATAACTTTTTGGAATTCAAAAGCCTTTGTTGGCCTCGGATATAGAGAGATGGCTGATAGGGCAGGTTCTTCTCGATATTCGTACTTAAGAAGTTGATGATGATGATATTTAAATGTATGTCGAATCCGGCCCTGCTGACCAGTGGCGGTACGGTCAGCAGTTTTGAGCGGTCTTCGAAATTACAACTCATTACAGGGCATAGTAAACCACACTTATACAGCCCCTGCCCAGTAGTACTCAGCCAAGCCATCAGCCTCGTTATAATTTCTGACCCACGCGCACTAATTACAATACATTAATTACAAGTACAAGAAGGTATACTCGTACGCACTTGCGATCACGAAACGCTCTCTTCCCGATCGCCGCACTACAATTTTAGACACTATATTTTTCTATTTCATGTTTTGAGCTTTTTAGGGCTATTGATAATTGGCCGCAATTACACACTGTCTGAATTGATTTCATGTGTTTTTATGATATGATATATTCATATGTAGGGCACGCATCAAAACGTACCCGTAATTACGAGCAACGTTTTAAAACTTTCCGTTTGATTTTTATTTCCTGGTGTTATTTAGTTTGATTAATGACAATTAATTAATGGATACGGTTGTAAATTAATGATGACAAAAACAACGATAAATAGAATTTTGAACACTGACTTGAACACTGAAAATTACAATCGGGAGCAACAAATCCGGGTTACATACCAACATATATCGTAATATCTCGGAAACTAAAAATACAAGCTTATTCTAGTATTTTTTATAGACTATTTAATACTACTCAAATAAGTTTGTTTAAACTTCTTGGTTGTTCTTTCCGCTTCTTTTTTTTAGACATAAAGGCATAAATAATAATATACGTTCAGTTCTCCGGAACTTCATCCCCCCCAGAATTATTTAGGACATTTTATAAATAACAGGGAAATAACTTAACCATATCATTATCATTATCAAATAGTGACGATCACACGCATGCGTCTACACCTGCGCGATGACGTTACAGACAAACCATATAATATATATCCATTGTTGGGCCATCCAATGCTCTCGCATTATTAATCTTTTAGGTATTAGCGATTGAAATCTTATGGTACGATCTACGAGAGGGATACACCTCTTAAGAATTTCGTATTCTTTGACCTCAATGAAATATTTTTCGAAAGACTCTACTTTGATAACCTATGACAGACCTCTGATAGACCTCTGCTTTCACTCAAGGGAATTTAACTTTTTTCTTCGAATTTAATAGTTTTTTGAACAATCAATGAACGAAGGCAATATTCATCAATTCTCTCATATTGTTTCCAGAAAGTAAGAATGTATATTTTCTGTGTAAACGTTTCTTTTAAAAATAACAGAATCAGGCCAGAACATGCCTCCTTGAATTGTTATTTTTTTAAACGAGTGTATGATTTCATCAGTTTTTTTACACAGCGATAATAGCGCCACCAGACACAACAATAGCACCAAAAGACAAATATATTTATCGCTTTCTCACGTGTTTCCCGGCGGTATATCTCCATAACAATTAGTCCGGTGTGTTCTTTTAACCACAGCGTGCTATTTTTTCTATTATTTAACGATATAATAAATCGACCCCCATTCATAACGCTGTCGTTTCCTACAATTCACGTTTCTTCGCAGGGCAATCTTTCACAGGTGTCAAAGAAGAAAGGCGCTACCGACTACATTATCTATGTACCTACGTATGTATATGGGGGAATAATTATTGTAACTTAATTCAATTTACGGGTGGTGGGATGTGTGAAGTCGACTGTACTGTCTGAAAAGTCAGGCAATAAAGTCAGTGACCGTCACATACATTACATTACATTACATTTTCGTCGTGTCCAATTGACGGCTAAAGACCGCTCTTGGACGTGTCAAAATAATTGGGTTAGGTAGTAAGTTTCGTTACTACTCTTTACTGAGCATACATTGGTAGGCAAGAATTAACTATTAGATTGTCAAACTATACATATAAATAATCAAAATAGAAGCCTAATATTTGAAGTAGTTAGTAATTCGAAAAGATACGTAGTAAAATTATTCATCGTAATATTCAAATTGTCAGTAAAATGTTAAATAATTAAATTAAATCAACGTTATGCATTTAAAACTAAAAGTACAGATATAATACCATATAAAATAATCAGACAATAAGGCTCTACTTTTTTGAGTAATTTAAATGGGTAAATATTTGAAACATCATGGCCCTCAAATTCGGCCAGATAATAGAAAGGGTGGCCTATCAGCATCTCCTTGATGTTTTTTTTTTATTTTATGTCCTCCAGCTGTTTAAATTTTGTAGGAAGTAGATTATAGAATTTAATGCTAAGGTACAAGTAGCTTTTCTGTACTTTTGCCAGTCGTATTCGGGGTACGCATAAAAGGGAGCTACCGTACCATAATATATATAAAACAGTAGAAGCTAACTACCACAATTGATTATAAATGGCAATATATTGCTCAACTCCATAGTACGATTTGGCAACCCTTCTGCGCCTACGAAATGCAGGTTGACACTGATAGCAATGACGGCGAAATTAATAGCGATTTATTTGGCAAAGTATAAAAACATTGATAAAGAATGTTAATTTTATGAAGGACTGATTGATTGTAGAAACTCAATAACTTAACAAATGATAACAATAACAACATTCAATTACTAGTGCCGTTATCGCATTTTTTACATAGGCTGATTACATCACAGAAATAATACGGACACTTAAAATGCCATGTATTAGTCTATCTGAACTTTAAAGAGCGTACTTATTACGCATTAAACTTGTATACCAAATAAAAACATGATTTCTTTACGTAAATAATATTAAAATCATAAGATTTAGGATTTTATTTTTTACAATATTTTTTTTATTTTGAGATAGTATACCGTATATGTATGTTTAGAAATTCGTGATTATTATTTTTTAAAAAATCGTTTGTTATAATAGTAATACAAAATTCGTCATATTAAACATATTAAGAGAAGATTAATCAATTTTTGGAATTATGAGTGCGATCTATACGTTGCGTTTCACAGTAAAATCCTAGTTGCCAAATCGTAGTACAACGTCCAGCAATCTAATATACTATATAATTATTAGCAAAATCTAACTACTGACTAATATTTACACTGTTATCCCATACATCCAAAACATTTTAAACCGTTATGAAACGCTGGTTGACAGGATTTTTGGAATAATATACTATTTTAAGTAGTAGGCAGTTTGGATATAAAATGGAAAGGAATACGTCCTTCACAGTATTGTCCATGGTAAAGTGGCTTACCATTACCTCTCTAAGACCGGACAGAGGCAACCAAATCATTTGAAATCTAATCATGTCATTCGAATCATGCAAAAAATGCTTTCCTATATCGAGATCGTCGAATTCAGTAGGACGCGATGAATGCTGACTACTCCAATGCCTTCGATCGCGTCCATCATGCGGAGTTAATAACCCGTCTGTCGTCTATGGGCATACAAGGAGATCTGTTAAGGTGGATAGCATCCTACCTACTCAATCAAAGGCAGGCAGGCAGCTATCGATGGTGGATTTAGATCTAGTTTTATTAACATCCAGTCTGGTGTTCCACAGGGATCCCATTTAGTGCCATAACTTTTTAATGCTTATATCAGCGACATCGACACTTGCTTCAATCACTTCAACTATCTCCGCTATGTAAATGACTTTAAAATCGTCATGGAAGTGAAGAACTATGGCAATATTCTACTGAAACAGGACGATCTGAATCGTTTCTTTCGTTTTTGTGAACAAGGTAAACGTTCTGTAAATGTAGCTAAACGCCATAATCTCTCATTTTGGCGAAATATCAATTTGATTTTCTGTAGATATATCATACAATCGGTAGATTCTGTAGATATATCATACAGATTCATTTATGACCTACGAAAGTTTGACCATATTACGTAGTACAGAAGGAGACTTCACTGGCTGACGACCCGAGAAAGGAGAGATACGAGAGTCCTAGGTTTGCTCTTCAGAATCCTGAAGGGGGCCGCTCCGAAATATCTTATAAGTAGGTTCAAACCTCTATCTTCTCACGGGCGCCCTCTGAGATCTGAAGACAACCTACTGCTCTCGATCCCTAGTCACAGTAGTGATTTCTTCTCGCACTCTTTCTCTGTACGTGGAGCCCGTCTCTGGAATGCTTTACCCTCGCGTATAAGGATAGCACCTAGTTTGTATTGCTTGAAACGCAGGCTCAAAGAACACTTGAACCCACGCTCATAAACTTTTCCTCATTTTTCCCTATTTTTTCCTCCCTATTGCGTCCCTTGCGTCATTATAGGTTTATTTTTTGTTTTTTTTTTCTTAAATTTATTGTTTTGTTTCCCTGCTGAATTTAAATGATTAAAATTTAATTTATTAGTTTATTTTTACCGCATAACATGTTATTCCACTAGGTTAAGGTTAGCTGTAAGATATTGCTTTTAGGCAATAAGCTCGCCGTTTTGTTAAAGCAAATAAAGCGTTTAATTATTATTATTATTATTATTATTATTACAATCGGCAATGATGAAATCTGGAAGTAGTTCGAGTTTGTTATCTAGAAGATCGTAAGCTTTTATTGGATAAGCAAATAGATTCAGTCGTCAACAGGGCTTACAGCACTCTCGGTGTTATAATGAGAGTTTCTAGATTATGCCTGATTGAATTTGCTTCTAACCACATACAAGCTGAGGATTAAGCGTATTTAAAAACGGTTTATATGCCATATAAATTTCCGCATTATTTCCTCCAGCTTATCATGCGCTGATGGGCTGCAACGCTATAGTTTAGAGATTCTGGAGGACCGGTAAGTAGCATTTTATATAAAATAGTTCTTTCTAGGCTAGACAGAGTTCACCTCCTGAGTAGGGTGAGCATAGGAGGGCCTTCCCAACTCAGGCGTGATCCATTAACTTCTCACGTACCAAGGTGTATCACAAACTATGGTGCCAACTTTAAATGCCATGAAATCTTAAGCATCTTTCAATATACCTAGTATACAATGATTGAATATTTTTACAAGAGATTCCGCCGAGTTCACGACTCTATGCCATATAGAAGAAATGAACATCTAGCCAATATCATTCCTTGTTGGTGAGAACCTTTTCATTCTGGAGATTGAGCTTCTGGATTTTATTTTGCTTATAATTCTATTATTCATTCACTCAGTTGCAGAAGTAATTGATATTTTAGAGAAGTTCTAGTCAAGTCCCATTCGTTTGAATTGTGTGACTTAGCTGACTTTATTAACCAGTTCCTATGTTCTTCAGCACTACTTGCCAATAATGCCAATCTTAACGACCTAATGACCAATGCCAATCATGCGTTAAACCTAGCAAGTTCATGGTTCACAGAGAATAATCTCTTGCTTAATGCAAAAAAAACCGTAACTATGCACTTCTCCTCAAATATATAAATCGTCTGCTATACCATTTAATATAACTCTAGACAACAGTACTCTAGAATTAAGCAAATCGACAAAGTTCCTAGGTATCATGATCGATCATCATCTTAGCTGGAACATCCATATTAATGAACTGTGTAGTGCGCTTTCTTCGGCAATATATGCGATAAAAAAGATTAAATTCTTAGCTGGTAAAATCGCTGCATTAACTGCGTATCACGCCTGTTTCCATTCTAAAATGACTTATGGTATACTGATATGGGGGAATGCCACAGACAGTTCTAGGGTTTTCATTTTACAGAAAAGTGCACTAAGAGCAATTGCAGTTGGAGTATCCCGTGACACGCACTGCGAACCATATTTTCTTAAGTACAAAATACTGACTTACGTCTCAATATATTTTACAATGTCTACTATATGCTAAATCAAATATTAACGAACAAGAGGTAAACGGGAATATGCACTCCCACAATACACGCAGACGTGATGACGTTATCCTGCCTAAAGTACGCCTTACGCAGAGACAAAAGTCCTTTGGATGTTTGAGCTATAAGCTCTTTAACCAGGTACCACTCTCCATAAGAAAGATGGAAACAAAGGCGTTTAAAAGATTTATTAAACAAAAGCTACAATCCACACATGCTTCCTATAAGCTGGGTGATTTTTTTGAGCATGCCAATTCCTTCAAATGGGAGTAACATTAATATGTAACTTTCAGGTACCTCATTTTAGTTCTTATTGTTTAATAATAATATTATGAATTTAATATTTAATATGTAGATTACAATGTGTAATGTAACATACCTGATCATATACATACGTTGTTTTTTTCAATTTTGTTTTGATACTTCCTATTGTGTGATTATTTTTTGTATAAGTGCTTGATGACTATTAATATTCTTATAATAATTATCTATTTTATATGTATACTCATGTACATGGATTCAGCTCTATTTTTTTTATTTTTATTTTATTTGTCTGCCGTGTAAAGCCGACTTTAGTCAACGCTATTGTCGAATTAATATTTATGCTTTAATCGTTTTATATCTACATTTAAACTGACGAATTCTAATATGCGATAATTAGCTTTAATTCATAATTCATGCTTTTATTGTATATTCTGAATAAATAAATTGAATACTGAATACTGAATACTGAATACGGTTTCAGCAATATATCGAAGTTTATCGACGAGAGAGACATTTACTGGAATGCCACTATTTAGGTCTCCAAGGATAAAAAGGATATGGTGTTAAACCTTCCGTAGGAGTGTCGTTCGACTAGCTGACTGATGAGTCGATAGATGGACTTTATTATGCATTAAAAGAACAAATGAAAACACTCACCTATTTATACTGCTGAGGACCGCCGAAGCACTAGAAGAGTTTTGCCCGTTCATCCCGTTTAACATACTCGCGCCGGACTCCCTCTCCCTCTCTCTCTCCCTGTTCATGTTCCTCTCCCTCTCCCTGTTCATCTCGGCCAGGAACGACGATTGGCTGTGGCTGCTCGACTGCGAGGACCCCAAGTAGTTGTTGTCTCGGTCCTTGTAGTGCCTGTGCTGCTGGCCGTGCGGGCTGGAGTGGTCGGCGCGGCCGGCGCTCGGGGAGGCGGCCTTCTGGCCCGGCGGCGCGGCCGCCTGCAGCAGCGCGCCCGGCAGCTGCGGCTGCTGCTGCATCGCCTGCAGCAGCTGCTGCGCGTTCGCGGCGCCGTTGGCCAGGAAGCCCGGCAGCCCGGGGTTCAGCAGCGAGCTCATCAGGTTGTTCCGCATCGTGTTGTTGGCCGCCTGCTGGCTGTTGGCCATCATCTGATGCGGCTGCGACATCGCTTGCAGGTTCGCTAACGACGTCGATATTGGCTGACCGTTGTTTAAAGCTAGATTCACTATTTGATCGTTTGCGTTCATGTGGTTCACCGGAATGGTTAAAATCGTCTGCGTAGCTATACCTGGATGAAAGAAAAAACTTCAATTATAACATTGTCTCAAAAAAATACCCGAGTAAAATATTAAATATTATCTATGTGAGCGAGAGCAAATCGATGATTTTTCTGGTTGTAGCAGTAATCAAATGAGTCTACATTCTCTTACTGTACTCAAATGTTATCGGCTACCAGAAAAACAATTTTACGAGAGAATATCCAAAATACATTTTTTTTGCATAGACTATGTCAAGACTTTAGACATCGTAATATAGGATAAACTGAAAAAAATTCTGAAGTTAGAAACCGCCCTAATCTGGTGGTAAGGTAGCGAGGTTTGCCCGCTGGGTCCTCTTCCCAGTGCCTCGCGGTAAAGCTTTGGATTCTTACGGTCATTGACTGTGGATTGTATAATCCGCGAAGATTTTACGTCCACCCCATGGGAGACAATATGGCTCGATGTCGTTATAGCTCTTTGGGGTGACGGGTCCTCCCGTTGTAATTGACACACCTGGTATGTACATACTCCTTGTATACATATAAGGTACAATGCTCCAGTGAAGTTTTCAAAGCTCTATAGCATTAATTCTATCAACAAGTCTGACCTTTATGGCAATAAAGAATAATCTTACCCTGTGAGGTCGGTATTAGAAGTTGGGCACCCTGAATTCCTTGACCTATTTGACCTGACGCCAATACCAGCTGAGGCATCGACTGAGGCATTGAAGGGGGTATGAGATTCGAAGAGTTGTTCATGCTATTCGCCGTCATTGGACCTGGATAAAGAAAGATAACATTGCTTAGAAAATAAATTATATTCATTTAATAAATAGAGGGGTCTGATCACAGCAGCTTTGTGGTTGTTTGCTCTAACGATTTTTGATATTTTTATCCATGAAATTTGTCTTTTGTCAGGTTCCTCCTGCTATCGATCCTTCTATGGAGCACACGTTCAAGTAGATTATAACGTTCTTTATTTTTGATTCCTTAATTTAAATGTTAGGGAACGCAGACAAATATGATTAATACAGACGTAATACCGACACAAAGTTTCTAATTTCATAAGGCGATTAATAATTATGTGCTCGCTGGTTTCTCCTTTCCTAATTCTGATGAAGTCCATGATTCACCCAAACATATTTGTAGCCATTCTCTCTTGATATTTGTCTTCCCTGCAGGAATAGATACGCCAGCCGCAATGTCAGAGATTCATGGATGAATATGAGTTTCTTTACTGTCTTGCCAAATACACCAATGTTCAACTTGTCGCCAAGAGTGGTTCTCTAGTTATCTTACAAGTTGATTTTAAAAAGTTGTTATAAAAGAATATTCTTGCCTATTCAATATTTTCCCTCCCTTCTTGAAGTTAAAACCGGTGTCCCAAAGGGGTCTATATTAGGACTGATCCTATTTGCACATGGCTGTTACATCTAAATTCCAGCACTGTGATTACCATTTATCGTAGACAATATCCAAATTTTGCATCAAATCAACCCTAATGATACGGGTACCCATATTATTAATTTAGATTTAGAGACTATCTGCTTGGTCGAAACAGTAGAGACTAAAAAATAATTCTACTCAATATTGTTTTTTAATTATTGCAACTAAGCCAGCGAGAAATAATATCGTCAGTAGGATAGTTCCTATATATAAGCAAATTCCTGTCCCATCACCTTAGTATCGCGGCCAGGGTTGCCAGATCAACTTGGCAAAAATACCGATCACTGACAAATGCAGTGCCTGGCAGTGCTGCCAAGTCTAAGAATGTGTTATCAGCGACGTCAAAAAGCGCTATAAAGCACGAAATTCAGAGAAAACTGCTAAATATCGACTAAATATATATATTTTTTGTTATTTTAGGTCATAAATGCAAAAAAATTAAGTGGAAGGAAAAATTACATTTTTTAATCGAAATTCTCGATTCATTCGGTTACCCGATACCGGGTGATAGCCGGGCAAATGATGCCATGGGCAGCGATAAATTCGATAGACACCGCTACATTAGGGAGAGGATCTAGCAAGCGTCTTCCAACCTGAAACAAGTCGGGAGGCCGGATAAATCTGGCCATAACTGGTAGGAAGGGCGCTTGGTCTGGCGGCTGGGTTAACTACTCGGTGCCGGGCGATAAGGGTTGGTCTCTCGCGGGCAAGTTGGCGGAGCTAGGTAGTGGATTGTCCATTGTCTAAGTCTTCTACGCTCATCCCACGGCTGAAAGAACGATCAAATATCGTTATACTAGCCTGGGATGACGAGTTCCCCCGTTGCAGACGACATCGCCCAACTGTTAAAAAATACCGAAACATTCATATTTCGGTATTTTCGTGATATCGGACACCGAACATAATACTAAATTACCGAATAGTTTGATTACAAAACGAACATCTGGCAAACCTGGTCGCGGTTTTAGAATCTTGGAATAAAAAAATATAATAATATCCTGTATTAAATCATGTACATTAAGTCTACCTTATATCAAATCGTATCCAATTCGTCTGCATTGGAAACTTTCAACTAATGGTTGATATCTTTTAATACCTGTTCCGCTAACGCTCAGGTTCAGAGGCGAATTGATGACTGGACTACTTTGCAATGCTGCTAAACCCTGGAGATTCGTCGCCAACTGTGACATCTGCTGTGACATTTGCTGGGACATTTGTTGGTTCATTTGTGGCAAGTTCTGCATGCTGGCCAAGGTCTGTAAGTTCTGGAACATGCTCGCCACTGCGGAAGGAAATATAGAGTAACATAAAATGACGCTGATTGAGCTTAATTTTGGAGTGTGTCATCATGTTTATAAGTGGGGAGGTACAATAGTTCTCGGCCTAACAGAGAAAGTCAATGTTTTCTTTGAAACTTATTTTTTTTTCAATTCAAATCTTTATTTTCGAAATCACACACACAGTATTACAGTAAATAATTAAAGTCAAACAACAGTTTAATAGTAATTTAGCAGTAAATTACAGACATTACTCTGACAACTACTTATTAAAACGAAAATAGCACATAAAACACCTAAATACAAGTATTTAGGGTGTTTTGAATGTGTAGGTGTCGTGAGCATGGTCATTAGTGTGAGGGTTGGGCATCTGGAACGTCCGACATATTGTGTAATATTGTGTTCTTGTGTAAATATTGTATGCAGTTAATAAACGTATATATTACAATAATATTTATATAAAAGTATAATAATAGTAACAATAATTAGTAAAATAGCCAAAACGATTGTCAGTTTATTGTATTGGCTAGAATCTGATTTGCGGAATATTTATAAGTGCTTATGGAATTATTAAAAATGACAATACTATTTAAATGGCTATTGTAAGCTTATAGCAGCTTATAAACTCCAGTTATACTGTTATACTGCTATACCTGCGCCGTTATACTGTTTCACCACGAGAGTCGCCATATTAAACATTATAACAGAAGATTAATAAAATTTTAGAACTATGAGTGCTATATTTATTTATTTTATTTATTTATTTCCTTAATTCAATTTACAATTTACATAAAAAAATCCTTATCCTAACACAAAAACATTTTATAATAAGTGTACATATTATACCTAGCAGAAAGGAAATTCATATTTTTGACATATCGGTTTACCACCTCACTAGGTATGAACCTGTGTTGAGGTGGTACTAACATCGGTATATTATTTTGAGACGAGAGGGCAAGTCTTATCTAATACGTTAACAATGTAAACATTAAAGTTAAAATTAAAAACATCAATAAAATTATACAAATTAAATTAAAATTTATGACAATCTACTAAGTTATATAAAATAATTATTATTTATTATATATTAGATACAAATACATATAAATATGATATATACCATATATAAATATTATTATATAATATTTATAAATATAATATTATATAACATATATATCAATATTATAAATAAATTCATACATATAATATGATAGTATATAAAATAGAGTTATAATATAATATAATATATATATAACATGATCACACTCGACACCTCAATAATTCTTCACAGTTGAGTTTCGTAGTATATACACGTTGAGTTTCGTAGTAAAATCCTGGTTGCCTAATCGCAGTAGGTACGACGTTGAGCAATATAATACGCTGTATAATAATTGCTATTAGTAACGCTTAAACAAGTGATGTTATTTTTTTAAATGATTGCGTAACAAAATTTTATTGTGAGTTAAATATTTACTGTTGTTTATTTTCCTGTTAAATATTATTTTAATAAAACATTTTTTATTTCTACCTAATTTAAGTTTTTGATACCTGATTTGATACCTGAATATCTTTTAGGTACCTGATTTGATACCTGAATATCGAACTGATTTTGTACTATTATTATAATATCTGTTTTATTTAAAAAAATATTGCTGAATCAATATCTCTATGCAATCATGTTGTAAAATAATAAATATTGTACGCCTAAAAGGGAGGTTGTGCGGCACCGTAAAACTCCATGCTACTACACCACAATCACAAAAAATAAATTGAATTGAATTTAAATTGAAATGAATTGATGGTATAATACGCAAACATTTGATGCTGCAACATTGAAATTCTGCAATCGGCGAGCAATACGCGGAAACCGATTTTCTACATAAATATTTGGAATCACACTGTTGTTTAAACTCCATGGTCAATATCATTTATTTATTTATTATATTCGAGTGAAATATATCTAGAAGCAAACATACAAATGATTGTTTATGAGTAAAGAATGAAGTTAGTAACAGGTCCCTCCAACACAATAGAGTTTTAAGAAATAAGAGGTATAAGAAATAGTCGCTACGAACTCACTGGTGCCATTTAGGTGTCTGTTGTCGGGCGTGGTCCTCTTCCGGTCTTCCGCGACTTCGGGGCTGGCGGTCCTCGGGCTGGGTGAGCGTTTCCGCTGCAGGGCTTGGTTGATGGTGAGGAGCGGTGCGCCGGGGGCGGCCTGGCAAGCGGGCTGGTTTCCCGCCAGGGTCATGGCTGGCTCGGGGGTGCCAGTGGCGCTCTCGCGATCCGATTCGTGCTACAAAAACAGAGAAAAGATACATTTACAAAATGTCCGTTGTTGTAAAATTAGGTACTTTAAACCAGTATCATTTTATAGAATATATATTTTTTATTTTTTTTATTTGTTGTGTGGGGCTTTTCTAAGGTCTTTATGAGCCTTGTAACACTGCGACCATTGCTGATCTATTGTATGGTTCTGCGCTAAGCCTCGTGTCATTTAAGAACCGCAACAGGCTTTTGGCGCCAGATTGTTTTACCTCCTCAGGTTGAAGTTAATGGCCACCCAAGTGGGTGTATCTTTTACGCATTAGCGGGCCACACTCGCACATGAGGTGCTGGGGAGTTTCCTCTGCTCCTTGGCAGAACCTGCACATTTTTGTGTCTCGGAGCTTGAGGTTGAACATGTGTTTGTTCAGGCCACAATGCCCCGTGAGCACCCTCACCAGTATGCGTAGATTGTTCCTGTTTAGCGATAAGGCCTCACGGGCCGTCTTAGGGTCGTAGGCCTTAATTAGCTCTTTGGATTGATTCAACCCTGGCGTTTTGTTCCAGTGGTTGACGGATTGTACTAAGCATATTTGTTTGAAAATTAGGTTTGCAAGGCTTTTTGACACGCCACAGCAAGGTTCAGGGCCGTATAACGTTCCCTTTGCTCCCGTCATAGAATATATAGTTGGGGAACTAGTGTTTTTTTCGGTACTGATTTTCCCAGTTACCAACGTCGATAGGATTATTCAGTGACTAATTCTAAGTAGTGAATATGTACTTTTTGGGGGGGTTTTCCGGTGCGTTGAGCTGGAAAATGCTTTTGAAAATGCAAATGTGTTGCACTTTTTTTAGCTTTATTAAAAACCGTTTTATTGTCAAGTCGAATGCAGCATTGATTAGAAAAAAATCTGGCTGATCTATAAGTATGGTAAACGTGTCTGACACTTGAAAAACCTAACACAATGGTGGCCCTTTTATTTCCAGACCTCAAAATTGATCATATGATACTTAGCATTATAACGATAGCTTAGGATAACGTCTGGCTCTGATTTGCGATCGCCAAAGCTTTGCCAGACTCGTTTAATTTTTGGCAGAGTGACACGCATTAAACGATGCTGTCACAAACTTCAGTAGAGTCTGGCGAGGCTTTAGTTATTATAAACACTAGCCAGATGTGTTACTTTTTCGTAGAATTACAGGATCAAATATCCTGTAGGTACAAACATTTCAAACTGTGAAAATGAAAAAAAAAAGTTTGTATTTTTGTCTAATTTCTAAATCCCGCCAGACGCATTTCACGACTTTTTAAAGGATCTAGACTTCTTTCAAATGATATAATCTGTGAGGATATCAAATTTTAATATAGGATTTAAACATGTAAAAATAAGGGCGACTTATCTGTATCCGATTTTCCATTTTTGTACATGTTGAAATATTCCCGCTAGACTAGCTTCGTTCAATAGTAAATAAGCCAGATTCAAGTCGAGCATTTAATGATCGACTCTAGTGAATGGAAAAGATTTTTAACTGGGAAAATAAGTACAATTCGAATGCACCCCCCCGCCCCCCACCCATCGCATAATCCTTGACTCAGCATTTTTTGATTAGCATCAATAATACACCAGATATTATTACTTTTACAAACTGGGAAAAAACCCTAAAATATTCATTACCTCCCCGACTAGTAGAGCGGTAGGACAAGAAAAAGGTAAGAAGATCATTTTACTAGAGTACTTGCAATGGTGAAACGAAAATTGCTAGACGAATTGTGTTGCACTCGTAAATCTGTATATTATGCCATGTTTACGTAAGAATGCTACGTATCGTCAAATTTTCGATTAGATGCAACGCAATTACCCGTAATGTTATACCAGTAACACCATTGCACGCATTGTTATGTGGAAACGATAGTATTAATGATCCCACTGCAGTGCGAAATGTAGGGTTCATCGATGGTAGTCAAAGAAGACTGTTATAACATATGTACTTCTTGTACGTCAAATTGTAACGCAGAGTCCAGACAGTATTTTCTTATATAATGGTCGATAATGACGCCTAATACGATCGATAAGGATTATTTTTAGATTATTAATTATTTAAGTATATTTAAATATATAGAAATTATGAACCCTAGTAGTAGGACGAGGCTTACCATATAATCTTTTAAATTACTTAATCGTTCAGTGCAGCCTGGCATGATGTAGGAAACTGAAAAACTGAAAGAGCGAATGCAGTTTTTTAATTATATTTCTCTCTGGGTTTTTTGTTAGCCATTATTTACTGTATATTAGCGCCAACTTTGGAATATTTGTTTAGAGGGCTAAGCTTGTTAGATTCTGTTAAGAACAATCTGTTAGGGTTCTATTGAAATAGCTGCCATATGGATGTAGATAGGTATATGTTAGAAAAGTTCCAGCGCTCCCAAATAGCGTATAGTATGGGTTTAAGAGACATATTTGTCTGCTCTAGTCTCTGCTCTGTCTGCATAGTCATGGCCTTCTTTTACGTTAGTATAATTACACTGGCATTGCATAGATTATCCACTAAGTAACGTTAACTCTTTCGCAATGAAAGGTTTATTAATTTATTGATTTATTTATTGATTTTAATTTCATACACACATCAACATTACAGTTAAGATAAAATCCGTTGAGATGTATTATAAACATAAGTATAAACATTAAAATAATTGTAAATACATACACAAAATATTTTTAATCGGCAATAAATATGCAAGCACAAGCATTAAGAATAGAAAAAAATAACAGAATACATAAAAAATTAAAAACAATCGATCTTATTCTGACATACTAAATCGATGGAGCCTGCTTATGCAAGCCCTCTGGCGCATAAATGCGCTATGTTCGGCAACGTCACACCTGCATATTTTTACAGCGAGCCCACATCTTTTCAAAATATGGGTATCGCGTGAGTACCTATAGAGTATGTGAGAGTATGCATCTTTCAAAGTATGGAGTATGTGACCGAACTCGCTCGCCGGAACAAAGAGACAAACATTCGCTAGCATGCTAGGATTATCAACTCTGCACCGGATCAGCTTTAAAACGTAGGCCATGGTGATCATTTCTCTACGCAATTAAAGGTAATTATAGCCCACCATGCCTGGTAAATAACTGGTAGGATATAAGTAGGGATATTATTCATAGTGCTTGAAATATACAAAACGTAAAAACATGTTTGTTTCTTTTAAAGATGGCAATATAAAAAATCCCCATTTGATATAACTGCATTAATTTCCAATCTTCTTACATTTGAATTATACAATGTATGCATAACCCGGACATTGTCAAAATGCTTTACGTTACGAGTAACGAAATCTAGTTAGGTACTTAAAAAAGGACTTGGATAAATCAAGGATGTGTTCCTTAAAAGTAAACTGAGAATCAAAGTGAACTCCTAGATCCTTTACTTTCGCAACTGTAGTAAGCACTGTAATGATTAATTTCATTACAAAAAAAATAATTGCAAAATGCCGTAGCAAAAATACAGTAAATTGCGTAGCGCCATCTGTTGGTTCGCAATGACAATAGACGGAAACTATGACGTTTCTTGCAAATAACGCCATGACAGAAGATTGGGGGCGTGTGTCGCGATGATGATCGAAAAATAATATAGAAACTGGGGGTATTTCATTGGAAAAAGTAGGCTAAAACTCTTGTGATAGAACACCCAAATTAAATAGTTACAATTTACGCGGCAATAAAGTTGACCAATCACAGCTTGGCAAGTTCTGCGATGCGTATTTTATTCATGAATAGATTTTAAGATCAAGAAAATTAGGACGTTCCGGATATAATATCAAATGGCAATGTTTATATATATCAAATGGCAAAACCTAGGCATGTTTCAGCAGAAACACGGATAAATGTTGTATGATTTTAAATATAGCCTAGAATAACTTGCAAGCAAATTGTAGAAATATCTGTGAACTTTACGAACGAGAAGTCTCATTTATTATTGGCCGAGCACAATTGAATAAAGACATATGACGAGTAAAGAATTGAATAAAGAATAAATACAACTATGAAGTTGAATAAAGGCATATGACGATCGATAAAGAAATAATTTAGGCATCCGTACTGTACGAATCAGGCGCTCAATAAACATATAAATATGATTCTAGTTGAAATAAAAGAAGAGCAAATAAATGTAATAATAATAATTTATTTGGATAATTTACTAGTACATAGAGAATATAGCTGTAAATAAATTAATTGAAATAGACTGTTTTGTATAGGTAATTAACTGGATATTAGCATTCGTAAGCAATTAAAATTATTTACATTCTATAAAGAAAAGCCTCGTTTCATTGGTCGACGTGATACCGAACTTAGAGATATCACAAGGTATTGGAAATAGGGAACCAGCGAATTACGATGCACCGTATCACGATTGAATAGGAATCAATCTATCACATCAGTTTACATTTATATCACATAGTTATTATTCCTTCAAAAGTAGTGAGTTATAGTTATTAATATAAAAGAATAATAAATTAAGTAATAATAATTACAATAAATCATTTGAAATATAAACAATCCACTACAAATGTCGTCCTGTGAGTATATAGGGCTTTGACACAATAAATAAATAGATAATAAATAAATGTAATATAAAGAAACATTGCTTGAAATAAAAATAAATATATCATTATCCTTGTTTGTTTAAAAAAAAATCATTACAAATTACACCCAAGTTGTGGGGCCTTGAGAAATAAATATATAACTTTTACTATAAAAAAAACAATATATATCAATACGCTATTACTATATTACCTACAATTAGAAAAATATCTACTACAGCACAGAGATATGTACAACCCTTATCACATAAAATAACCAAAATAATTTACAAGTGTTTTAATTACGAATGTCATACTAGTAGTTAGATTAGGATCTAAGTTTCGTGTAATTAAAGTTTTATTTAATCTCCTATGAGAAATATTGATGAAACTGAGGCAAAATTTATTATAAAGATTTTCTGTTTGTGATTTTTAAATAACAGAACCTAACGTCAGTTTGTAAGTCAATAAGTTAATGAATCCTATAAAATGGTTTTAAATATTAGGGTATACAAGTTAATTATTTTTTCAGTAAAACACTAAGCACTCGGTACTATACTATACTTGTCAGTACTATACCAAGCAATCCCTAATAAACAGAGCCATGAAAATGTACAATGATAGGTTCGGTTACAATGTTATTTTCGCACCCGGTGAAAGTCCCTTCAAGTCAAAGAAACCATTAGAAAATCATTTCAGTCCTTCTCCCTCTCTCATCTATTGTCTTATTAATCGCATGAACAGTTTTGATAAACTGTTTTTATAATGTATTTTTCATTTATCACTAGTGCAAAATAAAAAATAATGTTATAATTTCTATGTAAAATTTCGAGTGAGAAAAATGTAAAACTCAAGTGATGCCAGACAAACATACATGTGTTTTTCTCGCATTACTTACATTTTTTTCTAAAATATTAAAACAACTAATAAAGAGATATGTATTTTAACGGAGATTTAACGATGAATAGTGTAAACGGTCATGAGCCATAGTATTATTTTATATCTTTTGTGATTGTTTGTTACTTGTTAAAGCTGTTTGTTTACGGAATAAAATAAAATCAAAAACATTTTTTTTTTGGGCCAAAAATAAGAGACCTGCGAAAATAACAATAAAGAGATTTTTGCCTAGTTTAGTGAAAATTGGTCCATATTGAGAAGCTTTTAATTTATTCTTCAACTTTCTGACTCTGAATGTATTAACAATTGTCCATTTTATATCTCCATAGCGATTTTTACCGAATTACGCCCATGGATTTCTCGCCACATAAATAAATGTGGTATAAATGTTTTTTGCCTCTTACCTTGCTTGTTTGGCTATCTATCTATATGTAATTTATATCAAAATTAATTGTAAGAATACTAATCACCCTCATGGGGAGTACCTTAAAACTATCGTAATGAAATTTGACACAGTTATAGAAGTTGCTTGCATAAAAGTACCTAAGCTCAAACGTAAAATTATTATATTTTTGTTGAGATTAAGTGTGGTTATTTGGATTACCTTGCTTCGAGATTAATAAATAGTGTAGGAAATCACTTCGATTTCAGGACTTACACAGGTGGTTTTATAAAAAAAATGCCTAAGGCAGATCGGAAACTGAATGTATCTTCATGACATTTAAAAAAAAGCAACGCATAATTCGCACACATAACATACATAATTTACACACCCTCTCATCTCTGACCATATAAATTACCTACTTATATGTTTACAAGGGTGCAGATTTTAGTTTTTAAAACGTAATATTCTGTATTTGGATCTATTTTATAATTGTTTTTGACTAAGTTTATTATTTAATTAAAAAGGGATATTTTAATGATTTATTTTTATTTAAGAATTAATATTCATAAAACATTGATTTTGCTTATAAAAATAACTGTTACCAAATAGCAAACTTTAACCCCATTCTTACTTGATTCTGACACACAGGGCTGTAATAATACATATTTGTTGTAGTGAAATACTCGCTTAGTTGCCCTAAAATGTAGACCTCAAAAAAAGCCTTATTTATAAGAAAAACGGAATAAACTAATAACTAAAAGAAACATAAAAGTTATATAAAAGAGTAAGGTATAAAAAAAAGTAAATGTCGGAGTAAGTTATAACAAAGAATACAAAAGGGAAACAGAAATAAATGAAAGAACGTCATTACAAAATATCAAAAAGTTTGAAAAATAAGAAAATATTAAAATTATTTTGTGTTTTTTAATACTATAACAATAACCGATAGATTGAAAAACACCTTTTTCATAAAATTACATTTCATATAAAATTGTTGTCATAATTGGAACAGGAACTTCCTAGTGAATAGTGACGCAGAAATACCGTGTTAAACCCTTTAAGACCATAAACTTTGCGGCAGAGTATGGGAATTTTCAATGCATAAAACTGTTAAAGGGCGATATATAACATATAAAGTATGTCAAGTTTTATGAAAATTATTCAATAGGTTTTGTATAAATTGATGGCACATAAGTGTCCCTGTAGTCCATAACGATGCAAAGTTATTTTTTTTTTTTTAAATTTGAATATTTAAAAAAGTAATTGTAAAAGCCGCCATTTTTAAAAAAATATTTATCGAAATATCACCAGAGTTTGTTGGTAATTTGCGATATTAAAAAAAATAAAAACGGTATATGTTTAAACAATAACTTTTTTGCTAATATTAAGATTTTGATGTCTCAATAACATGGAAAAAAAATATTTATAAATAATTCGTATTCGATAATTTAAAAAAATATTTTTGAAGGTATGGGTCCGTAAAGAGTTAAATAATTCTTATGAGTTAAATAACTCTTATATATTTTCTTGACTAAATGAAAATAATTTAAAAATGTTTTAGTATGTACTTACAAATGATAATGTCATGTTTCGCTCCCGTTTCAAAATCGTCGTTCTCTCCAGGAATATGTGTTATTGTCTCTATAATCTCTGATATCTAATCTACCCAGTACAAAACTTCACTGAATCACCGCATAAATAATTTTCAGGTTCGTCTCCGGGTCGAAAAAGTTTTCTGTGCTTCGCGAAGTTCCACGAGGAGCGCGAGCGCCGCGGGAGGGCGCGTGCGAGACGGCGAGTTGCACGGCGCGGAATGAATGCACGTCATCGCGTTTGAAAAAATCAACCCCGTGGCTTTCGGGGGCGCGCACCCCCCCTCCCCCCTCCACCCGCGAGGGGAGGGGGCTTCACTCCCCCGGGGAGGGGGCGCCGGAGGCTGTCTTCCTCGCGCCCCCTGCAGTACCCCTTTCGGATGGTCCGATCGCGGCGCTCGCCGAAATAGGAGGACTCTCGGATCATCGGAGAGGCAATACTCCAATTAGGTAAATCGCAATTGAGGACCGTTTTCTCAAAGTGATACGTCAAGTTTATTTTCAAAAATGAGTTTCTAATGGTTTTAAATACTTCTATCAGAGCCGGAAATATCAGGGAAGAAAACCTCCTAGAAAACAATAAAAAACTTCTTTTTTGCAAGCGCAAAGTATGAGTTTTTTCAAAGTGATACATCATAATATATATATATATATATATATATATATATATATATATATATATATATATATATATATATATATATATATATATATATATATATATATATATATATATATATATATATATATATATATATATATATATATATATATATATATATATATATATATATATATATATATATATATATATATATATCGCCTCAAAATTATATGTATATAATTTTATATTTTAAATATATTTTTATGTACATTATACATATTTGTATTAACGATACTTTTTCTATTTTATTATTTTCTTACCTTATTATTGATATTATCTTATTAATCTTATATATAAAGAGAGAAGTTCCGATTCATTCATTGACTGACTCATCAACGCCCAGCCCAAACTCTTAGACCTAGAAAGCTGAAATTTTTAACATACGTTCCTTTTAGGACGCAAACGCTCACTAAGGGCGGATTTTTCGAAATTCAACCCCTAAAGGGGTGAAAAGGGGTTTCACAGTTTGTATGGAAAACCTATGTTGATGTACTTTTTAATTCGAAACTTTGAAAGATTACTCTAATAAACAAATAAGGAAATAGGTGTTTCATGTTTTTTCAAAATTCTACCCTTAAAGGGGATAAACGGGGGTTTAAAATTTGTATGGACAAACGATTTTAGATGGACTTTTTATTTCGAAAGTTTGTAAGATTACTCTAATAAATAAATAAGGAAACACGTGTTTCATATTTTTTCAAAATTCAATCCCTAAAGGGGTGAAAAGGGGTTTCGAAATTTTTATAGAGAGACGATATAGATGTACTTTTTAATTTGAAACTTTGTAAGATTACTCCAATAAACAAATAAGAAAACAGGTGTTTCATGTTTTTTCAAAATTCAACCCCTAAAGGGGTGAAACGGGGTTTCAAAATTTGTATGAATGAACAATATTAGATGTGCTTTTTATTTCGAAACTTTGTTTGATTACTCTAATAAATAAATAAGGTAACACGTGTATCATATTTTTTCAAAATTCAACCCCTAAAGGGGTGAAAAGGGGTTCCAAAGTTTGTATGGAAAATCGATATAGATGTACTTTTTAATTCGAAACTTTTTAAGATTACTCTTATAAACAAATAATCAAATAGATGTTTTATGGTTTTTCAAAATTCCGCCCCTAAAGGGGTAATACGGGGGTTTAAAGTTTGTATGGATAAACGATTTTAGATGGACTTTTTATTTCGAAAGTTTGTAAGATTACTCTAATAAATAAATAAGGAAACACGTGTTTCATATTTTTTGAAAATTCAACCCCTAAAGGGGTGAAAAAGGGTTTCCATTTTTTTTATGAAGAAACTATATAGATGTACTTTTTAATTCGAAACTTTGAAAGACTACTCTAATAAACAAATAAGGAAATAGGTGTTTCATGTTTTTTCAAAATTCTACCCTTAAAGGGGTGAAACAGGGGTTTAAAGTTTGTATGGATAAACGATTTTAGTTGGACTTTTTATTTCGAAAGTTTGTATGATTACTTTAATAAATAAATAAAGAAACACGTTTTTCATATTTTTTAAAAATTCAACCCCTAAAGGGGTGAAAAAGGGTTTCGATTTTTTTTATGAAGAAACGATATAGATGTACTTTTTAATTCGAAACTTTGTAAGATTACTCTAATAAGCATATAAGAAAACAGGTGTTTCATGTTTTTCCAAAATTCAACCCCTAAAGGGGTGAAACGGGGTTTCAAAATTTGTATGAATGAACAATATTAGATGTGATTTTTATTTCGAAACTTTGTATGATTACTTTAATAAATAAATAAGGTAACACGTGCATCAAGGTAACCCCTAAAGGGGTGAAAAGGGGTTCCAAAGTTTGTATGGAAAATCGATATAGATGTACTTTTTAATTCGAAACTTTTTAAGATTACTCTTATAAACAAATAATCAAATAGGTGTTTTATGGTTTTTCAAAATTCCGCCCCTAAAGGGGTAATACGGGGGTTTAAAATTTGTATAGATAAACTATTTTAGATGGACTTTTTATTTCGAAAGTTTGTAAGATTACTCTAATAAATAAATAAGGAAACAAGTGTTTCATATTTTTTTTAAATTCAACCCCTAAAGGGGTGAAAAAGGGTTTCGATTTTTTTAATAAAGAAACGATGTAGATGTACTTTTTAGTTCGAAACTTTGTAAGATTACTCTAATAAACAAATAAGAAAACAGGTGTTTCATGTTTTTTCAAAATTCAACCCCTAAAGGGGTGAAACAGGGTTTAAAATTTGTATGGAGAAACGATATTAGATGGAAATTGTATAGCTACTCTAATAAACATTTAGGCAAATACGTATTTAGTATTTTTTTCATTCAACCCCTAATGTGGCGAAAAGGGGTTTAAATGGTAATAAACAAATAAGCAAATGCATGTGTCATATTTTTCTAAAATCTACCACTTAGGGGGTGAGAAGGGGTAAATAACCCTAAAAATCAAAATAGAAGTCGCGCGCGACGGTTCCCGGACGTGAGAAGGCGCTAGAACCTCATTATAAATTCATCATTTGTCTCGATAACATGCGTAGCGCAAGCACCGCGATCGTCACATCTTCAAGTCTTAATTACTTAGTTGATCATCATGAAATACATATTGACAGGAGTACCTACAGAGAAGGACGTTAGATACCTTTATATATTACACGCAAAAACTTACCCCTTGACTGGGAAAAAGGTATCTATCTTAACCCAAATTTAACGCGTGCGAAGCCGCGGGCAACAGCTAGTATTATGTATATTTAGGCAATTTATTTCAAGTAATGAGTTAAATAAAATATATCTATTAAATTCATAATATGGCTTTCTTATCCCTTTCCTCGAAAATTTATCCTATTACGTAAAAAATGTATTTTATACAGTATCCACAGGCTTAGTTTAGTTGTGAAAACTTTTAATTGGCCTTAGTTTTGCAAAATATATTAAAATATTAGGTATAACACCCTGTAAGTTTCAAAAAATAAAAAAATAAAAAAATAAATATACCCTATGTTTGCCACGGTGACTTAAGGACCCGCACAGCAATTTATAAGACGTATTGGCTTCAACTGTAATGATGAACTCGATTATCGGATGCTGTGCGCCACTGATTGGCTTCGAAGTGAACCCGATGGGAGCGGAACCCGTCCGCGGCTACGACGAGTACACACGCGCGAAAAAACGCGATTTGCGTAAAGGGGGGGTATTTTCTGTGGGGGTGGGGGGTCGCCGCGGGGGCGGCATCGGGGCCACCCCCTCCACCCACCCTCGGGGCGGTACACGTACGCGTATTTTTTCGCGTCCGACATTTGCGTATTGGTGTCCATCGCTTTCATTATATGTGCCGCTGTAGTAGACTTTACTCATTAATTTTAAAATGCCCCCTTTTTTTCTGCGGCGCTTTCGGCGCGTCGCCCCCCCCCCTGGGGGGTGCAAGGCGAGAGGAGGGCGGTGGGAGCGACGAGGGAAATTGCGAGAATTTATCGCATGAGAGTCTGCTTAACGTACGATACTTCTGCATCACTCGCTTGACAAGACAACTTTTGATTGAATTGATTGAATATACTTTATCTGCACTTAAAAAATAATATATAAAAAGATGACTTTATTGGCACTATTAGAGTTTATTATTTTATTATTAATAAAATCAAAATCAAAATGTTCTTTATTCATATAGACACAATTAAATATTATTTTTAATTTATGTTCTTATGATGCGTCCAAGCCTTACTCCCAAGCCGTTTTGTCATTTACATAATCAGATATTGTATAGCATGCTTTTTTATACAATTTTGCTTTGATGGTAGCTTTAAACTTATTTACAGATAGTTTTCTAATAGTATGAGGAAGTTTGTTATAGAAGCGTATATATTGTCCCAAAAAAGAATTGCTTCTTTTGTGGAGACGAGTAGCACGTAGGTACAACAAGGTTATGCTTATGTCTAGTATTAACATTATGAGGACATACAACAGATTTTCGTATATATATATTGTGATGCAACAGTAAGAATATTTATCTCTTTGAATTTTTCTCCAAGTGAAACCCGAGGACCAAGTTTATATATAGCTCTTACAGCACGTTTCTGTAGTATAAAGATGTTATTGATGTCCGCACAGCTTCCCTAGAGAAGAATCCCATAGGACATAATGCTATGAAAGTAACTAAAGTATACTATTCTTGCTGTATCTACATCAGTCAGCCGCCTTATTGTTTTAACTGCGTATGCCGCAGAGCTAAGTTTTCCTGACATTTTCTCAATTTGTGGGCCCCATTGTAATTTGGAGTCAATTGTTATCCCTAGAAACACAGTTGAAGCAACAGGCTCCAGTCTAGTTCCATTTATTCTACATTGGTTTGTACCTGCTTAACATTAGGTGTAGAAAATTTAATCACTTTGGTTTTTTTTTCATTTAATAGTAGGTTATTTACATTAAAACAATGGACAACTTTTGAAAGTGCATTGTTAACTTCGTCATAATTGTACAATTGTCGACTAATTTTAAACGTCAAAGAAGTATCATCAGCAAACAATACAATTTCGTGATTATTCCTTACGTAAAAGGGTAAATCATTGATGTATATTAAGAAGAGGAATGGGCCAAGAATAGAGCCTTGTGGGTCACCCATGGTGACCATAGACCCTGGTGATCTTTTACCGTTTACATAAACCTTTTGAATTCTATTTCCTAAACAACTTGCGGTGTCAACTACAACGGGCGAGCCCGTCACCACAGGACGTTTTAACGATTTTTCGTTCTGTCGCCCTGCAGTGAACGTAGAAGACTTGGACAGAACAATCCAACGTCCAGCTACGTCACAACCCGCAAGAAGCCAACGCCTTTACCGCGAGATAGCCAGTATGATTACCTGGCGGGCCGACCCTCGCGCCCTTGCTTCCAATTGTGACCAGATTTCTCCGGTCTCTCGATTGGTTCCGAGTTCGAGGTCGCTTGCGCGGTCCTCTCCCTTACGAAGCGGTGAAGCGGTGTGCACCGAATCTATCGCGGACCAAGGCGTCCTTTGCCCGACTCTGAATCGGGATCGGATGACCAATGGTCATTTCAAGAGCAGTCGCCGTAAGGTAGGCAACCACCCCCGCTCTATAGGAAACAATACAGTTCCCAGACTCCCCCGACTGTTAGTCGGAGAGCACAATCGATTCGCTTGCGCCGCTCGGTGCGCAGACCGTCCAGGAGCGCCAGAGGTTTGATTCCCAGGGGAGACTGGTTGACCCAGTGTCCTACCCAGGATTCGCACCCCATGCGTGGAGGCCATCGGATGGGTGTTGACCCGTGAGTGTGACCGACCCTGAACACATGGGTCATCGTGGCCACCTCATCATAGGCCCGTTAGCTCTATTTCCCAAGTAAGAAGTAAGAAGATCAAGAGCATAATAATAATAAACTCTTTTTCGCAGTTAAAAAAATAAAATACAAAAAAGCAAGCTTATTGCCACATGGTAATATCTTGCAACTAACCTAATCATTCAGTGTCGTGGTACATGCGTGCATTTTGAAAATAAAAATATTAAACAAATACATTATTCTGCTTGAAATACAATCTACTATATTTAAAACTGAGAATGCCCGAGGGAAGAAAATCGGGAGAGGAAGGAGAGAGAAAGGGAAGAACTGGTTACTTCTTAAAAAATGAATACTTTTGAGGCAAGTCTTGAATGTTTTTAAAAAACGCGAGTTTCATATATTTGCTGGGAGATCGGTCCAGAGTCTGGCGCCATGGACACAGAAAGAGTAGGAGTAGAAAACAGTATTATGACGAGGAATTTTGGGTAAATTGCCAGATGATAAGCGAAGTACGAGAGCGTGTGAACTTGATGGTTCGAAAAGCTGGTGTAGATTGGATGCTGTTGATTGGGAGTAGACTGAACATTTGAAGGTTTTGGATGATTAACCGATTGGTTTAGTTCATGGAAAAGCGGCAAGAATTACACTATAGCATAAGGAATAAAATATATGTATGTAACTATGTAATGGAATCTAAGGTAACTAATTTAACCATCTTCCAAGGATCGTAGCGTCATGAAAATTGGCAGCTGTATGTAGTTCTGATGACAATACAATAATATGGTACTGTCGAACTGATCTGATGATGGAGTCGGAAGTATGAACTGGAACTTCATGATGGAACATCGTATCATAGCTGTGTTTGGACTTGTTAGAAAAGTCTTGGAATGAACTTTGACCACGATTAGGTTTCAAGTCATGAAGCCGGAAGATAGGCACTGGCATTCCATGATGGAATATCGTATCATAGCCGTGTTTGGACTTGTTAGAAAGGTCTTGTAATGAACTTTGATCACGATTAAGTGTTTTTACGTGCATTTATAAAAGCGTGTTTTTAGTGTTTTTTTTAACTATTTATTTATTTATTACATCTTTCACAACTTTTGTCCTGGTATATTCCGCCTGTATTTGCGAGTCTGTTGTATCCTTATCTTTGAGTTACCGTGGCCTTTGATTATGTCTCGGAATAGTTCTGAACCAATGATTAGTCGCAGAACATCTTTTTAACACGCTGTTCGTGGGTTCGTAGATATTCTTATATATTTAATTTACATTACTTTATTCATTCGTGACAATATACCAAAAATGAGCTCACAACTAATTCGTTGACTAAATCAAAATATAGGTATCTTATTCTAAGAAAAATACAAAAAAACACAAAAGATTTTCAGCGGATATAAACAACATGACTATATCACTTACTTTACTGTGATATGCGATAAATATCGCACATCGAAGAGGCGAGCTACCCCTCGCATGGCGGATTAAGTCATGAATAGCTCGAGCAACCCTCCCGACCTGGATGATGTTAGTGGAAGCGGATGTCTCCTCAGTGCGGTCGAGTTACTCAACACTATGTAGTCTTAGTTTGTTTGTTGCTATCCTTTATTGTGACAATCTCTTACTCTATATCTATATACGATAATCTGTTACATTCAAGCCTACTATAAAGTGTGAGGGACCACCGTCACTAGACTCCAAGTTGTGCGGTGTGAGGTGGTGGTATCAACTTGGGAGTTAACCTCGTATTGAAAGGCGGTTTTGAGTGAAGCAGAAGGTATTTATTGAATCGATTGAAAGTTTGATATTGCCAGTTATAACGCTTCCCGAATAGGTTATGTTGTCGCGAGTGTTTTGATGCGCGACTACAGTTACGAGGGTATATGGATGAGGATTGTATTTGTGCTCCTTGTATCTTGTACTGGGCACGGCTCGTCTGTGGGATTGCAGACTGATGCTTCGTGACTGGGAAAGATAAGGAAAGGAAACCAAGGAGCCGGACTCGTTGAGCGACCTCGTGAGAGGGGTACCGAGTATGCCGTCGCAACCTTGGGGGAGGTTATGATACTCGAGGAATGACACTTTGGTTGCTTTTTCGCCGGTTTATATAGGCCGGGAAATGATGCAATCCGAAATATTCCGAGTAAAAGTATTTCATCGTGCTGATTCATCGCTGCACGAGTCAAAAACAATAGCTGAATTGTGTCAGTGTATTTCACAGGAAGTCGATGCATTTGTTGATCGCTTGTAACGGTACACAGAAGTATGTATGTGGGCGTGTAACATGTAAACGTGTGTGAGTGCTATTGCATTCGATCGTCAGAATTAAAAATACAACGCCGTTAATTTTACCCCAACGAAAAATGGTGAACTAGCCGGGAATCGAACCCGGAGCCTTACAATGATTTTGGAACCCATTAGGAATCAAACTGCTCTCATTATGTAGTGCACTCGTCAAAGATGAAAAAAATATCGCATATGGTCTTATCAATCGTACCGTGCGAGAGCCGTAGGTACGAGTGGATCCGCAGCGGTGGTCGTCGAAGGGAAAGGGGATGACGAGAGGGAATGGGGGGGGGGGGGGGGGATCGGGCGGCGAATTATTAAATAGATTGGTCCGCCGGCTTGTTGGGATTTTTTTCGGGGGTGTCAATGATAAGTGCTCCCCGCGCGCGCGTGTATGAGGCGCTTTCACATACTCGCGCGGGACGTGTGTGTGCGTCGCCCCCCACAGACAGAGCACTCGTCCGGGGGGTGGCACCCCCCTCCCCCGACCGAGGGGGGACGCCGCCGCGCCGCGCTCGGAAAAAGTTAAAAAAATATAATTAAATATCGAGAAAAGGGTTGATCGCACGTATGTGTGGGCGACGGTGGGCGGCCCGGGGAGGGGGGCGACTGGGGGGGAAAGAACGGGGGTGAGGATGGGGCGTCGGATGGACAAATGTTCATTTATCATCGGCGGTACAGGCGACTTGCGAAATCGCCAATTTGGGTGACTATTTTATTTCATCGATTGTACTTGCGAATAATTTGAAGAGAAGAAAAGTAAAATAAAAATATGCTGATGTATAGGTACAAATAGAGCTCTCAACTACAACGGGCGAACCCGTCACCTCAGGAAGTTTTAACGATTGGTCGTTCTATCTCCCGTGAAGTGAACGCAGAAGACTTGGACAAAACAGTCCACTGTCAAGCTCCGACACATGCCCGTAAGAGGCCAACGCCTTCCTTATCCGCGAGATAACCACGTATGTTACCCAGCGGGCTTACACTCACGCCCTTACTTCCAATTGCGACCAGATTACACCGGTCTCTCGGCTGGTTACGAGTACGAGGTCGCTTGCGCGGTCCTGTCCCTTACGAAGCGGCGAAACGGTGTAAACCGAATCTATCGCGGACCGCGGCGTTCTTTGCCCGGCTGTTCACCCGGGATCGGATAGCCGATGGTCTATTCAAGAGCAGTCGCCGTAAGGACCGCAACCACCCCCGCTCTATAGGAAACAGTACTGCTTCCAGACTCCCCCGGAGTCAGAGTGCACAGTCGATTGGCTTACGCCGCACGGTGCGCAGACCGTCCAGGAGCGCCAGCAGGTTGATTCCCAGGGGAAACTAACCATAAGGTTAGAGTCCTACCCAGGCTCGCACTTAGACCAGTGAGTGTGAACAACCCTGAACAAATGGGTCTTCGTGGCCAACTCAGTAAGGGCCCATTAGCTCCCGATGTATAGGTACAATGTATAATAATGTAGATGTTGGAAATAAGTTGCATAATGTTGATGTTGGAAAATCGAATTGCAAACGCGCGCCGCCGTAAAATTAGCCGTTAAATATTCAAATTTTAACGAGAGACACAACGCAATGAAGATTTTAATTTCGAACGTGCGTGGCGCAATGTCAAATCCTTGATTCTTCCATACATTTTAAGGCGGAATTTAAATATCATTGGTGCAACTTCTACATATATGGGATACTCCAACCAAAATTGCAATGTGATTTCGGCCCAAATATGTTTGTTTGTTTATACTCTTTATTGTGAAAATGTTACAATGGGCGGGTTTATTGCCATATGTCAATATCTTACAACCAACCCTACTATGACGTGTTATATGTATGTGTGCGTGTAACATGTCTGTAAGTGTGTGTCTTGTTATTGCATTTAAGATCGACAGAATTTAAAATGCAATTCCGTTAATTTGATCCCAACTGAAAATGGTACCCAGCCAGGAATCGAACCCGGGGCCTTACAATGTAAGATCAGGCGACCTAACTAACCACTATGCCACCGGGCCGTGTGCATGCATCTGTGTAATAAATTTCAAGTCTCTAAGACCAATATATCGAGGATAACATATGACTAGTGCGCCCCCTGGTAGACATATTTCAACCAAAACCTTTACAACTCTTGCCATGGCCATATGATTCTTGCATACCAAATTTCACCTCACTCGGATTAATCGTTTGGGCTCTATCTTGGAGGAATACATACACACACACACAGATACAAACACGGACACACAAACAATCTTCAGTCTAGAAATGGTCTTAATCGTCTCGGGGCTCAAAATGGATACTTCCGTCTAAATCTCTTTTTTTCAGCGCGTTCCCAATACTTTACTTTCTCGTCGAAGAGTCAGACGGGAAAGTAAAAAATAGCAATAAAATTTTAAATGCTTAAAAGTACTAATAAATGTTTTGATTAAATTTGAAATAAAATAAATTAACATACCGCGGTCCATATGTGAGTTTCTGCTTAACGCGGTATATACATATGTTAGACGAATATTCCTAAATCGTAAGATAATTCGGGTGATGAAGTTATTTGATTTGATTTAAGGAAAATATTCTACTTAAATGATATGATGACGACGTTATAAACGACACAAACGACGTAAGGGGGGTCGAAAACAATGCAAAAACTACCCGCTTTTGGGGGGCGCCAATTAAAGTGTGAAATTAACTCGGCGGGACTACCCTCTTGATATGCGCAAGAGGAAGCGAAAACGAACACGACAGCACGGGTAGACAAGTAATGATGCCGCGCTGCAACCCCCTCCCCCTTCGACCCCCCGAAGCCCCCCCGGCACACAATTATTTCACAATCACCCTATGCAAATTAGAAATTAAGCTCTGACAGTTTTAAAATTAGGGTCCGCCGTCCGATAGCAGAAAACCTGTGTAATAAGCGGGTGCTTCGCGAGCTGGCGCTTTTAAAAACCTAACTAGCACCTATAATGACAGATATATTTAAAAAGAGATTGACTGTTTCACATATATTTAACAAGTAAATATATTAAAAAGAATAAATACACGACTGCCGTTTGTAGACTACGAAAAAGCCATCGATTTAGTCGAGACCTGGGCAGCGCTACGGTCATTACAGCGGTACCAAATAGACTACAGGTACATCGAAGTGTTAAAGTGTTTTGTATAATGAGGCCACGACTTGTATCGGACTTCAGGATCATAGCCCAAATCCAATCCAATTGCAAAAGGGTGTGAGACAGGGAGACGTTATTTCTCCGAAACCGTTCACCTCTGCATTAGAGGATGTATTGAAGCTTTGAACTGGGACGGATATGGCATTAACATCAATGATGATTACAACACTCATCATTCGATTCGCCGATGACGTGGTTATCATGGCGGAATCGAAAGACAACCGTGGCACAATGCTAAGAGACCCCAATACTATCTCCCAACGGTGGGTCTAAACATGAACATGAGTAGGACAAAAATCATGTCCAATGCCCATGTCGCACCCATACCGGTACATGTTGGGAACGACACTATCGAAGCTGTTGACCAATATATTTATTTGGTCAGACGATACAACTAGGCAGACTCAAATTCGACAAGGAGGTCTGCCGACGAATTCAACTCGGATGGGCAGCGTTTAGAAAACTACGCCTTATCTTCGTCACAAATGCCGCAGATATAAAACAAATTTATTATGAATGTCCTACGAAAACTTTACAACGCTGATAATGGATATAACATGAGCACTTTAATAATAGCTAGGTAAGTGGAAAACAATGGGGTATATAAAGCAAAAATAAAATATAAATGTGTTATGAATTAAAATATGGATTTATAATTATATATGCTATAAAATAATGTGAAGGTATGGTATAATATAATAAAGTAATACAAGTAACAACGATCGATGAAGAAGTACAAAAACGTCGACTACGATGGTTCGGCCATGTTTGCCGAATGAACGATAATCGCTTGCGTAAACTTCTTTGGCGAGACCATCCGACAGAATGGAGAATTCAGCGATCGGCACCGAAGACAACCTGGCTAAATAACATCAAAGACGACCTTAAAAATCAACGATTATCGGTTAGGGATGCTCGAGACGTGGCAAAAAATCGTCAAGAATGGAAGTGAATCGTGAATGGAGTACGAGATCCAGCGGCACCGACAACAGCGTATTGGCTGCGAGGGCGACCCCCTCCCCAATCGGCGGCTACGGAATAAATAATCATAATACAATACATCAGGAAGGCAGTTAGTTACATCATAACATGTAAGAATTTTTAATTAAAATCATGGAATCATTAAATATGTGTAATGCTTCACATTTGGTATCAAAATCACGACACATTCTGGTGAGAGGTCTATTCGACACGATATTGTATATAACAGAAACTGTATGAGATATATGAAGAATTATGTATGCTATGGAGAAATTGTATGAAACTCCTCGTTAGTCGCGGTGGCACATGAAATTGAATTAACGAAATTGAAGAATTTTCTAGACGACGTAGGCTGTCTAGTATGATAGAATAAAATAGAATAACTTTATTGTGCTATAAAAACAATACCTAATGAATATTACACTGGTTTTATATAAAAAGTCCATTGTATAGAAGCTTATGAAGTTAATAGTCCTGCGTGTTTTTAAATCCATGACGTTAAAGTGCGAGAACCGCTTAGCGCAACTTCTCAGTATATTTCTGAGGCCACATTTGTTCGACAGCATGGCTCTAGGTATCTATATTGTTATCTTGATGAGAATAAAGACGAATTAGGTATACCTCTTTTCAAAAGAGGACTATCCATCCTCTCTCCTCCCCTCCCGTCCCCTTCCTCTTGGCAGTCCCTCTCCCCTCTTATTACGTTCCCTTCCGACGGCAATTAGCATAGATTGCCGACGATTCAGTTTAATGCGGATTAAAAATTAGGCATGTGTCTCTTTTATCAGCGGAGTGCAGTTCAATTCAACATGCATAGAAAATTATGTAGACCTTCAGAGTGGTTATATGCTTATGCGAATGTGTGTTTACTGATGCCCGGTTTAATTTGAGGCAAGTACATTTGACGACATAAAAACATGAAAAAAATGATGAAGAAAATAAATATTTGAACTAAAAATAATATTTAAACAAGTAAAACGCTAATACAAAAGAAAGGGTCCTGATCATATAAAAAGTTCGATGTATTTCTGGCACGAAGTGCTGTCTGTAAGTTACAAGGTGAGCCTATTGTTTATAGTTACAAGGCGAGCCTATATAGCAATAATTTTAAAACACTGGGGGACATGTGAAAAATATTGAATAACACAAATACATTGTAAAAATAGTTCAAAAGTTTTAAATTTTTTCTGTATTTTTATATATGTATATATATATATATATATATATAAATATATATATATATATATATATATATATATATATATATATATATATATATATATATATATATATATATATATATATATATATATATATATATATATATATATATATATATATATATATATATATATATATATATATATATATATATATATATTTATATATCAATATATATATATATATATATATATATATATATATATATATATATATATATATATATATATATATATATATATATATATATATATATATATATATATATATATATATATATATATATATATATATATATATATATATATTATGTTATATATGTATTTATAACGCAATTTTCAGGTAAATTACCCTGTGTTTTTCGTTACTTTGGATTCATATTTTATGTATTTTTGTTTTAGCATAAGATCTATATATTGAATTTATAATATATGACTTTTTTTACTAAAACATCACGTACGTTCAGAAAAACATTTTTAGTTTCTTTTTATTTATTTATTTATTTTATTTTCGGGAAACATACAGCGCTTCATTAATTATTCTAATACCGTGTTTCGCTGGCCGATTAATTGTTTCCTACATTATTTCCTTATACGGTAAATCAACAGTTGCATTGCAGTAAATTAAATTAAACTACAATTGAACGATTGCAAGGATAGGAAAGGAGAGGGATGGGATATATGTAGGATAGGATATAGGTATTCAAATTATACTCTTTGCTATTCTCATTTTCGCTCTGAGTGTTTTGAAACAATTTGTATACTCACTATGTAATCACTTCCTAGACGCCTAGTGAGCCAAGGACAGCCTCGCTGAATTTAGGTTGATTCAAGTAAAAAATGTCGATATCTTCGAATCTACTATTGTATGTGGTCATCAAGCGGTGCATAACAGAGTTTTGGGAGTAACTAGTGTTCAAACGAGGGATTTCGAATGTACGAGGAGAGCGAACCCTTCGTGGCGGAATCAACGACAGTTGCTTTACCGAGTGAGGGCTATTAATTTTGTTATGTATTATTTTATGCAATAATGTCATATCAGCCGCTGTGCGCCGGTCTTCCAGTGAACACATACTGAAATATTTCAGCCTGCTCTCGTAGGTTCCAAGTCCCAAGTGCTCACGATAGTTCAGGTATCTAGTAAAACGTCTTTGGACGCCCTCCACCCTATTTTATACACGCCATATTGCGGATTCCAAATCTGCGATGCGAACTCTAAGGTGCTAGGAACATAGGAAAAGTAAAGCGTTTGAAAGATGTTAATGTTCGAGAATGGTTTACATATTCTATTAACGTTATGTCAACACATACATGCATTTTACCTCTGACGTCGTCATTAACGTTCTAAAGAAATAGAGGGTATGGTTTGAGTAGTTTATTTCTTTTTCTGCTAGTTTAGTATCCACGCACGAAATTTAGGCAAAATTAGTACACACCAAACTTTGTCGTAACGAGGATGGCTAAACGTCTCATACCTTGGACGCTGCGTATCGCAATGAAGACAACTAAACTTGTGACATGGTATTATGACCTATAAGTCCCATGTTAAGGGCACAATTTCTACGAAGGAATAAAGTGACTTCTTTTAGGAACAATACCTATAACTAAATCTGGCGCATATATTCTGCACTCTTTACAGTTACTTGCCATCTTACAGCTTCTACCTGGTCATACACAATATCTCCGTAATCTAGAAACGGTAAAGCGTGTGATTTATAGTCACTGATAGAAAGAAACTGCCGAAACTAATTTAAACTGTATTTTATAGGAATGAAGCGACTTCTTCTAGGGATAATTTTGAAAAATCTGCACGCATTGGATATCCTTTTCCAGATTCTAGCCATCTTACAGCTTCTGCCGGGCCATAAACAATATCTCTGTAATCCAGAAACGGTAAAGCGAGCCCCATCGTAACAGATTTAAAGACATTGATAGATACAAACTGCCGAAATTCATTTAAACTCTGTTTTTAACCTCTGGGACGCCATTACCACGATATACTGGTTTTTTTATTGTGGATTCGTGGCGACCAATCTCCCTATTTATGCAATTATTGGCTGTATTTCTTCGTCGATTGCAGTAAAAGTGGCCTATCGTCGAATAAGCCACCGTTATATAGTATGCGTCCACTAACACCTAACATACAAACAAAATTTTGAGGTTTGAAAACATGCCGTCTTGAGTTCAAAATATTCGGCTTGTTTTTATAAGTATTATTTTGTTATAAACCTCGAAAGAATGTTTCGAATGTGAAATGAATATCGAGGTTTACGTATAAATAATATTAAATATAAAATAGCAACCCAATAAATAAAAAAAAAAATCATTGAAATTTGGGGGAAAACGACCTATTGTTTGGTAAAGTTAGCTATTTTGGACGAAGTCTATATTATATAAATATATAATATACGTGACTAAAAAGATAAGCTGTAAACAAAATAGAAAGAATTCGTTAAAAAGGGATATTGTTAGTATTTATATACAAAATGGACCAAAAAATTCAAAGGCGCGGCGTCGTTTTTCTGCGCGAATTTTCGTTCAGAACAGCTGGAATCACTATTAGGACTTTATCTTCAGATGATGACCTTATATTATGTTATCTCATGTCGCTGATTATACATAGACTAGGAGGGAGTTGTGTCACCGTGGCGCTGTGATTAGCGAAATTTAAAAAGGAAATGACGTCATAATGCTCCGATTTCCCCCCAATAATTACCAGCGCGAGCTAGCGAGGCGGGCGCCGATGAGGCCGCCTTTCATTCCAATCATACATCTTGCGCGGCCCTAATTCATCCATCCATTCATTCATTCATTCATTCGCTCGCACGCTCGTTCGCGGTGAGTGAAGTGTCCCGTCGATGTGAGCAATGAATTAATTCAATAGGAGGCGAGCGCTCGATTGAGAGTCGATAATTAGTGAAATCAATGACTGGGGAAAAATTATCGCAGCTAATAACTGAAAACCATGTATTCTTGCAGTAGTGCGCTTATTGTTTATGGAATATACCAGTAAACAGCGAAAATTGTAGTACCTCCGAGCCGAGTTACCGAGCTTTTCGAGCCGGGTCAAAAATATGCGAGCCCCTTTGAAAGGTGGACCCCTTGGAGCCCAGTTTGAGATTAATGATTTTAAAAAACTCACAAAACAAATATCTTAGGTGGGATTTATTGTAATCGGGAGAATAAGAACCCTTAAATAAAAGAGAATGGGCGTTTTGGGCCCACTTTTCAAATAGCTGTATAATAATGGAAAGATTAGAATATATTTAGAATATTAGAATATTCATTACTATATTTAGAATATTCATTACTAGAACGACTGATCTCGATTATGAGCCATTTCTCAGATATATCCTATTAAATATGGTTACTTACATGATATCCCTTAGGACGTGTTTAAATGAATACTAGGGACTGTTTAAATGAAAACTATCGCAAAATACCTGAAACAATAAAGTACATACTCTGTGCGAGTACAAACTATATTTATTTTATTTTTATTTTATTGCATTTCAAACATAATGAGAAAACACATAAAAATGGCCATTACAAGTAATGACGCGTAGTAAACAACGGCCCACATTCACATTACCATGCTCAGTGCATACCCAACTAGTTCGAATATAGCCTGTATCTGGGCATACGATTTATTTTCTGATTTGGATGGAGAAGCCTAACTGACTGAGGTACTCATATACATATATATATATATAGACATACACACATACATACACAAACATATAAATATAACGATCTAGATATATTATAGTATTACGTATGTAATATATTATAGTATTACGATATATTATAGTATTACGAGATATAAAGATCGAAATATTATAGTATTACGTAAGTACTACGTACCTTTTCGAATTACTGACTACTTACACTACTAGGCTTTTCTTTTGATTATTTATATTTAAAGTTTGACAATCTAGTAGTTAAATTCTTGACTACCTATATTCAGTTAAGAGTAGTAACAAGACTTACTACCTAACACAATAATTTTGACACGTCCAAGAGCGGTTTTTAGCCGTCAATTGGACTCGACGAAAATGTAATGTAATTATTAATTTTCAAAATTAAATTATTTTCAAAAACCCGATCTGGGTATAGAAATTACATATCAAATAAAATTGGTATTTCTACAAATAAAATTACATTTCAAATGATAAAAAAGTCTATAAAAAACTAATATTGAAAAAAAAACATAGAAATTCATAAATAACAAAGACATAAAAACTAGAAAAATAAAAATAAACAGAAATAATGAGAAAACATAGAGAATCAGCAATTCAATAACGAAAATATATGAAAACAAAAAAAAATAGAGAGCATCCAAAGAGTTCTACATAAACTACATTTAATAAGGATAGCTATCATTTAATAAGTTAAGATCGATAGCATTTAATAAGTTTTAAAAGATAGTTTGTATCAATCAACAATCGAGAAATAGAAAAATGCATCGACTCTCCAAAGAACAAAAACTCAACTGGTCTCGATGATATACCTGTTAGCGTAATTAAAATCCATAAACGTGTACTGGCACCTTGTCTAACATATCTTTACAATTTAAGCTTTTCAGAGGGAATGTTTCCAGATTGTCATAAAGTAGCCAAGATTATACCGATATATAAAAAAGGGCGATCCCACGAGCGTAGAAAATTATAGACCCGTAGCCCTACTGAGTAATTTCTAAAAATTTTCGAGAAGGTCACCGAAAAACGACTAAATGGTTTCCTTGAAAAATTTGTGGACATTTCAGACAGTCAATATGGATTCCAGACAAAAAAAAAGGTCCCAAAAAATGTTACTATCTAAGCTTGCTACAAATGTTTCGAGCTTTCCTACCCGCTAAAGAATCTGTTACCTCTTTAAAGTTCATCCCAGAGGCAGTTTTATTATCTATAGCTAGGATCGCGAGGCCAGATAGAGGTTTCTGGCTTATTGTTAAACGCAGGTAGGTTTGACAATTTTTTTGCCGAAACTTCGCTTACAGCTTGCAGATGACACTTCAATAATTTGCAGTAAATCTTTAAAGCTAACCTAATATTAACAAAGACTTCTTGCAAGTATTTTTTTTACATATTTTGCAATAGGTCGAGTGAACTTGTCTTTTCGTTGATTTCGTTGATTTTATTCGGCTCCGCTCGCGTAGCTCCATCCCCTTCTGTCTGTTAGGAGGAGTTTTTCTAGACGTGACGAGAATTTCCCTGACAGAAACATCACACTGCGAACCATTCAAAAATCAGCGTAGGATGCGTTCAAAATCAAATGAATAATCGATACTATCGATGTTCATCGATACTATCGATGCTTGGTTTTTTTCCAAATATTTGCATTTGGCGCCCCCCAACAGTGCCGCCCAGGGCAGGTACCCCGGTTGGTACCTTGTTGGGTCGAAATCACAATGTGAAATTTTGGTTGATATATCATTTAATACAAGCGACACAAATTATATCTAAAGTCCGTTATACAACAATTAAATAGTAAGGCTCTTAAAAGCGGCGAAGCTTGCGATGCGTGGATCGTTCGAAATTCGAATTCGAAGGCTCATAGTGAACCGTGATTGCAATTTGATTTTTAAATTGTGTGAGATGACGCGCGTTTGACATTCAAATTTTCATTGCGTTGCGACGCAATTTACCAGGAATTTTCGTAAACTGCTCATCTACTTTATTTATGAAATTAATATTCAGATAAAATAAGTCGCTGGCTACTTGACGAAAAAATCTTAAAGGTGACACAGCCGATTTTCATGTTCAGTAAGACATCGCATCAACAACAATAAAATAAAATATATTTTTTGGTGTGTTTCTACTCTTTATTGTGAAATTTCACAATGGGCGGATTTATTATCATACGACAATCTCTTACAACCAACCATAGAACACTATTGGTCATTATATTACGGATATTAATCATTTGATTAAGTGTGCTGAAATGCGCGCTCGGCAATATTCTTTGTTTTATGTTCCTACACTTTGTGAGGTGGGGAAGTCGGAAAAAAATTGACAGCTCCTCTCCGCCCCCGCGCACAATGGCCCGCATTGATCGGGGTTCAATTCGGAAAATCCGCGGCGTCATTTCTGGAAAATTATTCGCGGGCGGGAAAAAATCCCCCCCGAAAAGTAATGACCGTTTTCATACATTAAGAAGATTATGCGATGATATATATCGCGCGGCGCGAAAAAAACGTATGATTACGTGACGCGCGGGGGCGGCGTGGGCAGAGGGGGAGGGGGGGATAGACCGGCAGTAATTAACCCCTTTCCGCCCCCGGGCGGGCGGGAAAGAGGGGGGGGGGGGGGGCGCCGTGCCTTTTTTCCGAACGGCAGACAAATGAAACGGCCGGTAATGAATCTAATACACGTAAAGTACGTTAATCACCCAATTTTGCCGCCGACTCATTTACAGCCGTGTACGGCAATAAAAGTTGCCGTGCTCATTTGCCGAGCGCGCCGCCCCGCTGCCGTACAATTCTGCCGTGTTCTAAGCTCCGTCTGAAATAGCGCAGCGTCATATTTAGAATAATGATAGATAAGCTAACTAAAACATGTTGAGATATATTTTAATGAGTTTGATATTCATTAAATCACTCGTAATTAGACAACTCTTATAGCAACCTGATTATTACTTTCCGGGCAGAGGAAAAGTATTGTGAACGCGCATTTTTTTTCGAGATAAGGACCGATATATACATTTCTGACGGATCGATTCAAGAGTTGAAGACGTCAGTTCGACAACCCCCCCCCCCCCCTCCACCCCGCTGTCATAGGAAACATACGTCTCTAGACCCCTTTTGGTTATTCGCCGGCTGTGGCTTTCTCAGATTTTTGAGCCAGTGCAGATATTGCCCCAACCGCCCAGTTCCATTCCAGGTATTCCCCTGAATCCGCGGTTTTCTGATCCGAACCGCCTCCGACTGCAGGATTACAGGAGTGACGGAAGCTCACAGCGGCCCTGACAGGGTAAGCCGCTCTTCCAGGAGGCTACCAAATAGGAGTTTAATAACCAAATAGAGTTGTCAACTACAACGGGCGAACCCGTCACCTCAGGAAGTTTTAACGATTGTTCGTTCTGTCTCCCGTGAAGTGAGCGCAGAAGACTTGGACAACACAGTCCACCGTCAAGCTCCGCCACATGCCCGTAAGAGGCCAACGCCTCAACCGCGAGATAGCTAGTAATGTTACCCAGCGGGCTTACACTCACGCCCTTACTTCCAATTGCGACCAGATTACTCCGGTCTCTCGATTGGTTACGAGTTCGAGTCGCTTGCGCAATCCTCTCCCTTACGAAGCGGTGAAACGGTGTAAACCGAATCTATCGCGAACCACGGTATCTTTTGCTCGGCTGTTCACCCAGGATCAGGTAGCCGATGGTCGTTTCAAGAGCAGTCGCCGTAAGGTCCGCAAACATCTCCGCTCTATAGAAAACAGTACTGCTTCCAGACTCCCCCGACTATTAGTCAGAGTGCACAATCGATTGTCTTACGTCGCACGGTGCGCAGACCGTCCAGGAGTGCCAGAAGGTTGACTCCTAGGGGAAACTAGCCCTAAGGCCTACTTGGCCAACTCAGCAAGGGCTTATTAGCTTCCTAAAGGGCTCATTAGGAACCTGGCTCTATTCGGCCTAGTTGGGTAGGTATACGCTGAAAATGGACAGGACATGTGAATGTAGCTAGATAATATTACCTAGTATGACCATTTTTTGTGCTTTTGTTGTTTGTTTGAAATAATTAAATAAATAAATAAAAGTAAGGGGGCTTGAGAAGATAGCGGTCTTAGAATATCATCAGAGCTTTCAAAACTGTCGCTCAGGATCATATTCAGTCTTTCGATAATCAGCTTTAATTTTGTTGATTTAGATGCCGTATGTTTGTTCTCTGAAATATTAAAATCATAAAATTGCCTCGAAAGTTTGACAATATCAGCGTGAACTATTCCTTACTATATTTTACTATTTCGCCGGTATAATGCCGTGTTAATTATCATTTGTTCCAACTGCCACTAATGGCTTTCTTATTAACGATTTGACTACCGACGGAAGCGTTGCCGACACGCTGGCTTACCCCACTAAACATCCAAATGGTCTGCAGGTGGGTGGGTGCTACACCTACAGCTAATGGACTAATTATTATTACAGGTAATTCACTATTATAGTCCACATCTTCAGTTTTTTAGACGATGTGATTGAAGATTACACAAAATAAAATTTAAAGATTCATTACAATGATGAAAGCTTTATACACATTGCAAAACGGATTGTCTCTTGTTACTGGCTAATTAATAATTTGGCATTCCAAAAATTCCCATAAATTATGAAACACCTTTTGACTTAGCCATATGTTCAACCAGTTTCTAACTTAGCTATTGTAAATTTTGATCCAACAATATCGGCAAGTCTCACGGACTACAGAGTATACCAGACAGTAGCTTCTCTTAGAACAAAATTGAAATCGAAGCAAGTGACGTCAGGAATCTTAAGGGCTACCACAAATCGTAATATGATTACTCGTCTTCTTCTCGAAGCATCGTCCCGGCCACTTTTACGGTGCTCTGGCGACGAATATGCTATTATGCTACCGATTTGTTCTGAGAATACTATATCGCGTTGACTCGAAAATGTCCACAAAAAAGTAATAGTAAGAGCGGACACAAACTGCGCTCACAGTGCCGTAACTATGGGCCTAAGGACGCGACATGACTTACCCCTGGCCCCACTTCCGTCGCACCCGCTTCCCGTATTGCCTTGTAGCTCTTGAGTGAAGTTAATGGGTGTTATTATACTGTGACTATACGTAGCAGGCAACGAGATCGCGTCGGTATAGTCATAGCTTTCGCCATTTATGTCAAAATTTGTCTGATTGTTTTTCACATATACAACAGGCGAACCGGGCAACCCAGGAAGGTATAACGATATATAATCGTTCTTTCAACCTGGGCTGAGCGTAGAGACTTAGGGACGAAACAATCAACCAACTAGCTCCGGCAACTGGCCCGTCAGAGACCAACGCGAGGAACTGAGAAGCACCCAGCGGTCCGCACCGCCCGCTGGTGTTTCTTGATGATTGTAAAGAAGGCGAGTTTCGTATATTTGACGGTAGATCATTCCTTGCCTTGCATCATGGACAGAGAGAGAGAGAGTAGGAATTGAAATCAGTATTATGACACGGAATTTTAAGTAAATTGTTAAGTACTAGACCTTGGGAACTTAATGGTTCGAAAAGATCGTGGAGATGAATGGTGTTGATTGGGAGAGTACACGATAGAGAAGAGCAAGTATACAAACATTTCTTCTTTGGCGTACTGGCCATTATACAAAATATAGTTTAGATAACCGTCGCTAGTTTAATTCCTGTTTGTAGGATTACATAGCAGTTGTAATAATAAATTAATAGTTTAAAAAAACACTAAAAGGACGCTTTTATAAATGCACGTAAAAACCGAAAATTAAATTATGGATCGTTCAAGTTGTCTCTATGACCTTTCTAACAAGTCCAAGCACGGCTATGATACGATATTCCATCATGGAATGCCAGTGCCTATCTTCCGGCTTCATCATCAGACCTTGAAACCTAATCGTGGTCAAAGTTCATTCCAAGACTTTTCTAACAAGTCCAAACACAGCTACGATACGATGTTCCATCATAAAGTTCCAGTTCATATCTTCCGACTCCATCATCAGATCAGTTCGACAGTACCATATTATTGTATTGTCATCAGAACTACATACAGCTGCCACTTTTCATGACGCTACGATCCTTAGAAGATGGTTAAATTAGTTACCTTAGATTCCATTACATAGTTAGTTACATACAGGTCGACCTAATAAAAGCGTGTAAAAAGTACGATCGGAAGATCTAGTAACAAGATCGTTATTACGTACCATTTTATTCCCTTGAAAATTCTGTAATGTGCCACAATGCAGACAATATTTCAGTAAGACAAGGATAATGACTATTTATTCGGTATTCATATACCAGTGCTTAATGTATGCCAGACACACCCAAAATAAACTGCAATTAAAGCTGACATTCCTCGCATCGTACCCGCGGTAGCTTCCTTGTATGCGTGCCCCGAATAAGACGGCAAAAGCACAGAAAAGCTACCTATACCTTAGCATTAAATTATATAACCTACTTCCACCAATGACACCTGTTGTTTGGTAAACACATTGACTATGCTACCGGAAAAGCTCATAAAATGTTAGGATTCATCCAGCTAGTGCGTAAACCGTTTAGCGATGTAAGAACCCTTAAGAGTTTATATTTCTCTTATGTACGCAGCATTCTCGACTACGGATCTATCATTTGGTCGCCTCAGTATACAGTCTATAAAAATAGAGTTGAGAGACTCCAGAAGTACTTCATGAGACATCTCTGGTTCTCCGGTCCGTTCTCCTATTGTCATCACTGGATCTCCGATTTTTCCGAGTCGTGCTAAAAACTTGACATTGGCGTCCCTCCCACATCCCGCTTTTGAGATTAATGAATTTAAAGCTCACAAAACAAATATACTGGGTGGGTTTTTTTGTGACCCTCAATAATTAGAGCACTTCAATAAATTTGCACTAGGTATTACATATTTGCTAATAACTTTTCGTTGGGTGTACAACCAGTGTAGACAACGTAGAGGCCGGCCAGACTAGCAAATTTGACTATCTAATCTTGCTACAGCTTTAGACGTCGAGCTTTCTCTTCGCTAAAGAATCTATTACCACATCAACTAATAATAATTACATCTATAATAATTATACCAAGGTTCAACACTAACTATGGTTCCAATTCGTTACTGCCGCGCGTTATGCATGCATACAATGTATGCTTTAACGATATTGACATATTTAACCATCAAAATAGTCGATCCTTTGCTGATTATCAGATCGGATTGAATTAGCATGCACATACAAGCACTCACAAGCACATTCGCACTACAGATACACACACTCACACACACATACAAACACACACACACACACACACACACACGCACACACACACGCTCTCCATCACACACACCAACACCCATACACTCCCACATAGCGATTTTAACTGTTAGTTTTAAATTCTTTTTGGTTTTCTTTGTATTGTATTGTTTAGCATATTTTGTAATCCTTATACAGCAATTAAGTTAAAACATAATTGGTTTTACTACTGTTATATATTATGCTTATATGATATTTTTTTATGCTGTATGTTTTTAACAAAAATAAAAATAAAATTAAATAACTCTTTCAAGAGTTTTAACTATAATTGTTATAGTTAACACGGTTGAAAGAGTTGTTTTAATAAAGAAAACCAACACGAATTACACGCACATCTAATCAGCTAGGTACATAAATACCGCCAGTCGCTTGATGTTCGGCCGTTGGAATGAATTCGGCCGCTCGTGTAGCCCCTGGCCTCTACTGTCTGTGGGAGAAATCTTTCTAGACGTGACGGGAATTCCCCTGGCACAGACACCACAAACACTGCACACGCGTTCAAAAATCAACTTAGGATGCGTTCCAAAATTAAATGAACAATCGATAGTACGACGCGCCCTGGTGCTTTAATGATTCAGGTTGTTTCTTTCAAACACATCCATCAATTACATCTATTAATTCAAATCAAATCAAATAATGTATTGTCCTAAAAACTAAAACATAGTTGTATAGACAGTTGTATTACATTTACGTTTGGCCGTGATATGATTGAATTCTTCATTAATGATCAAATTCTTTTATTAATAATCAAAACATAAAAGGTTACTCGTAATAATAAAGAAGGTATTATTGTAGAATTAAATCGAGTCTCACCATTTAGTTTACCAGATAAAAAACATGTTTGTTTCTTTCAAACACATGAATTTAGCGCTCCCTAAAATTGCCGCTCGGGCAAGTACCCCCCCCCCCCCCTCCCCCTCTAGACCCGGGGCTGACTGTTATGCGTGTCAAATTTCATTCTTTTGTAGTTGCCCTCTTGTGACCGTTAAGATCTCGACATATAGACACACATCTACGAGTATTATTAGAGATATATAGAAGAGGTTATCTAATTAAGATCGGTCGCTAATTAGCAAATTGACAAACGTCACGACTGTGACATTCGTCGAACTGCTCGCGCGGTACGTAGACTACGGCCGAGTAGTTCCGCAACAAAGTTCAACACGAACCGAAACCTCGTCTGTTCAAACGCCTCCACTAATTGGACGAAGAGTAACTATTTAAGTATTCCGTGCTAAAAGCGCGCGAAAAAATAACGTTTTAGCAGGTCCCAAAAATAATTATATAAAAATAATATTATCATAAAAAATGAGCACCTAGAACTGGTCGATTCCACTGTATTCCTTGGTATCACTTTAGATAAAAAGCTACAATGGGGCCCACACATTAAGAAATTGGCCGACAGGCTAAGTTCTGCGGCATATGCTGTAAAAAAAATCGTAATTTAACAGATATAGACACCGCGAGGCTGGTTTACTTCAGCTATTTTCACAGATTGATGTCGTATGGTATCTTGCTGTGGGGTCTTGCTGCTGACGCTGATAAAATATTTATACTACAGAAACGAGCTATCCGCGCTATTTATAAATTGGGTGCTAGACAGTCGTCACGCGGAAAATTTAAAGAAAATATTATTTAGACACTTGCATCTCATTACATCTATGAAAACTTAATGTATGTGCATAAAAATAAAAAACTGTTTTTAAAAAACTCTGGTAGGCATGGTGTCAATACTAGACATAAAAATAAACTTGCTGACCATAAAAGTCGACTCTCCAAAACCACAAAATCATTCAAAGGGCAATGTATACGCTTCTACAATAAAGTCCCAGTAAACATGCAAAATTTATCAGTGATACAATTTAAGTCATTTATTAAGAAGAAGCTGTACACAAAGGGATACCTACTATAAAATAAATGATTATCTAGACGACAAAGACCCTTGGAAATAAAATGGTTACCTCGATGATTAATATCATGTTATATGTCACAATAATTTGTTATAATGTCACAATATCTTAATTTTTATATCATTTATGTATGTTTGTATGCATTATTGACGTCAAAAAGTTACGATTTCGTACTATTTTGAAGAAAAAAACTTATGATTATGAATTGTTTTTTTTACTCGGACAGTCCAAAACTACAAAAGCTTGTCTTTGATACTACTTAAATTAGTAATCCTAGATATTAGTGTGAATCATTTTGTTGACATTGTTTTAAAATAATCGTTATTAATTTTCTTATAATTTTAAACTCACTTGATTTTTTTTTTGTTTTACAAAATTATCCAATATAAGAAAGAGATTTTGGCAAAAACAGAAGTATAAATAATAGAATAATATCTTTACGACTTTCTATTTGCGAAGCAGATAAGATGACATTTGTGTGGATTTTATCACCCTACTAGATTGTATATCTGTTCTGGCGTGATTGTAGTAAAAACATATGTAGTAACTTTTTTTCTTTCATTCCTTATACTTCTCATTCTTGGTAAAAAATAAAAGTTTAATATATAAATAACTATTATTAAATATGTAAATAGGTAAATAGATCAACAAATAAATTTTCCAATAATTTAGGTTCGTTAAAAAACTTTGTTATTATCCCATATATAATTGTGAACCTAATTATTTAGTACAATAATTGCTTTTAAATATAATCAAATAAATGTATTTATTGGCAAATATCAAATATATTAGAATCCTACATCAGTATATGAGTCAATATTTCTTTGCACTGACTTCTACTTGTCGGCATGAGCCACTTTATAATGTATTTTTCAGAGTCAATCTGCTGATTGAACTACACACTTTAGCCTCCGCTAAGGAAAAGTAGAAGGAATTATACAGACGCGGTGCCAGGCACGCATAAGGCCTCTACTCAAATCTAGTTTTCACTCTTTGGATTGTTTAATTATTGTACCTATGAGTTAGCAAGATAATTTTAATTCTTTTGACTTTGTAAGTACCAAATCTAGAAGTACCAAATGATGTTTTTTTATGAATTGAATTTATTGTTAAACCAAAAATGGATCACGAGTGAATCGAGATAATTATTTCTTTTTCTCCAAGGTATGGACTGTTAAATTGATTGGTATTTATATTGTTGAGAAAAATAATATTAGGAATTATCTCCGTTTCTAGGGTTATTACTCTGTTTTCTATACTTTCTAGCTAAAATAAATTAACATATCCCAACACGATTCAAACGATTTTTTCCGAAAGCATAAGTTAAGTTACTAACTTTCTATGAATGTGCTCAATTCCTGGTTTATAGTTTAGACCAAACAAACGATGCAAACTCAAGTATAATACGGATCTGTAAGGACTTCGCCCACATAGCCACAACAAAAGAAGTAATTTCTATAGAATCGAAACCGCAAATACGCTCAAATATGCACGAGACAACTGCAATTGGATTCCAACTAAATTCGGCATTTTATGCACAGTCAACCGATGACTAATGCCATTTCTTCTGATCGATCCAATTTGACACAATTAATTTCGCCCACACAGTGACCATTGCATCATTCACACGATATAAAACGCAGTACATTTCGATCGATCATTATCATTCCCCTAGTGGACCGTTACCGCGGCTACACATCATAATCATCCTCTCAGCGGCCGTCGCCCGCTCTAAGTACGCGCTCATACATCGATCAGTCATATATTATACGCGATCTTCAAACTTCACACTTCGGCTACACAACCACGACATCACCTCGAGCCCACACTACCTTACACCGGCGAATTATCAAACAAGGCGTTACAAACTGGCAACCGATCACAGACCTTCTGAATAAATACTTCAACTCCAACATCCACGACTTTCAATACGGAGAAAACTTATTGATGAGAACCACCCTTCGCTCTCGAGAAATTGGAGTCTAGTGAAGGGTGGCCACCCTCACATTGGTGACCCCGACTTTTACCTAAGTTAAATAGTAAACCTACAACAATATATGATATTTAAAAACTTTTGAATTTTAAATACATGAGGTTTTTGAGCTTGCATCGGGGATGATACTGTTGCTCAGAGCTACATAAATATTGTCACTTGATTCCAATCGATTTCTGATCTGGTTATTATTATAAGCGAATCGGAAAACCCTTATTAGCATTGATAAGTTGTGGAGAAGAGCGTAATATTATTCTGTACAGCAACGCACGACCACCACTTTTCACAGCAAATAACAGCAAAGTTGCAGAAATTGCGACTGATGACTCCTCGCAAGAACTTGTTCCAATGGATTCCCACTTTTTCGGAATTTGGACATTTATTTACCAGGAAAAAAAACAACTCCAAAGACCCAATAAAAAGGCCTTCAAATTATAGATTGATTCCTGTTCGCGAGAGAATTCCCCATTAGAATGGCAAAAGTGCATATATGATAAGGGGACAATATTTCGATTAATTAAATAAACTCTATTTTTCGAAGACTATCGCGGTTGTTTGACATTATAAATAGGATAGAAAACGAATTTACCGCGTGAAATTTGTAGGACCCAACGTTTCGGTGACGTTGCAGGCGCCGTTGTCTAGGATAGACTGAAGAGCTGTCAGTCCGTTGGTTTGCGGGTAGGCCGCAAACCGCTGCCGCCACTGCGTAGGTTATAACGTAGGTTATAACGCTGCCGCTGCGTAGGTTATAACATATATTGGATAGTCGAATGCAGCTGCGGTCTAGCCTACGTTGGACAAACGAAACGGCCCATAGCCACGCGACTGACAGAACACATCAAAGCTGTTAAAAACGTTCAACGAGAAAAATCGGCGATCTGCAAACATATATTGGATAGCGGAAGTAACCACTGGATGCAGTTTCAAAATCCCATTGTTCTATTCAAGGAACAATTCTACTTTCCTCGCATGATCCGGGAAGCCATTGAAATAGGAAGAACTCCGAACTTCAATAGAGACGACGGCTACAAACTCTCTTCTACGTGGAACCCTCTTCTTAAAATGTTCCCGCCGCCGAACGCCGAACGCAAAGACGTAAAACAGGATACAGTGAGTGTTGTGTGCAAGACGGATTTTCCAAATTCCCGCGCTCCGAGCCCGGCCCCCCACCACCGTTATAACCTACGCAGTGGCGGCAGCGGTTTGCGGCCTATCCGCAAAACAACGGACTGACAGCTCTTCAGTCTACCCTAGACAACGGCGGCTGCAACGTCACCGAAACGTCGGGTCCTACAAATTTCACGCGGTAAATTCGTTTTCTATTCTAATTATAAACTCTATTTTTGTATATACTGAATGTTGTAGAACGACAACTTTATCTTGCAACAACCTAATGAAATAAAAGTTCTCTAATCACCTTTCCTTTAATGCATAATTAGTTTTGTGTCGATCAATTAATAAACCCCACGTCTCTCAGTCTTCTAACTCCCTATGGTGCAGTTTAATTATAAAACGCGAATAGATTAAACTGACGTTAATTAGTCTTATTGTTCGGTCTTGTCGTTAAGTCCTTAACTGGGGGGATACGATAAACTAATAAGCGACGTTTTTTTCACAGACTTTCACAAGGGAGGCAATTCATTCCGGCGGGCTTTCTCTATCCGGGAATTGATTATTAATTAGAAATACCTGACACGGTTTTTTTTCTAATGTGGTTGCGTAAATTTTTAATCGACGTATTGCAGAGATTAAATTCATGACTGATTTATGAGTATTTAGCTTATGAAGCCTTCATAGATAACGAATAAGTGCAAAACAGCAAAGGCGACAGTTTATTTCCCTATACCTACATACCTACAATTCGAATGTATGAATGTTAAGTTGGTAAAGGTTAGCTATGCTCACTTGATAATGAATATGCAAAGTTCAAAGTTTATTTATTCCAAAAAAACCCGGCGAGGGTATAGAACTTACAATTAATAAATACATTTTTTATAACATTCATATTTTAAACATATCATATATCTGGCAAAAAAATAAATTACGTTAGAAATCTGAAAGTCAATAAACTACACAAAATCATCCATTACATTGTCTAAATATTAAAAAGAGCGTTAAGAAATATCAAAAATAGAAATAACAAATCCAAAAAAAAAGGAGTATAAATCTATAAACAAAACGAAAAAATAATATAAAGGCAACTCCATTGAATGATCTCGCAAATAAATAAATCAATAAGAATAATATTAATCAAGGAGTCCAAATAATTTGGAAAGAATCAAATAATAATCAGAGTAAAAATATAAAAATAAAAGCAATAATTCCTAAATCATGTTACATAATCAGTAAGTAAATTGTCTATAAAATGAAGTGTTCAGAATAGGATTAAAATGGAAGTTAAGAAGAATAAAAATTAAATAAAATAAACAAGTAGTAATTGTGAAAAAAAAATTTTTTTTTATTTTTTTTTAAAGCAACTGTTTAGAGTGATTACAATAAATTTAAGCGAAGTGAAGAGATGCACAGCCCTCCTTAATAAACTCCTTATAGCTCATTTACACTCTCGCCTCGCTCCTCGTGTCCGTGTCTCGCTTCGCGCCTCGCGTGATCGAAGGAAAATGAGCTTCTGTTTACACTCTCGTGGTGCGTGCGAGCTAGCGCCTATTAGTTCAAGAGCCAGCGACAAAAAAGTGAAAGTTTTCGAAAAGCTGATACTTTCAGATCAGACAATATTTTGGCATATATTAAAAACAAGTAGTAAATAAGCATGAGATATGCAATTACAGGCATAAAACATAAAAAATAAAACAGAATATATAAATAATAAAGACAATCGATCTCATTCCGACATAAACAAGTAGCGCAATACCCCACACCTTGAAGAGATGTGGGCTCGCTATAAAAATATCCCGGTCTGACGCTGTCGGTCATAGCGATATTCGCTATGCCGCACACGGGAATTATTTTCATTACGGGTTTTTAATGAAATATATATTGTTTATTTATTGTTTTGAGTTTATGTGTTGAATTTACTCTAGCAGACCTTTTATGTGACACTAAACACGATATATTTATGTTCGTTGATTGACATTTGATATCTGACATTGCACATTTAGATATCTACTTAGATGATATTTGGATAATTAATGTACCGTATGACACTCGGGATGACATAGCGGTTTTAACGATACTAGACACTTTTAAATCAATCAAAGCGTTTAGAAGTTATGGTGGAATAAAGAAACGGAAAACAAACATATATGACCCTGAACACATTACACTATTTTCTTGTTGGGAAGTTGTCTAAAAAGCAGTCGCTGTGTAGGACGGCGCCACACAAGATGGACCGATGATATTGCCACGGTTGCAGGAAGTAGGTGGATGAAGTCGGCTCAAGACCATGTCCCATAGCATCTATGGGGGAGGCCTATGTCCAACAGTGAATTTCAAGCGGAAGATGATGATTATGATGATAATGACGCCTCCGCCGGAGTGAATGTCTTTCTGCCTGATTCCAGCAGCCAGTACTGCTATTAAGCCTACCGCGCCGACATAGCGTGGATGTGTGACTCTTGTAGTACAATCAAATGGCGTCGTTTCACCATCGCTGCGCAACTATAACGAGAACGGATTCTATTGTTTCACCGCCGCAACCGAGAACAAAACAGAAACCGGGAGGGTGGCGGTGACATTGGTGGCGGATCGCCATCTTTATCGCAGGGGGAAAAGACGAAATGTTGGGAGGCAGCCAGAGACTACAGCGTGGTCAGTGTATATGTAAAACGATCAAATCTCTTTAATTTATTTGTGAGCAGATCATCCAGCACTATAGCAAACATCAGCAAAGGCTTGGATTAAATGAATAAAGTAACCAAAACATTGACAATGATATCGATTATATAGGGTATTAGATTGCTAGATGCCATAGTATGTTTTGGCAGCTCCTGCGCCGGCGACATGCAGGTGGCACTGATAGCATTGTCCGACAAATGTAATAGATATTTATTTGGTCATCTACATTAACATTGATACTGAATGGTTTTTTATAAAGGACTGATTGATTTTAAAAACCCAATTATTAAACCAAGAAAACAATAATAACATTCAATAAATTATTAGTGCAAACTGTAGCATTTTTTATATATGCTGAATACATCACAAAAATAATATGGAGAGATAGAATGTCCATTAGTCTATCTGTACATTAAAGTGCGTAATTATTAAGTATTGAAACCTGTATATCAAATTCAAATCGACAACTTTATAAAAGTAATATTAAAATAATAAGAGCTATGATTTAAACATTCGTTTATTATTATATTATTATTTTATTTTGAGATAAGATACCGTATAATCCGACTCTTAATCACACACCGTACTTGCCGTCTGGCAAGTACGGTGTGTGATTAAGAGACTCCAGCCGCCACTCCTGCAACTTTGCGACTGTTTGCAGTGAACTCTGTGGTTATACGTTGTCATGCAGAAGCACAAGCCAGGTGATGAGCGATTGACCAGGATCAGTTATTTAATCACTAACTTCTCCGTCATTGTTTGCAGTTCTTAACAGTACACATTTACGGTAACTGTATAGCTAGATTGCAAGAAGCTGTAATAGAAAAGGCCGGCACAGGATCTCATATGTGAAAATAGTGCACATTTTCAACTTTACCATGGTTGCACAAACAAACATTTTTGAGCAAAAACAAACGACAGGAAGACAAATAAATAGCTGATTCTTAAAAAAGAATAAATGGCCTTGAATTAAAATTCATTCAAATTTTAAACTCCAACTCAAACCCAAGTTATCCAAGTTCGAATTGGCTAGTGTGAAAATACAGCAATTATTAATTGCTGTATTTAGCAATTAATAATTGCTGTATTTTCCCAATATTTTCACAACCCAATATTTTTACCCAATAACCCAATATTTTCACACTCACCCAATATTTTCACAGTTTTTTTAAACTGTAATTATCATGTCAAATAATTATCGGATTGACTTTTAAGTATCTAAAAAGATTATTATAAATTATGTGTTGAAGCTTTAGTATCGATCTTTAGAATTATTTTAATCTTAAACGACTATCGAAAGTTTTGTGTACTAATGTCTAAGCTAGAATTTATATGTTTTGAAGACAATAAACTTGATTTGAATTTGTAAATTTGTAATCCAAAATCCCCCTTTTACTTCCTGACATAAAGGAGTGACATAAAGGTGACATATCTATACATAAAATCAATAAATAAATAATTAAAAAATAAAATAACTAAAATGTATTTAGAGTCCAAATTTTAAATTTCAGAAAGTCTGTGTGACCGATTCCCAGGGACAGCGGCTGTACAGTAGGCTATCATAAATTAGCGTGTGTAATTATTAATTTTAACGCCATAATTCAAAGATGGCTTTCTTCGTAAAGCCATTTAAATTGGGCGAAGCTTCCTTACTTCGCCTCCCTAGCTTATAGGGTCTTCTGGCACCCGCTGAGGCTAATTTACGAAAAGAATATAGGTATATAAGGATAAATATGAGTCTTGTCTTTGAAAATATCCTCTTGGGATTTGGTTTTCCATTTCCGTGGCATTAATATTGGGCAGAGCATCAAAACATATGGGCCTAAAAATAAATCAAAAGTTAACAAAATACACGACTGCCCACGTTGCAACAGTGAACCCAGCTTCAACGTTTGTTTGTGGAATCTTAATCTTTAGAACTGTTAAGATATTCATATACCCTGGTTCATTAAATTAATATCGATAACCTCACCAGTGAGAAACAGTCGGGGGGTCTGGAAGCAGTACTGTTTCCTATAGAGCGGGGGTGGTTGCGGACCTTACGGCGACTGCTCTTGAAACGACCATCGGCTACCCGATCTTGGGTGAACAGCCGGGCAAAGGATGCCGTGGTCCGCGATAGATTCGGTATACACCGTTTCACCGCTTCGTAAGGGAGAGGACCGCGCAAGCGACCTCGAACTAGTAACCAATCGAGAGACCGGAGTAATCTGGTCGCAATTGGAAGTAAGGGCGTGAGTGTAAACCCGCTGGGTAACGTTCCTGGCTATCTCGCGGTTAAGGCGTTGGCCTCTTACGGGTTTGTGGCGGAGCTTGACGGTGGACTGTTCTGTCCAAGTCTTCTGCGCGCACTTCACGGGAGATAAAACTTCCTGAGGTGACGGGTTCGCCCGTTGTAGTTGACAACTCTATTTGTTTAATTTTGGTAGGAAGTAGATTACATAATTTAATGCTAATTTAATTTACTTATAAAAGTACTCTCATTGCTCTATAATATATTTCGTAAACCTTGGCTTAGACCTAGGTTTACGAAACCACATACGAAAGATACAGACCTAGACCACATACGAAACACCTTCTCACATAACCACGTCGGGCATCACAATGGGTACAGCGCGTGCAGCGTTCATTCCGTGCGAGCTAACAATGAAACGAAGAAGAAATTAATGACGATTCTTCACTTGTATAGTAAAAATGTAAAAAGCGAGGTCGGTCGAGTGGATGGGTTAATTTTTTTTCCAATCTTCAAGGGATTAGCGGCGAAATCATTTCATTAAAAATGTAATTTCGTTACTCTGCCAGTTCGTTCGTTTTATTTAACGAGGTTTTTCATTCATTTCTAAAAGGGGAAGGGGTGACTAGGGCTCCCCGTATTTTAATTTCACAAAAACTACACAACGGATACACAAAGGAAAACTCTTGCACAGTCTCTTCTCTTACCTTTTCTTGACTGTGCAGATGAGCTAAGGGGGGGGGGGGGCTAAGGGGCTCTTGCTGAGTTGGTCACGAAGACCCATTCTGTTCAGGGTTGGTCACACTCACGGGTCAACGCCTATCCGACGGCCTCCACGCATGAAGTGCGAGCCTGGGTAGGACTCTGGCCTTAGGGTTTGTTTCCCCTAGGAATCAACCTTCTGCGCACCGTGCGGCGTAAGCCAATCGATTGTGAATTCTGACTAACAGTCGGGGGAGTCTGGAAGCAGTACTGTTTCCTATAGAGCGGGGGTGGTTGCAGACCTTACGGCGACTGCTCTTGAAACGACTATCGGCTACCCGATCCTGGGTGAACAGCCGGGCAAAGGATGCCGTGGTCCGCGATAGATTCGGTATAAACCGTTTCACCGCTTCGTAAGGGAGAGGACCGCGCAAGCGACCTCGAACTCGTAACCAATCGAGAGACCGGAGTAATGTGGTCGGAATTGGAAGCAAGAGCGTGAGTGTAAGCCCGCTGGGTAACACTCCTGGCTATCTCGCGGTTAAGGCATTGGCCTCTTACGGGGTTGTGGCGGAGCTTGACGGTGGACTGTTTTGTCCAAGTCTTCTGCGCTCACTCCAGGGAGATAGAACGACTAATCGTTAAAACTTCCTGAAGTGACGGGCTCGCCCGTTGTAGTTGACAACCCTAGTTGACTGTGCAGATGTGGCTTTTCTCGATTTATCAGAGTAACTACTCAACAAACTCGAACGTTTACACAATACATATATGCATATGATTCGTCTAAGTATGACATTGAGTCCAAGTATATGGCACGGTTAAAATGGTTGATAGTATGCCGAATGAGGAATGTTAATATACTTGCTCTACTCTATTGTGTACTCTTCCAATCATCCAATCTCCGCGACATTTTCAAACCATTATGTTCCCAGGGTCTCGTCCTTCGGTCAATCTATGATAATCTACTCAAAATTCCTCGTCATATGACTGATTTCTACTCCTACTTTTTTGCGTCTATGGTGCTAGAATCTGGAAGGAACTCTCAGCAAATATACGAAACTCGCCTTCTTTAGAATTATTTAATACTCACCTCAAAAATTATTATAATTTTAAGAAGAAACCAGTTCTTCCCTTTTTCTCTTCTTCCTCTCCCATTTTCCTCTTCTCGGTCATTCTTAGTCTTAAATATAGTCGTTTGTATTTTACGCATAATACCTAAGGGGCCGTCCACATATTACGTAATCACGTTTGTAGGATTTTCGACTTCCCTCCTCCCCCATGTCAACAGACGTAATCAGCGGCCTGACCCTCACCTCCCCAAGATTACGTAATCAACCGAATTTACGGAAATGTGAAGAATCGTGAACCTATCGTTTCGTCTTTGAAGACGATAAGCGGAAAAAACATTTTAGGATGCTTTTAGAAATGTACTTTATTAATTCGAAGTAATTAAAAAATCTCAAACTCTTTGATTTATTTGACAGATCTTATTCTACAGACCGCAGTGGCTGTAAAGACGGTATTAAAAAGAAAAAAAATATTTACAAATGCACTTTTCATTTATTTTTATTTTTTATTTATTTTAACATAACATGCGAAATTCATAAAATGGTCATACCAAGTAATGGTGCGAAGTAAACGACGACCCACATTCACATGACCATGCGCAGCGCATGCCCAACTAGGCCGAGTATAGCCTGTATCTGGGCATGCGATTTATTTTCAGACTTGGGTGGAGAAGCATAACTGACGTAGGACACATACACTTATACACACACATATACATATACACATATATACATATACATACATACACACATACAAATATATGTTACATTATGTTTATTATCTTATATCACATTTATGCAGGTAGGTACCTATATTATTTCTAAGAGATAGTTTGCAGAACATCATTCTCTGTCCTTGAACGACCTATATCCTCAAGAAGCCATTTTTTTATTGAATAAAAAGGTACTTAAAAATTTTTTTTATGTCGTCATCAAGACGGCTGAATATTTTGGGTGCAGGTTTAGACTAAAAAAAGGCGATGCGGTGACCAAAGTTGATTACGTAATCTGGACCGGCATCACCCCCCCCCCCCCCCCCCACGTAATCAAGCGTAAGCCTCAGCTTCAACCCCCTCCCACTCGTGATTACGTAATATGTGGACGGCCCTTATTGTACCATGTACCACTGCACTCTATGATTCGGTTAGTTGCAAGATATTATAATGTGGCATAACCTCGCCTTTTTGTATTTTAATGGTTAAAGTGAAAATAAAGATTTTTTATTTATTTATTATAGGTAAGTCATGGACATCATTTAGTTTTTTCTGTAATATTTACCAAATTTAATATTATCTTTGACCGAATACTACGTGGCATGGCAAGCAAGTTCTAGAAATGTACAAATTTTTAATACAGAAAAATAATCTATACTAATATTATAAAGAGGTAAAGTTTGTGAAGTTGTAGGAAGTAATCTCTGGATCTACAGAACCGATTTGGAAAAAAAAATTACCAATAGAAAGCCACCTTATTTGTGAGTGCCATAGGCTACATATTAATCCGAAAAATGAAAAGACTTTTTCGTGGTAGTCGGATTTGCAAAGTAAGTCGGAGAAAGTAAAGTGCAAGAATGCAAAGTAAGTCTGCCTTAACGATGAGAGATAAATGATTAAGAGAAAAGTTGTAGAGCTTGATAATGCTTACAAAAAAGTCAGCGACAATGGGCCCGATTGCGTTTCTTTGTGAACTAAAACTAAAATTAGTCCAAGCGAATGAGACAGAGCAATATGTTAGAGCGAAATATGAAACGAACGATCGTCGATTAATACTACCTGCCGAACTTATACTCGTCCGAATAAATTCGAGCATATTTCGTGCGGTCTAAGATTTGACCTTGGCGCGCAGTTTTAATGCGAAAAAGTGACAACCGCTCATCTCAGACTCCGCTCTAGCGTATTGCCCCGTCTCGTTCACACGGACTAATTTCCGATTTTAGTTCACGAAGAAACGCAATCGAGCCCAGTGTCTAACTTTTATATTTAAGTCACAAAAAGTAGCTTTTCATATTTAAAAAGGTCATGTTTATTGGTCATATTATCAACAATTATGAAATCTTATCAAAATAAGTAAATTTATCGTCTCAAGTATTTAAAACCAAAGGCTTTTCCCTTTTACTGCATATAATTTTCCTTTTACTGCATAAATGGTTAAAGAGATAATACGACATAGGTATGGAACCGCGACCGTATCTCGGGTTGGAACTCCTGAAAGAATGGTACTAAATAATAACATTAAATCTAATATAGTATACAGAGAAGTTTTGAACAATTAAAATAAACATAATTTTTGTTTACCGTCCAACGAAGTGGGCACGGGTCAGCTAGTCATAAATAAATATAATTCGCAGTCCTGTTCTACAACTATTTTGTTTTAAAATCGATGGAGTGTTTATTTTATTTAATTTTATTTATTATTTAGCAGCAATAGACAACATTACTAATTCGAAGACAACTTATTTGTTGCCTAAAAACCAATTACAGGTGCCGTAATCTAATTGGACGGATTTCTTCGTCCTCCAGTTTGGTCACGGAGTCGAGGTCGCTTACGCGGTCTCTACCTGACTTAAGCGGTAATTCAGTTTGAATATATCGCGGAACGATGTGACCTTTAGCCGCCATGGTCGGTTGGGGATCGGGTGGCTAACGGATCGTTACAGGGAAATATGACGTAGGTAAGGTCGACAAGTACCCCGTAGTCATAGGAAACACACATCTCCAGACCCTTCTGGTTTTTTGCCGGATTGCGTAAGCATGGCTGACACAGCCTGGTACTCAAACCGCCCAGTTTTGCCCTAGTATTTCCCTGAATCAGTGATCTTCTGATTCCATCCTCCTTTGACTGCAGGATAACAACCGTGGCAGAAGCTCACAGCGACCCTGACAGCTAAGTTCTCACCAGGCCATCAGATCGGGGTTAAACCGTGTGTTAGGCAAGCCAGATGACAGAGTTTGGCTAACACCACCCAAGCTGTACGGATCCATTATGAACCCCCATAATGTACTCTGTTGTAACCTTAGGTTATTTAAAATTTGCGTCATATATCTGGAACCCGCAATACAGCGTCTATAAAATGAGATTCTTGAGGCATCTTAACTTTTGGCAATATCTAGGACTTCACTCATATGATAGCAGACTGAGACACTTCCTTATTCACTCGATCGAGGACAGGCGCACGGTTGCGGATATGGTTTTCCTTTATACAATCCTAAATAACAGCACCGGCAGCCCATCTCCTCTGGAACCTCGTCGAAAAATTGACGTTTTTCGTCTCATCTCGATTCTTTAGGGCTCCTCAAACATCCGAATCCTACTATGCACTAAATACCCTTATGTAGCGCGTTATGACCTTATATGATACTAGGTTCCATCATATAGACAATAATTTATTTAATATTACTGCTTGCATAATAGAATTACATAAAACAATAGAAAATGCACATATAGTTTAACGTATTTTTGTTATTTTTAAAATATTTTTTATTTTGACGATTTATTTATTTATGTATTAATTTTCTGTAATTATATATGTATTTATTTATTTATGTATGTATTTTATTGGTATTTATATTTATGTATGTATGTATATGTATTTAAGAATGTGTATGTGTATATGTATTTAAGAATATGAAAGTGTGTATGTATGTATGTATAAAATGCAAACCATTCCCTTTCTACCCCTACTCCTCCCGTTCCTCCACGTTTAGAAAACTTAAATTAATTAAATTCAATTAAAATTAATAAACACTTAACGGCCTTACATTTATTGATACGATCACACATGTAGAATTGTTTAGCGAAGCTGTGTTTTCTTAAGAAATAAATCAATTTTACCATACCGGTCCCGATAGTTTCGTCAGTTTAACGTACGCCGGGGGTCCGGTATCACGGCGCCGCTTGACGCCGCGTTAGTTCTCTGACGGTAAGTTGAGGCGGCCTGGGGCCGAGGGGACGCTTGGGGTGGGGGTAGGGGAGGGGGGGGGGATAAGCGAAGGGGTGAAAGTGGAGTAAAATACTAATTAATAACTTTTCAATCGATCGTCGTTAAATTAGAGGGTGCGACTGAGCGGGGTGGTTTTGCCAGAGGGGGGGTAGTATTGGGGGAGGGGGAGGGGCGGCTAAGGAACACTGGCGGGCTCGCGCCCTTCATTAACAAAAATGGTTAAATCCAATTTATTTACTGGCTTCTGCGTTTTTATCATATTTCTAATTTCTTAGCTATTTTTCATTACATCGAT